>VZTQ01008487.1:0-101278 GCA_013400755.1 Pelecanoides urinatrix | reverse complement strand
GAAGGGAAGGGAAGGGAAAGGTGTGCTGTGTCTAGGAGAGACAGAGGAGTTATCCAGCACATGCTTACCAAGGAAGCATCCGTCTTCACAGTTTTGGCAGGCTGCACCAAATAATCGCATCATGGACAGGCCACAAAAACTTGGCACAGATGCCAGTGAAATAAACAGTAGCAAATAACCATTCAATTCATCAGGAGGAAAATTTTGGATATTGAGGCACAGAGTATTTGCTATCTCAGCACCTTGGGAAAACCAGCTGATTGAAAAAATTGAGTGAGCAGACTGATTTGAAACTGCATGGAAGCTAAATGCTTGCTGTACCCTCCCCCATGATCTTACCAAGTTCCTACAGGTTGTGAACTTCTTGCCAGTGAATATCCTTGTTATACACTAAACAGTCACTGAACAAGACAAAGAATACCATTTGTTGCATATCATGGTAGGGAAGAGAGATGTTCACTACATGTTCAGAGTTCTTTATAGAGTTCATGTTCAGTCTGAACAGCCTTATCTGTGAAGCCTAAGAAGCTAAAGTAAAGGAGAGTCTGGGAATATAACCTCCTTCTAAGCCATATCTTGTGTATGCCACCTCTTGTGATCACACACCTTGGTGTAAATATTTTGGTTTTCTTTTAGGTTCTGTCTCTGGCCTCCCTAGAAGTCATCCATTCATTTTCCCTCCCTAGTCCAGGCTCTGCCCAAACCAAGCCTGAATTATCACTTCCTTAAAGCCTCTCAAACTATCACTAGCCTCTTGTCTATTCTAGTTATGGATACCAGCTAAGCCTTGCTGCTGTCTCTCACCAATCCCTATCTGCCTGACCAGCCACCTTATACTAAACAGTGTGTATTGTGACAAACTATGCTCTTGCTCTATCTTCCACTTGCCAGGACAAACACAGATGTAGTCACTAATTAGCTCCTCACTGATGAAGAAGACTGCTTCAGGAGAGCTGGATGCTGGGGTTTTAAAGACACTACACGTAGAATTTAGGTGTCTAAGAAGCAGAGCGTGTAAAGGTCATAAAAACGTAGGCACCTACACTATGGATGTGC
Source organism: Pelecanoides urinatrix (assembly GCA_013400755.1). Taxonomy (NCBI): domain Eukaryota; kingdom Metazoa; phylum Chordata; class Aves; order Procellariiformes; family Procellariidae; genus Pelecanoides; species Pelecanoides urinatrix. The sequence continues at coordinate 100,222 of VZTQ01008487.1, read as the reverse complement.
AGGAGAGGCGATTTGTGTGCCTTGAGACCTTTAGCATCTAATTTTAGATATCTTAATAGACAGTAGGAGTGTGGAAAGGTCAGCAAAGTCAACGGAGGATAAGTAAATGCTCACACCAGCTCAGGAGGAAGCCTAATTTAGGCCAGATGAATCCCAGCCAGTGAGTCAGAAGCAGGGCAGGAGGAGACGAAGAAACTAATTCACAATTTACATCTTCACAAACTCCATAAAAGTATCCCAAGTGATTTGTCTACTGTTCAGATGTCCTCTACCAAAAATTGTGTGGTTATGCACAGATGTTCAAGGGATGAGGGGAACGAACAGCGTTTTCTGGCATTATCTGTGGCTAATGTTGGAGCCAGAAATCAGAGGTAGAGAAGAACTATGTGGAGTCAAAAGTACTGAAAATGAGGCAGCTTGACTTTCAGGTCCTTGATTGAGCCTTTTAGTTGTCAGAGTTTAAAAATACAATAGTTGAGCAGTGTATAAAAGTGGAAAAAAATAAGAATCTTAGCAATATCATTTTATAGTTTTTTTAAGAATCTTAGTAGTGTATTTTTAACTTGATAATTTAACTTGCCTGCCTCCCCATGATATTCATAAAAATAAAAGAGTACATTCTTTATTTTAGCCAAGAATACTATATAAACAAATTCCAAGGAAAGCATTCAATTAGAATGATAGACTACAGTAATGGGTGCACTTGATTGCATTTCCGTTTGACAAAGCAATTCACATTTGCTACTAATATGCTAAAATTTGTGCCAGTCAAAATAAGCTTGTCTATCACAGCAAGAGAAAATTGTCAAAACACACAACTCAATTCCTCTCTCACTCATACTAATTTTATGCTGGAATCACTCCATTTTTTTTTTTCAGAGCTGTTCTTGACATGTCAGTTAATACTATCACTTCTATTAATGTGTATACACACTAATTCATATACACGAGTTTCCATTTCTGAGAATGCTTATGTATGTATGATTTATGCCTGTAAGTAATCAGCTTCCATGAGCCATGGTTACATTGCTTATACAGTTACACACAACAAAAAAGACTATTTTGATAGTTCTTCTTGAGGCCTTTTTGGGTATCATAGACAACCCATAGATGTCTTGAAGGAAGCACTCTGCAGAACAAACTAGGAAAAAAATGCAAAGCAGAAGAGTCTCAGGCCAGTTCCAAATACCTACCAGATCTACTCCATTTCTAATGCTTTGCTTTTCCCCAGGAGTCCAGGAGCTATTATCTCTCCCACTGGTCAGAAAATCATAGTTGGACGACCCCAAACACAAAGAAAAAAAAAAAATCTGTAGCACGAGCTCATGTCCTGGTTCTTTTTTGGCTTGGAGAGACAAAAAGAGACCTGGTTAGTCTTCTCACCCGCTCCCTTAACAAGAAAAATGAGAACGCTTTCCTGTTCAGAAAAGTGTGTGTGACCTTTAGCGTTATCCTGCGCTAACACTAACTGCAGGCTCCTGTCCATTCAGGCAGCAGGCATTTTTGTCCTGCACTGGCTAGTCACCGACACAACCTACTTTCTTCCTTTTATTACTGCTATTCTCATTCAGTACAGGCATTCCTTCCACTGGCAGACTTTTGGCAGGGTTTGTGGCTACGGCTGACTGCACATCAATCACACCATTAATTCTTTCTTGCACTGGCTCCATCTCAAGTTTGCATCCCCCCCTTGCAGCAGTCCTCAATATGTTATCTTTATCAACATTTTCTTATTAAGCAGAGGTACGCTATTCTGGGTGACTAGAATGTAACTGGACCATGTTCTTTACCCCTGAAAACACTTTACTCCATCTTCAGTTATGGCTTTTTCCACCAGATGATAACATACTTATGTACATATATGTATATATATGGTAAAGTCAAACAGTAAGCACTGTTAAGTCTTCAGGAAAAAACCATAAAGTTCAAATTAACTGATCAGATAAGCTAAAATAAATGCAGTTCTGACAGCGAGACATCAGATGACAAAGCACTTCAAAACCTGAGATCAGCTTGAGGGGCTAGCTGAAGATAACAAAAAAGTGTGGTCATCTTGGACCACTTCCTAAAAATGCTGTGCTCAACAAATGCCAACTCAGCCAAGAGATTAACAAACAATTGACACAGTCAACAGTCTCTGCCCAGAGCTACACTAACATGCTGACGGCGTTTCCTACCATGGGCCTCAGAGAGCAGGACGGTTCACAGCAGAATTAGTGCATGGGAAACCTGGCGTTGAGGAGCAGGCGTGTATTAAAACGGGTTTGATGTTTACAGTTTGCTAACGTTTAGCAACGTTTAAACAACGCTCTTTGAAAGAATATTCTTATTTTGTGGGAATGGTTTTGCAAAGAGGCTTTCTTCTCTCTGTAATCAATTCTGACAAAAAGAGACACAGATTTCCGACAATTTTTATTGTTAATCTCCATTTTTAATTAGAGAATTGTTGTACTTTGTTTGAATTAACTATTTACTTTTTATTTCCACTCAGCACCAATATAAAGCTACTAATCATCTACTGCATCACTTACCAGTGATGCACCTTAGAAATGGCAATATGTGTTGAAGAGGAAGCTCAGCTAATGCAGACTGTTTCAATTTCTCCTTTTGCCTTGCAGATTACAGGTCTGAACAGGAAGGAACTGGTAACTGCAAACTGTTATAAGTCATAAATGAAGTCTAAAGGAGAAGCAAAAGACAATTATATAATATACAAGTTTCATCTTTTATAAACTGCCATTTTTGGTGGAAGGAGCAAATGGAGAATAAGTGTCTGACTTCGTTCTTTGTTTGAAATGCACTGTCAGAAGAAATGAACAGATTTTGTACAAGCTAGTAGTTTCTCCACAGATCACCATTGGGATTTTCAAAACACCTAGACACCTTCCCTGCCTGCTGGCAAACTGAAAGGTGTTAGGATCTTCCCTGTGACAAAGTAACAACCTTTGCTTGTTTTGAATGTCCCAGAGAGAAAAACTGATAATAAAACAAATTTATTCCCCAAAAAATATTTTTATTGTGTTCCCCATCATGCTATTCAGCACTTTTTAAGAAAATGTCATTTCACTGTGATTCCAGTATGAGACATTCAGTTAGCCATATAAACAGGCAAGCAGCAGGAAGAGGCTGGGAGGAAGCAGTGTAAGCGAGCTAACAAGACTGATAAGAATCACTCCAGCACATTTCTTATGTTTTTGGGTCAAATCGTATTCACAAGGTAGAAAGCGAAGAAAGAAGATTGGGACCAACAAAAACCATCTGACTCTCTTTGGGTGAGAGATATGGGCAAAGAACTGCCGACCCCTTACAACACAGTGAAAACTGAACATGGGGTAGGCAGCCTGGTCCACAGCAATCCTTGTCCTCCTTCTCTGCCTCAAGGTTTGAGCACTAGCCCGCAGGAAGGCTGGTGGTGGCATCATGTTGTGGAGACACAATTATCTCCTTGCGTTGTGTCATTCACTTGCAGAAAAGCTGCTGTTCTCCTCTCTGCTTCTCCCTGCCGTTGCCTGAGTTTCATCAGTCAGTGGGTTTCATTTGTTTGCTTTGAGCCAGTCATGTGGTTTACACCTTGTTATCCTTTATGAAGTAGTTTCTTTGAAATATATTAGTTGAATGCTTTCAATATTCAGTCTGTTATTTCCCTCTGAGTAGGTGGTCATGCCTGTATCTGACTTCACTCTTTCTAAACCCTAGGGAATTTGGGAGAGGGATGTTTGTCTTACTGGGACTCGGGAGGGCAGATCATAACATGCCCCAGAAACTCAGCAGGCAGGAAAACACCACCAGGATATGGACAGCTGAAGGATGGGGTGGCAGGCAGGTTGCCAGGCTCCCCAGCAATCCTCCCAGCTGGCTGAGAGGGAGCTGCCGGCCTCGGAGTCTGCTGGCCAGGCTCCCGGTTCTGGGATGGTGACTTCCAGACCTTGGACCTGCCTGGCTTTGTGCTCATTGAAATGCCACTGCTACAAAGGTCTTCGGCCTAAGAACCGCTTGGAAAGGTGGAAATAAAATAGTGTTTGACTTTCTGAAAGTGAAGAATTCTTATTGTTTGTTTGTTTGTTTGTTTGTTTTTTAATGGGGCTGAGAGAGAGAGAGAACAAGAACATGTTCTCTTTTTAAGTAGGGCTCTTTTTTTTTCATTTTGAAAATTCCTGGGCAGCTCTAACAATCTCAAGCTGTATGCCCTATCATGCATTATTCTTAACAGTAAATTCTGAAGAAAAATCTCATAAGTGGATACTTGAACACATGCAAATACAGAATGTTACGAACAGATAGAACATATGTCCATATCTGGTGCATTCCAGTTTCACTTGTTACCCTATTTTTCACAGATCTTGAGCAGTAAAAGTATTTGATTTATGGATGTGTGTCTAAGGTTACAAAACAAAATACTTAATGTTTCCTAGAAATGCCTTGGAAAAAAAATGAATGTCAAATCCCCAGATGCTTGTAAGTCAAAATTAAATAACAGGTTTTCAGGACAAGACTTCCTATCATTAGAAATCAGAAATGAGATCCAACCTTCAGTTTCAAAAAAAAAAAAAAAAAAGGAAAAAGGAGTCTGAACTGACAGGGCTATTTTGAGGCTAATCTCCACGTTTATCCCAAAGAAACCCAAGTTTAAATGTATTTTTCAAAAACAAAATTTAGAGAAACTCGAATTTTCTATGCATGAAATAACATTTGGAAGACTACCATGTCCATTCACTTTTTGTCTCTCCAACCTGTTCATCACACTGCACATACAAACACAAACACTTCCTTTCCAATGCATCTTCAACATTTGCTCTTAAAAAGCCTTTTCTTAGAACAAAGCATTGTCAGGTGCCAGACCAGGAAACGATATAATAAAAGTGAATTATTCTTGTCTTGCTCATAGAACATGAGTAAAATTTTAAAAGTTAGAATTGGCAAATAAGTTTGGCTTCAAAATATCTAAACTCTCCAGCAGCTATCCAATGCCAGAAAGATATTATTTTATATGTGATATCAACATAGGAAAACATTGCACTGTAAATGCCCTCTGGAAAACACAATTCTTAACTCTTGTATATACATTTTGTTATCAAATTGCTTATTTTACTCCCTCGTGGGTCCAAAGAATCTGGACACTGGAGCCGGAATTTAGCTATGATATATGTCATTCAGAGGGGGGTGAATAGGTTCAAATCCACATCTGTTTATTTCTTAGTGCCCTGATTTGCAGGCTGTACTGGGAACAAGAGAGAAGGGCAGAGATCTCTGTGCTCTTCCCAAAGTCACATACAGCATTAAACTCTTACTTGGTTGCATTTGACCTCCCTGAATTTCACCAGCCTCCATCCACCCCTCCCTCACCCAGACTCCCTTAATGGCTTCTGCACAGCCTCCTTTCCTCCCTGGGATCAATCGAAACCCTTGCATCATGCTCCTTTCTCTCCCTGCCACTGCAGCAAACCCAAATTTGCTGCTGGAAGCTCCCTGACATTTGCACTCAGGGCTCATCCCACGAGGGGTGTGCCCACGCCCCTGCGCCTGTGCCAGCTGGACAGATGCAGCTGTGCAGTTACGTTGCCTGTCACATGCACACATCTTCCCCCCAGTCTCCAAGGCTTTGGACTATGTCCACTGTGCATTTATAGTAGGTCCTAACACTACAGGCTTTAATATCCACCCGGTGAAAGCTTTCATTGCGTTTGTTGGGAATTTATGAGTAAGGATTTGAGAACTTGGTTGCCTAATTCTTTGTGGTCTTGCTCACTAGATTTTTGATTTACACGGGGACTTTAACTAAAAGTGCACTTCTTAAAGTCAGTTAAATTAGGGTGTCTTTTTTTCAGGGACACTTTCAGATTGGTCTCAGCCCAGTTTATATTGATTCTTTTACTTGCAGAACTCCACCAATGTTGCTAGCTCCAAATGAGCACAAGTATGCCTGTGTGAGGCTTTGCAAGAATGTAATGTGCAGGGTGGAAGCAAAGCACAGACAAAGTGAGAAGCTGCAGTGCTGCTACCAGAGCAAACCAATGCCCTGAATGTGGGGCTCCATCACCTGGAGCTTCATTAACTCCTGCTGAGTAAATAACTGCCTGGCATGGAGACAGAGTGTTTTCTCAGTCTATTTATTAGAATTTGGTTTTGAGGGAAGGGGAGAGGAGAGTGGGGCTATGAATCTGAACTCCAATGGTAACTAAATAAATCCAGTGTATTCTTCCTAAATATAGAGTTATTCCTAAGGGGGAATAAGAAATATACTTCCTCCACTGCATGGCCGAGGTTTAAGCCTTAAGTTTGTGTCTGTGCTCTGTGGACTGTACTGGGGAGATCTTTCTTCCCTGCCCCCCTCGCCCCCCGCCATTCAAGGTCTTAAAAATAAAAGCTCAGTGAGCTCAAAGGCATTTTGTAAAGACATTTGAGAAACTAGTCACTTACAAGACTAGCACAATGAATAGAGTTCAAGCTCATTAAAAGCAGGGACTCTCCTCTGTCATGCAGTGACACAGTGCACAGCTCTGGTGTCACAGCAAATAGCACGAGGCAGAGTTTCCAAAGGCTGCAGCACATCAGGAAGGTTAGACAAGGACGGTGCAGTGCCTTTTAACTGCTTCCACCTCCTAAAGCAGCAGTCCAGCATTGCAAATTAGGAGGGAAACCAAAACCAACTCCATTTGACGTTTTAGGCAGTGGGAGAAATTCGTGCCACCCCCCCGGCTCTGGGTGGTGACCTGTGACGGTGCCAGCATAGCTGCTTTGGAGGTGGTAGCGCTGGTTCTGAAGGAGAGAGGGGCAGTGGTACCAGGCAGGTGGTCTGAGTGCCCTTGTGTGACAGGCCAGGATGGAAATGATAAAAAGCCAGGTTCACACCCTAAGGGTTAATTAGTTATTTTATTTACTCTTTACATTAAAAGTTGTGAAAATTAAAGGGTCAAAAGGGACTGCAGTGATTCTGGGCTTCGAAGCACTGCAGTAATAGGGCTGTTTGGGGTTCTGTGATCATTTTGATTTAATGAGAACATTCCTGTGAAAGACACAATTCACTCACAGGCAGCGTGCAGAGCCAACCCGACCTGGAGGGATCAGTCGTTTATACTGCTGCTGGTTCCCAGTACATCCACAGGCAAGCCACTGTTAAGGCTCTTCATGAGTTTGTATTTACTCTGCACTGCAGCTTGAATATGCACTGGGCTTCTTTTTAGAAATGATGGCACAGACAGGCACCCATTCCTGTTTGTGAGCAGAAGCCAGCCAGCACAGTTGCCTAAAATGTTCTTCTGTCAAAATCGCCGCTTGAACTAGAGCCATACTTTCCCCTTCGTCCTGTTCGCCAGCATGGGTGAAGAAGCACAACGGATTTTTCTCCCAGACTGGAGCCCTCGCACCTCGTCGCTGCAGAGACGAGCAGAGACAGGAGAAAGCTGCCAGCAGCCGCTGCGAGTGCTCCCCCCCTCCAAAAGTCTCCTGGCATAGATGTGTCTCCTGCAAACCTCGGACCGGCACAGCTGGCCAACACCGCCCTGAGGATGTACATGTACTGATGGGCCCTTCTGACAGCCAAGTGCTAATTAAGGCAACCTATAAATTATGATCGCTGGCTTGCCCAAAGGGCAGATACAAGCCCGGTCTGAATGACAGGGTTGTGCAGCCAGGAAGCCACAAATGGACTGCGGGGCACAGGACCACGCATATTGCACCAGGTCGTACCTCTTCACCCCTCTGCCGGTAAATCCACCACAGAGGGTCTTAATATAGAGAAAGGTGCAAATTCATCACCAGCCGTCCCTAGAGCATATTAACTTAACCAGTGTTACAAAGTTTTCTTGGAGCCGCAGGAATATTTAGGGATTTCTTTAACTATAAAGAGTATAGACATGATAATGAAAGCTTTGTGTCTGAGCCAGGAGGTGCTAGCCATCGCCTGCAGGTGCCTGGGATGTGGAGTCTGTTTCACAAACGTCAAATGCACCGAGTCAAGAGTATGACAAACAAATATGCCTGCTTACCTCTTTCTCCATATTTTGATACTCTCTTTGATAGGTTAATTAAAAAGAATTAATTACCAGGCAAGATTTTATTTAACCCTTTTTGGTTTCCCTGGTAAGTAAACTCAGTCTTGTACAGCTGATCTCCAGAGTACTCAAAGTAGCCAAACCCTGCAAAAAACTCCACAAAACAGAGAAACCAGGAGCTTCCAGGTCTCAGCGTGCACCACTGGACATATCTTGATCCCATCGCAGAGTGACACCTGGGAATGCACCTTATTATTCCCCATGTCTCGGTTGTAATAAGAAGGAAGACTGAATGTATGAACTAGAAGGGGGGGACCTGCAGTATATTCCAGCCATTGCCCCTGCAGATGCGGTGGTGTGTACCTGGTGCTGAGGCCCTGATTCCCCATCAACACATCACTCCAGCTGAAACCAACACTGCCTCCAAATGGATTTGTCACATCCACTCACCACAGCAGTTCATTCTGCCTCTTCCTAGTCTTGGAAAAGGCTCATATCCATCCATTTTTTCCAGGATAGTTTTCAGCTGAATCCATTCCCTGATGATATCTCCACACTGCCTCACAAATGTGAATGCCAGGTATGGGAGGCCAGCAGCAAGGAGAAGCTATGGTCGTCCCTTCAATGTACTTACACTTGCTGTATAAAAGTGACTGGGAAACCACAGGTTTCATCTAGATGTAGTGAAGCCAGACCCCTAAATTCACATAAAGCACAACTATGTTCAGTGAAGTTGTGCACGGATGTAAAGGTGTTATTTTCAAAAACATCCTTGTTCCCAGTATCAAAATTGATTTCAGCACCTTGAGTGACACAAAGTTGCAGGCAGGTGTCTACTGGGACTATCTTCCAGGAGTCATAATTTTTCTCTTTGTCACATCTGGTGCCTTATTTGCACTTTTAAGGGCCTAAATACATTGCTAAAAAAAATGGCTTTTACTAGCTATTGAAAATCAAAGGTCTTATATTCTTGTGGATAATTCTGAAAGCGAGATATTTGCTGCAAGTGAAAATCTGCATTGGTACCACCATTGATTAGGCAGCTGGCTGCCCCTGAAACAAGCCACGTCACTCAACAAACCCCTCCCTCACTCTTAAGCCTTAGGAAATGCTTTCCCAATGTGCCTTCCCAGAAAGTGCTGGTTCAACTGCCTGTGGGGAGCCAAGTCAAGTGTAGTGGTAAGGCAATGACACCTCTCTGCAGTCTGAGCCATGTAGCACGGCCACCTCCTCAAAAAAGCGTGAAAGGGAACAGTCACCAACGCTGGCATTAAAGAAAGCAGAGAGGCCTTTTACTGGGGCAGTGATGAGGCTGTCTTAAACCTTATAAATGTGTGTGTTTGAGAGAGAAGGATGCAGTACTGTGAGAACTGCCATTTCAAACAAGTCTTTTTTTCTGTTTATACTGTAGAGTGAAGTCTGAGAGTCTGTGCAGATTCAGAGGAATAAAAATTCAGCTCCTAGTATTAACATTTCTCATGGCATATACTTTTTATACCTAAACCAGTGTTTTAATGCATCTGTAAGCTGGAGAAAGCAGGAGAAAACCTGAAAGCATATTTTAATGGAGGTAAGCAACTAAACCTCTACAAAAAGAACCTGAGAGGGATACAGGAAGGAAACAGCATGACTGAACGTGATCTTGCAGCATGCATTCACAGGACACAGGGAGGAAAGAGCAGTGACTACACCTTGGGCTGGAAAAGGAGTCCAGCACGACTGTGCTGAGAGGTCCGGCTCTGACTCCAACAGTTGCAGCAGGACAGGTGCAGCTCTAATTCTGGGGGTGTGCGAGTCCTAACTGGTAAACCTAATGAGCCAGCAAGGGCAGTGGAGCAGCTCAAAAGCACTGGTGATGCTACGTATAACCTTAATGATGCATCAGAAGGGGGATACTGCTCCATTAGTGTAAATACATATTGATAAGCAAACGCATTTTTCCATCCTTACACCGTGTTTAATGACAAAACATACTCTAATATACCTTGGAAGATCACTTATTCCAGGCAGACCTACAAAATGCTGGAGTAATGGATTTCATTCTGTGACTGTTACCCAAGATTCAATGCAATTTTATTAAGAGATCCACAAACAACATCGAAGAAAGCAAGCTTACTGCCAATGTACTTAAATTTACCCCACAGGAGTCTACAGAGTGCTTGAAAACATTTAGGGGCTTGTAGTAGAGTCTGAAAAACACAGTTCTTGAGAATTTACAACCTTGGGTTGCAGGGTCCCCAAGAGTGTGGCTGGCAATCTGCCACAGACATCTCCGCAGGAGCCTGGCTCACACAGGTAACACAGGTTGGCATTCCCCAGAGCTACTTTTATCTTGGCAAGCATTAGCCTGAGCTGCTTTAGAGAGGAGAGAAAATATAAAGTCTGTGAGGCAGATGTCAACATGAGCTCCTGTAAATTTTACCTTTCATAAAGAGCTTCCAATTAACAATGTGATATAGAAAGTAAATAGTTATTTTTCATGGAGGTTTCATCCAACACCTTGCCCGCCCTGTGCCCCTGCAGAGCAGACTCATTCTGTCACTGTGAGCCTTTCTAGAAATGCTGTTATGTAGCTTCACTCACCAGAGGACTATCTGCGAAAGACAGATGAATAAATGTGCAAACTATTATGATTTTGAACATTCCTTTTTTGAGGGGTATTGCTAATACTTGAAAAATGCTTACTGCTTTTTTTCTTTCTTTTCTGAAACCATCACAAGTATGGTAGCAGAAGGGAGCAGTTCTTGGCAGGGAGAGACCAGAGGGAGCCTCTTTCTTCCCCTTGTGAATTCCAAGTCCTAAAACACTAGAATGTGCTAAATGTGTTTAACCACAGGACAAAGTGTTTTATACTTTAAATGACTTCCAGTTGATTTCTTGTGCTTTATACCTATTTCTTTTCTGGTTAGGCGCAGTGTTTACCACAGATGCTTCAGGGCAGAAAGTGCATCATTACTATGGCCCAACATATTCATTCTTTCCTTCACTTCAAGCCACTTTGGCTCCCTAAGAAACTTTTATTTAAGCATCTTTTCAGAACAGAGACCTGTTCTCAGACATAGATGTGACAGTAGTTTGTAGCTCCTAGTGGAGGAGACTTGAGCTAGCTACAGGGAAATGCAGCTATTAGGTTCTTCCCAGGGGAATGGAGTACAGGCTATAATCTCTCTGAAACTGCTCTTTGGGGCATGCATGCATGCATCTCAACACAGGGCACTAAGACTGTTTTAAAAGAACTGTAGTTCTCCATATTCCCAGTCCCTTCTACTACAGGTGGAATATGTGCATTAGTGACAGCAACTGATACAGCAGAATTCTGACATTTGGGGCTGTTAATGCATTTCTTCTTTAAATAAACACTCTTTACAGTGGGTCACTAGTTTTTAATTATACTCCTAGAATCATAAGACCATACTGTCCAAGTGTTTCACAAGTGGCATCCCCTCAGTAAGGAAATCATGCATTTCCAGCCCTGAAAAACAGAAGAAGAAAGTAGAGCCGCAACGTCACTGTGTGTGCGTTGGTCTAGCTGAGAGTAATTAGCTAAGGTGGAGTGATCCTTGGAGCCAAGGTGAAGCTGAGCCAAGGCAACCATTGTTTCAGTGAGATTTAGTACTAATTAATTCCATATGGCATATAAACAGAGAAGGTGAAATCAAGAGAAGGCATCTGAGAGGTAAGATGAGGGAAAAAGTGGCTGTAGTCTCAAATGGGACTGTCTTCCCACTTTCAGAAAATAATTTGAAATACCGGATGATGTGTGTGACAGATAGATGAGCTGTGGCAGACAAACCTTTTGGCACAGAGATGCTGAGTTCAACACAACTTTTGCTTACTAGTCAAGGGCAGTTCTACTTTGCTGATCCAAGGGATGGATCTCTTACAATAGTAATGAACAAAGAGATCCATTTATACTGCTGCAGAAGCCTACTATTTGAGTTATTGCTTTTCTTTGCATGTATATTTGGGAGAGTAGACAACAAAATAAAAGGCGTGTAACTTACACGACCAGTGTAAATATGAAAATGCTGGGTTTTAAATTGTCTTTTGTATCTTTTATTCAGTTACACTTGCACAGAATTAGTATAAAATGTTTTCAAGAAAAATTGTCGCTTTACTTCCATCATTGGTATCTTTTCATGCCTTTTGTATTCCGAATATACAGACATATCTGTCCACACACAAGGAACAAGGCACTGAGACTGCACTCTTGGAAGAAAATGTTGACATACTAGATGAGTAGATGTGTAGCCCATTCCTATGGGATGTGTATGGGTCAAGATTGTAGCATGAGTCAACTAGGTACCGGAGACATTTTGATTGAAATAAAATTTATATTGGCTAGGAACCCAATGTTAATATATACAACAAAAAAAGTACACTTAAGGATGATAAAAATATAACTTTCCAAGATAAAAATAATATCCTGATCCCAGGAAGTAGGATGAGTTTTTCAAAGGGAGTAAGAATTAGATCTATCTTCATCTATTTATGCTGGAGCTTGTCCATTTTAAGCTTCTGCTGTCAGCAGCTCTGCTGGAGACAGAATGCTAACTTTTATGGCCTCATCTGATCCAGCATATGAACATCTTTATGCAGCAGCAGTATCAAACCCAATAAGGACAAGGACCTCTTTTAGACAAATAGCAGAGCCTTAGGCATCAAGATTACAGTTAAAATACAGAAGGAGAAAAAAGAGAAAAAAAGAGTCAGGTTCACTGTGGGTGTTACTCAAGCCCTGGAAATTTCTCTGTGTTCCAAAGGCTTGAGGAGGAGCAAAGGCTCGAGACCTCCTACTGTGAGTCCCCTGATATGGTACTTCCCTCCCGTTAGTTACACCAGCATCCCTACTTGACAGCAAGGAAAGTCGCTCTGGAGTTCATGATCCTCAATGACATGTAGTGCACGTACCACTTGAGATGCCTCACTGAATTTGTGCCCAGTTACTCTAGTCCCCGCTGGCTATTTTTACAGCTCAAGAAGCGCAATGATAATATTTTTCCTCTTCCCATGTCCTTGCAAGGTTTACTTGTGTTTCTGTTAACTTTCTAAGTCTTTCCCTAGCTTCTCCTGATCCTGGTAAAAGTAATGTCCTCTGTCCTGCTCATGTATAGCTAGGTATAGAAATACCAGCTACAGTATTTCTAACCATATACAGAAGGTTAGATTTTTGTCTGGAAGTGATAAAGGCTGCATATTCTGCAGGGTAGCTAATGCATGCTCATACTGTCACTCCATTATTTAAATGCCCTGGAGTGAAGAGGCTTCTGATCTAACTCCCATTTTGGTACACTGCTTCTATGACCTAATGTGGAAACAAGAACTTCATATTTATATATCCTGATACAGAGTCTGAAACACTCCTCATGCTTTGGTAGGGATGGATCAAACAGCTATTACCAGAAATGCAGCCTATCCCAGCTTCCCCAGCTACTCCAGAATTTCACAGAAACATCCTTGAGACCTTGATAGGTATCCAGATGACTAGCCCACATGGTGCTCCAGTTTGCCATGGTTACTTTGTCACTGCTTCCCAAGCTACAATCATAATCCTGGCTGCAGAGTAGACACAGGACCCTGGCAAAGATTTCAGGAAAAAATCAAAGAATGCTCCTGTCTATTTTATGGTTGTATATAAATATGAATGGTCACTTGCAGTTATGAAAACTTTGAGGAATTATGGGAAAGAAAGATCAACAGGAGTGACATTAAGTCCAGTTAATTCAACTGACTGGCTGTAGAAGTTGGATAATTACTTAATCTCAGCGTGAATACACTTGTGCCTTTATGGAACACACTAAGACCCCAGCTTTGGCTCTGGCCCCTATGAAAAGCAAGGCTTTGTAGGATATTCAGTAATCTCCATAGCTAATTTGACTACAAATCACCCAAAGGACCTGCCACTGAGCAGTCATTTTCCAGACAAAAAGCATCTAGTCTACTACATTAAAGCAGAAAAGCGGTTTGGAAAAACAGTTGCTTTCTAGAATTTTTTTGTTGTTGTTGTTCATTACCATTTTAGAAAGTAACCAAAGAAAACCCTGGGTTTTGTTGCATTATTCATTTGGCCTGCCATGTGGAGAAAATTGGGTTTTATCAGTCTGGAATTTCCTCCTGGAAAAAACCTGCACAGATTCAGAGCACCACTCTGTTGATTTGACTGTATTATTGGAACATTTTTAAAGTTTTTTTTTAATGTGTTAGTCAACAGTCAGCATATTAAGAGGTTCTTGGCCCCACAACATGTAAACGGACTCAATAAAACCTTTGAACTGGAAGACAAGTAGACTTTGGACTGAGCTATTTTCTTCAAGGTTCATATTCATTCTAAGAAAATAACTTCTGAGCAATTATGTAAAGCTTTGACTCAACTGAGCAATGAAGAAGTGAATTTGAAGATTTACTGCTCATGCAGTTTCTTAAGGAGGAGTATATTTGGGCTGTTCAGGCAAGAATCTGAAATACAGTACATAGAGAAGAAAAGCAGGTACTGTTCATATTCCAGAAAAGACAGCTGGAAATAATTTCAAATTCAGAACTACTGGCATGCATGGTGCATCCATTAGGTATTGCTGTTAGTCAGCACATTCTGACAATCATCCCTACACAATGAAATTGAAAAAATAAACGATAAAGACATGCCGAAGGGGAAAAATAAAAGAGTACAGTTGTCTATATAATATGTCTGATAGCTTGTGATTCTAATAGGGTCTTTTCAAATACCTGAGGAGGCTTCAGAAAACTAAGTTAGAAAATTGTTACTTTGTCACTCCAAAAAAAAAGTGATTTGGAATGGAAAAAAAATCATCAACGCACTCAAGCGTATAGCTCAGTCTGGTGTCAGTTGCAAGGAATCTGGAAGAGAATAAAAAGGGGCAAGTGAAAACTAATATGGATTTTTTTGTTTTTTAAAAAATATCAGGAAATGAAGCCAAGGAATGATCAAAGCAATATAAGGCTCAAAAAGGGCTCCAGGTTTCTCCTGATTTCTGTGATTATCCAGCTGTTCCTCTTCCTCAGTGAGGACTTTGGTAGCTTGCTTTCACCTGTCATTTTTTTATACCATATTTTTGTCTTCCTCACCAGCACTAGCCTGCGCAGTGCAGGCTGGTGCAACCATGTTCAGGTGTTTCTGTATGCTCTGGACAGCACTTTTTGGGGACTGGATGGCAGCCCTATTCATCGGGGCAGGAGGGATAGCAAAAAGGACCTTTAACTTTTTCCTCTCTTTCCCCTCCCCAGGTCAGCCAGCACCACACCTGCTCCTGTGCCAAATGCCGGGGGGGACACGCAGCCCCTCCATTCCAGATGGAGCTTCGTCCTCTGTTTCCGTGCTCCGAGATCCACAGTGTAACAAAACACAGAGAAACTCTTAGACTTTTTCCACAAGTGTCAGTCTTCTGATGGGATAAGATGAGGGATGGGAGCTGCTTTGGGGAGCAGTCAGACTGCTCTGCTGGCTTTCAGGAGCTGAATGAAGGTCTTTAGCTCTAGGGCAGGGTGTACAAGAGTTTCCCCTGTCAGCGAGCAGGGGTTGCACCAAAACATCTTGTAGGGAGAAAACTAAGAAAAAACAATGGAGATTGGTCTTTTGTTTTATTATTTAAGAAAATTGAAGGAAAAATTCAGGCAGGAATTAAGTCTTGGTGACTCACCTAGTTTATTTTTTATAGTGTATTGGAAGACTCTGCAAGGGCTCTTGCCTTTGATA
Source organism: Pelecanoides urinatrix (assembly GCA_013400755.1). Taxonomy (NCBI): domain Eukaryota; kingdom Metazoa; phylum Chordata; class Aves; order Procellariiformes; family Procellariidae; genus Pelecanoides; species Pelecanoides urinatrix. The sequence continues at coordinate 84,520 of VZTQ01008487.1, read as the reverse complement.
CTTGCATTCCTGCACTTCTGCTATCGAGGGAACCTCATGACCAACAAGTGGGAAACGTGCTGCTGCCCGTGTAATGTTTCACCATGGTAATTAAAGTTCATGGTAGCGGAGGGAGGTGGGGAATTATTCAGGGATACTGCACCCGAAATGTGCAGGAGAGCAGGGTAGCTGGGATTTGCAGTGCTGCTTCATGTACTCACACTCCTACTAATGGCCTTGAAAAGCCAAAATGCAGTTCTTCATTGTTCCAGAGGGATACTACAGCAGAGCATTTGTAATTGTCACTTTGCACAGGTCCTCTGAGCAAAGGGCAGAGTGATCCTCACTCCCTCCCCAGTGGCTGTGTGATGATGTTAGCCCTCACCCACCCCAAAGGCCACGGCAGCCCCTTTTCACGGATGCCTCTGACACAGTAAAATGGAGAGTGATGCAAAGGCAAAAGATCATTTAATATGTCAAAACCTAAGTCAGCCTGGGCTTGGGATGGAGCCAGAGCTCCAGTCATCCACAGCTAGTCCGTATTTGTCTAGTTGTCCATCACCATGATTCCAAGATGGGACAGTTTCCTATCTTATGATGCTGGAAAACATAAGTAGTAATATTGGACTAAAGTGACTTGGTTACAGAAAACTTACTGCTGAAGAATGCATACAACGAGAATATTCATGTGATCAAAATAATTGTAGACTGAATAAAACATTTTATTGGACTGAACAATGTTTAAGATGTGTAGACATCATAAAACATGATGAATTTCAAACTGAAGGGTTATTTCTGCATGAAATAGAAAATCATTGATTTTTAAAATATCTAGTTGATACCTTTATATTTTTCACCATTTTTATTTAAAATAATTATTTGAAATTAAGTTAGACATATTAAATGTTTCAGCTGAGGTAAATTTGCAATTTTTATTGGAAAAAAACCCCAGATACAATGTCTTGTTGATTTCAGCCTATGTCTGTCTCTTCACAAAATGTTGACTGAATGAATAATAAAACATTCAGCTTAAAAACATAGCAAGCCTTCACATTGGAGGCTTCAAAAATTAAGCTGGAAATTTAGTGGGTATCATATTTGCAGGCTTTTTTTTTTCTTGAAATAGGATAACCTGGAAGAGCTATGTGCTTTTTTCCCCCCTCTCTTTTTTTCCTCCTGTTGTTTTTGTTTTTGTTTTTGTGTTGTTTTTTTTTAAATTACCTCATCTTTTCATACTTCAAAACTAAGACTTTTAAGGATCTTTCCTGGAAGGCTTAGACCAGTTCTTATTTTTATTTAAACCAGACAAATAAAACTTTGAGAAATTTAATATGAATAAAACCATACTGTCATCAACTAAACAGAATTCATAGCATTAGTGGAATGTGGTAACAAAGTTGAAGGGATTTGGATCTCATCTGAACAGCCTCTAGCCATTCAGGTGTGTGTACAGTCTCCCCATTTTAATCACTTATGCACAGAAAATACCTGATAGGAAAAGAAGAGGTCATAGGTCAGAAATAACTAACAGCTAATTAAGATACAATAAAATGTTCATGCTGTGGCCTGCTGCAGCCACCGGGGACTCCCAAACATTCATTTCCATGTATCTACGTTAAGCTGTAACCATTCAAACACTGAAAGCTTGCAAGCATTTTCTTCTTCAAGCCTCTGGCAGTACACCTTCATCTTATATTTGAACATCAGAGACTAGCAGCTTCTGAGAGTCACAGTCTAAGTAGTATTTTAAAAGTTTCTTGGTTTACTTCAAAATTCGACTCCCACTGAAATCACTGAGCATCTTCCCTTTACTCAGGTCCTTCCTGACAGGCAGATGAAACACACCCATTACTAGATTCAGTCTCACAAAACAGGCATCCAACAGAAAGTAGAGAAGCACCAGCAAATAAGTTGTCTCATGGAATTAGCTGTGCTGGACCATACGTATTAATTGGCAGTAGCACCCTTGAGAGAGAAACGAGGTAGATCTGCTAGATCTGTACGCGCACACACACCAGGGAGAGGTTTTGCGGCTCCTCAGACTTCATAATCCTGTTCATTCCTGCTCTGTGAGCTCTGTTAGCTACAACACTCTCCCAGAGGAAAGAGTCTAATGGTAATAGTTCATTAAGCAAGGCCAGACTTGAAGAATACTTGAATACAATTTGGTCTATTAACTCTCTCCTTATGACCATCTACTGTATCTTAGCTTATACAAAATAGATTTGGTTTTTCCATAGTTATTTTTTTTTAATTAAGTAAAACACAGCAAAATTTCCACAAATGATATGTACAAAGGCTGTTCCCAAATTTTAATTAAGAACAAACAAACAAATAAATCCAATCAAACAAACCCAGCTCTACTTTATATGTACAATAGTTTGATCTATTCTGTTTCTGTTGACTGTGAGACTGGTATAGTGATTAAATTACTATACACAAAAATCTTCATGATATTGTACAAGGATGGGAAATTATTTATTACCAGAGGTATTAGCAATAGCAGAGATGGAACCAGAGATTTGAATGCCAATATTTACGCACCTAACAGTAATATAGTTGAGTCAATGAAAATATTTTATTTGCTTTATCACTTCCATCTCTGGCACGTCATTGGAGCAGATCTGACTTTCATTACCTAATCTAAATACAAATTATCTTTAAAGCAATACTCTCGTTCTTTTGCCCCACCTTCCACGCCTAAAAATTGCACAGGGTACTAGCTATTAAGAAATCATGAACTTATAATGAGAGTCAGTGGATAGCAGCTGCATTTACTGTGAGGTTAACTGTGTTTACACTTCAGATAAACTCCATGCAAAGATAGTGAGCAACTACTAACGGCCAACAGAAATCTTCAGATATTTTCTACAAAATGACAAGACATCCTGTGGACTTTTTTTTTTCATCGTGCTAGCCTTTACCAGAAAGAATTATTGGAAGGCATTGGGTGGTATGGATCATTCCAGATAATATTTATTTTATTAATTTTAACTTACTTTGCTGCAGGTGGACCGGTTTGGAGGAAATCCACAAAATCACATAATAGCCCACAAACCTCACCACAGTAGTCCAGCCCTTCTCAGCTGCTGGCAGTATAAATACTACTTTTCTCCTAATATTTTAACAAATTACTAAAATATTCCATTAATACAAAAAATACTTGATAACTTACAATATTTCATTATTGACATTCTGAAACTGCCTTTTAGTTATTTTTCGTGCAGTCTATTGGCTCAGGTAGACATGATCCCCTGCCGCTGCTGGATGGAATGGCAGGTTTGCTTCTCCAGCACTTTCACTTTCTTATGATTTTGCCATTGAAGCTCTGAAAAGATTAAAAATACAAACCTCTTGCTTTGTGTCATTGCAGTTTGCAAATAGAGGGGACAAACTGTGTAACATGGAATTGCATCTGCTAAAGAACTTCCTTCTCAAGAGGAGTCAGAAACTTGTTCTTGCAGATATCAGGAGCTCTGCAGAAAAAGGCAGCTAAGGAGCTAAAAAAATCCTCACTGTGGATGGGCAGGTGCTAACTGGAAGCTTCTCTCCATTTCTGTTACACATCTAAGTAGGCTGAGAGACATCCCATCTCCACACATTTACATGGAGAAAACAGCCTTCATTCAGCTGCTGCTTTAACTCCCTGCTGGGCGAAGGTGTTATGCAGAGTCATTTTTCAGCAGAAGAAAGGATCACATTAGTGAAGTTTCCATCTCCAAAGGTATTTAACACTGATATCACAGAACTTGTAAGAGGAAAAAACATATAGGTCATGGAGTCTGCAGGGAGGGAAGACTGCTTTATCTCTACATCTTTTAAAACTCTGGTCTCTGTGATATTTTTGTGCTTTAAGAGAGGTAGGATTTCTTCCCCTCCTCCTGCCCCCAGACAGTTCACAAAGTAAAATTTAATTTGATGTATTTTCAGCATTTGATAGGAATCTAATTCCTAAAACTAGAACACATACTTTCTTTAAATTGTCTTAAGCCAGGTACCAACAGTATAAAATTCTCAACTTTTTGACTGCCAGAGTCCCTCACATGTACTGATCCACTTAGCCCATAACATTGACCCCTCAAACTGAGTTATCATCAGATGGAAGGTAAATGAGAATAATCCAGTGAGAACATTTTGATTAACCCTGAAAACTTTTACATATTATCCCACAAAGCCTAGTAACCAAAATAGAATTTGCTTCATAAACATCAAATATGCATGAAACTTTGTGGCTAACTGATAGCAACCACCTGTATCAGTTACCATGAGTTAGACTGAGTTAGCATAGTACTTAGCATAAGCCCATAAACTTTAACCGAATTTCTGCTGCAGTAAATGAAATATGATCAACCACCTGCCCCAAACAACAGAGCAGTCTTTGGTGTGCTCAGGGAAATAGAGAGTGAAACTATGCAAAAAAAAAATATTAATCTTCAAGGAGTACAGAAGTGTCCAGGACATGTCTGGAACAAACTGACTATGGATGTCAACAACTGTGGTGATAGCAAATCAGACAAATCATCAATGGGTTATTTTCCTACCCAGTTCTATAACTGAGGAAACCTAGGAATGAATACTGGGGTCTTCCCAGGAGTTCCTGATGACTTTGGTGGGAGACCCACAACTCTGCACCCAGATCCAGGACCACCTCTCCAACCTTTGGAGGGGGCAGGGAAGAGAGAAAGAGCCCAGGAAACCCCATGTTCCTGTGCCAGGATGAAGTACAGCATGGCAGGAGGAGCCACCATGTTGACGTGCCCGATCTCCCTCTGGAACTGGCCATCTCGCACACAGAATAAGGAGCTCATGGAAGAAACTGCTATGCTAAACTGCCCAATTTCTCTCCCTCACTGCATCATCTTCCTCACAAGACAGGGAAGTCCTGTGATCCCTAAAATTGCATACATCTGTGAATAAAGTGTTCTGGTACCCAAATCCACAATACTACCTTCCAGGCAATCCACACAGAATAAATATATTAACCTACCTGGAGAGCTCAGACTTTGAACGGACAACACTTTACATCCATGTAGGCCAAGAGCCACTTCATGGCATGGAGAAGTGATAAGCAATAGGGGCTTACATTTATTGCAGTTATTTGGGATATTGGCAGGCCCTGATGATGAGGTGAAGGAAGAGTCATTCTTTGATTCTAATCACTCTCACTTAGGCCAACAAAAGATTTCTCAAGTTAACCTGGAATACTTGAGGTTAAGACGTACAGGTAAGGGTTGTACATACCTAAGCCTACATGTCTTGTTAAGGTTTGGGTAATAACAAATACATTGCTTCATTTACATCATTCACTATAACCCAGAGAAAGAGAAAAGTCCACAAACTACACAGGTTCCTACATGCTCATTGAGGCTTGAAAGAAAAAAATATGAGAGATGACTACACTTGCTAGCAGAGTAAATCCTGGTCACTAGTACTGGGGATGGCAGAAAGAACATGCAGACAGAAAGCAAATGAGTTGACAGACTTTCTGCCAACACATTGCCACCTACTGCAGGCCAGTCTGAAGCAGTCTGCATTCAGTCCCAATTGGTGAAATGCTTTCTTCCTATCCTGCTCTCTCTGCTTAGTCCCCATTAGCTGTACCTTAGCTAAATGCTACCATTTGCCCTTTGATCTTTTCTCCTCTGCTAACAATATTATGGATACACCAAGAAAAAGCAAGGAAGGAACAGGTCTGTAAATAAGCAATTTCCTGCAACTTCAGCTTTGCCATCGCATATGCCTGTGCTCATTTGCCTTCACTAAATGCTCGCAGACAAGAACAAACTGGACCAAGATAGCTCAAACCAGCCTTTATATTCATAAAATGGTCTGTGTTCATTCTCTTAGCTGAGAATAATACTGTCTTAACTTTGATTCAGTTTAGTCTGTGACTAAATGATTTAAAGTAAATCCAAATAAATGTTGCTGTTCCTCTGAAATAAGGTGTGAAAAAGCTTTCTGCATTGCTTTAATTTCACTATAAAAATTCACACCTAAAGTTATATTGGTGTCACGTTCTCAAGCAGCAAAGCCTTTTGGGACTTCCTGTTTCTCTTGCTCTGCCTTCTGTTTTCTTATTCTTTTAAAGGTTAATGACTTGATTACCCAAACACAGTGATTTATTCATCCCTTATTATTCCAAGGAAGTTGTTAACAAGTCAGGGATTGGGTGTTAGGTTATTTAAGGCTATTAACAACACATGCAAATACTAAGGCATGTACTTGTGACTGACACAGAACTGCACTAGTAAAACATGCACATTTTAAAGCTTCCTCTGGCTCAAACAGTGTGGGTAGCATGGCTTAGAGTAGTTGTCCTGATCCATTAAGGTCTTCATAGCACATAAATGCTGCTAACTCTTTCTGACTTTTTAATTGCTCTTCAAAGGGTGCTGGCAGCATGCTGGGCACACAAGGCAGACAGCATCAACCAGAGCAGGAGACCAGTTATCAAGCAAGTAACATTATTCCTCAGGAGCAAGCTAATGTCCTGACTGAAGAGGTCATGAAGGGAGGTTGTTTTGTTTGGAAACAGTAAGCTCTTTGGCAAAAAGGGGAGGAGAGTCCAAAATAAATTCACTGAGGCAGAAACTGTGGAATTAAGAAGGAGGTGGCAGCATTTGCACAGGAGAGCTAAGAACAGGAGTGCTTCAGAAATAGGATACAGCAGAGCAGCAGAAAGCCATATTATAGGAACTAGTAGAGACAAGGGGAGGTCTAAAGTCTTTTTATCATGGTGACCAAAAAGCTCCATCTACCAAGGGGATCGAGGCTTGAGGAGGACCTAGCTGCCCCCACCACGAGAGAGGAGACTTGGACACAGGAAGGGGACTCACAAAAGCCATTGCAAAAAATAAAAACCTTCTTAAATTAGTAAGCTACACTGAGGTGTGTGCCTTGTGGCTCCCTTTCTGGGGGAAGAGACACCAGTTGACTAATTGTGGGCTGACTGGTTTGGAAGCCAACATCCAGGCAGAGGCATTAGCTAAGACCCAAAGGAAGAGAAGACAACATTAAACTGGAGGAGGAGGAGGGGATCAGCACTTCTGGAAGCGACTTGGGTAGGGCTGGCTTGGCTTGTATCTCCTGCAGTAGCCAGGTGGAGCTTGTACCTGGTGCTGGCAGTCTGGTACCTGCCAGCACTATCAATACAATGCCTAGGTGAGCATCCAGCAACATATAGATGGGCACCAGGAGACTTTTCTCAGGGGATGAAGCAAAGTGTATCTGTTTAATATTCTCCTTTCAAAAACATCAGTTACTTCCAGGAAATACTTCAGTATAACCCTCACCTCTGAGTCACTAGCCAAGAGCCAGATCATGAAACCAAACATATTTAACATGTAAATTCAGTCTGTCCAGACCTTGCTTTCAGATCCCAGCCAGACTGTTTTGTTCTGCTTTTCCACAGAAGGAAGCAAACAGCAATGCAACTGAAATACAGGAGACCATTTTATTTAGCATAAGAAGTTTCTTCAGCCCTAGCTGAACATTGAGTGCTAGTTTTAGGAGCACAAGATAAAGGTTTGTTTGCAGTGAGTATGATAGCACACATGAACCTTGAAACTGCCTGTTGATTTGGCCTAAATCTCAGAATTAATAAACCTCAATTAGTGAGTCAAAAATGTATCATTCTGCTTCAGTCCTGAACTCCTCTAACAGGGCAGTGGAATACCCTATGGCATGCTTTGCTAGAGCCAGACCAGATGCCTCTAACAGAAGTCAGCATAAGGCCACTAACGCAACTGCATAGGATTGCACCACTTAAGAACCTGGCCATAGGACATGTCATAATACATTCATTTCTAAAATGGGAGCAGGGTGGAAGGCATTAAGAGGTCATTTATTTTACCTGCTGGCCCCAAGGCAGTATGAGACATACCTAAATTGCTGACAGTTTGTTGTCTAAAATGTCTGCTCTCTTGCTGGGGTAAGGTACACTGCAGACCTCTGGTCTCAGAGGCAGCTGAACATGTAAAGATGGACTTTCACATGAAAGTCACCACTTACACGTTAGATGTCTGTTAAAGGGGATAGCTATTGCATAGAACCAATGCCCATAGCAGTACCTCAAATGCATGTAGATATATAATGTTGCATATACGTTAGTTTTGTAATTTAAGAGGGAATGCTATGAAACCCAGGGCTCTGATCAAGCAACACTTTCTGCATTGTATTCTTCTGCAAAAAAAGTTGCTGAACTTTCAGCTGACCTAATCCATTGCTAACTGTATCCCCTTTCCCTGCGCAAATAGCCTGCTGTGCATGAATAATTAGTACGCTGGTCCAAGGCCAGGGAGCTGAGCAGCCCCGCTCACCTCAGCGAGACTGCCCGTCCGGTTGCGGCTCCGACAGCAGTCACGCGGGACGTCTGCTTCTTACATCACTGCAGCAGCAAGTGCACATTCAGCCATTCCATACATTACTGCAGATACGGGTCAACTGCTTTGCCATGCCCTGCAAAGCAGCCTAATTCCTCTTCCCTGACTTCATAAGCTCTGTTTGGAAATGACCTATTAGAGACCAATGTAAAGCAGCTATTAGAGAAGTAGCATAGCAAGACAAGCTATTTTGTAAGACCAAGTATGACAAATATTTTGGAATACATTCAACCCTGTCAACTCTTCAGATTTTGGCAAGATACCTTGAAACTTGTGTCACAAATGCACTTCACACAAGCATCTTGGTTTTCACAGAGGCTACAAATGTCCATTCACTGCAACAACTTTTAGTCTCCAGCTCTTTATAACTTCAGTAAAGCACTTGACTCCATGCTTAAAACCGAGCATATACAGAAATGCTTCTCAATTTTGGCCTTAAAGCTAACACTGCTGCATATGACCCCCCTTTGAGGACTTGGCTTTAATCTTGGTGTTTCATTTGTAACCTGAAAGGACAGTCCAAAGTCTGATTAATACACTATGAACATGTGAGAAAATAGATGCTAAGGATCTAGGGAAAACAAAATAAAATATTCTTTATAAAAATATTCCAACACTGAACACTAATTTTACAGCCAACAACAACACATTCTTTATCACAGCTGGAAGAATAACCAATTAAAAAATGTCACATTGTCCTCTCAAATTATTCTTTTATCATTACCTGCCAGCATACTGACTCACAAATTTCTGAATATATAATGATGTTCTGAACATTCCTTAATAGAAAACTTTGCAAATAACCTGCCCAACTCTAACCTTATAATAATGAAATATATGAAGACTGCTGCTTTTTTGTTATTATTTTGAATATTTGTGAATTTTTAAATCTGGAGAAAAATAAAATCAGCTTAAAATACCATACAAATTCTAATATTCTCTTTCAGTCACCTCCAGTAACTGGTCTAAGCAGCTCTACAAATAGATGATGTACACATCTCATTTTATTAATTTCCCTACTAACTAGGAAGCACATTTTCAACCCTGATTTTTGTTTTTTAATTGGATTCCTACACAGACAGTTTTGCATGGTACAAAATTAACTCCTTCCTCAACACTCTTGGAATCCACAAACAAGTTGTTCTAGCGTAGATGAAGGCTGGCCTCTCACTCACCAAGAATGTGTCTTCACTGAGGGCAAGAGCTCAAACCAGGGCTCTGCAGCAGAGACACAGGCGTTGGAAGAGCTGACACAGTCAGTCAGCCACTGCAACTCAGCTAGAACTGTTATTTGAGAGACAATACAAAGTCAGTGTTTAAACTACCTCTCAAGTGATGGTGTGCATGCTCCTAATCCCTTTCAGGACAAAGTTACACAGTTGAACTAAAGCTACCTTTAATGTCAGTTTTAAGCTAAGCTGTTTGGCTTTGGTCTGGAAGAATAAATTGCAGTGCTCACTTGGATGGATTATAGCTAGGGAACAATTTAAAACTACTGCCCCTCAGCTGTTTGTTAACACATCTCATCTGCAACACTCTATTGACAGCACCAATGTAGATGGACTAATGCATCACATGAGAATGAAATTTTGGTAAGTCAGCCCACCACTGCATCCATATTTTACAAGAATAATGTGCATCATATGTATTAACTGAGCAAGGCTATGACATTGGTAGATAAAGACAGACTTTTTTTACCTGTAATAAACTACATGTTTCACATGGTTATGTTTTCACAATGGTCTGTATCATGTTACCTACCAATATATTGTGAGGCTTGTGATTTAATGAGATCCTCCCAAGTCTGAGGAATGTAAACAGGTTGCATTCTGATATGGGGCACTCTGAGTCAAAGGGCATCAGACAACAGAACTTTTAAATTGCATTCACTTTTGACTGTAACGCAAATACTTTTTTAAAAGCAAATGACAAAGTACTATGGACTGAACTTCTAGCACTGCTTAAGTCATTGGGATTTTGTCACAGATGTTAATGAGGACAGAATTTAACCTAAATATTGTATAAATCATTAGCAGTATCTCCTTGCAACTCTTGGGGTTCTAAACCATCCTGTGTTTCAGTTAACAGTGATAGGTATGTCTGTAACTGCTTTTATTGCAAGTCATATCTTGAAGTGAATAGTATAAGCATATAGATAAGTTGTATTTCCCTCTAAACAAACCATCCACATCTGGAGAATGAAAGTTCAAAGAAAATGCCAGGTGGAGTCTGGTGGATTCCTCCCAGCCACCAAGATGAAATTCTTTGTTTTCTGTGTAAGCATTCTACGCCTTTTGAAAATAATCAAACAAACAATGCTCAAAACTGAAAGAGTTCCTGCTTTGCAAGCCTTTAGCTCTCACTATTCCCCTTCATTATATACAGCTCTTGCCCAGTCTTTGCTGTGCCTCATAGACATGGCTAAACTCCAGAGCTGTAATTATCAGCATGTTCCGTACTACATCTTTGTCTGTTCATGTGTGCAAAGCAGAGGAAAAGGGAAATTTTGAAAGTCTGATTTTCTGACTTTCCTCACTGTTACTTGCACTCTGAATCTCAGGAAGACATATAGTCATTTTTTGTAGAAGTTATTTTGCTGAAATTTAATGGTCAGACTTAGACAAAAAAACAAAAACAAAAACAAAAACAACCCAAAACCTCAAAATGTAGAGCAGGTGCCTCTTCTACTCCATAGCACAGTGGTCCTGTCCTTCAGAGAGGCTAATCACTCAGCTTTTGATGGAGCCACTCATCTAAACCAGGGGTGAGACTCATCTTCCCCAGCCTCAGAGTCTGAGACTCTACGCATAAAATTCACATGATGAGGTGTGGGTATTTAAAATGTTGATGTCTACATCTCAAAGTTAGAGATCTACATTTTCTTTACAGACTCTAGAGATAAATAAGAATTTCTAGGATAGAGTCATCTCATCCTATTGCAGATGTCTAAAATATGTCATAATAATTGTGCCTGAGAAGTGCTTGTTTCTCACCAGTGATAACAAAGGAAGTCTTGAGTGGCTAGCTCAGATGTAGGTATCTGGACGGTTCATGTTTAAATTTGCTGAGACAAATCTCATTCCATTTCAGTTCGTGACAAGGCATGTCTATGGTTATGGAATGGGTGAAGGACAACACCAAAACCTGCAGGAAGCACGTCTAGTAGGAGTTCTTGCTCCACTGGCCATGTTTGTCCCCAGCTGCAGCACAGGGCCATGGCACCGAGATCCCAAACAGTCAACACAACAGCCAAGCAGCGGGTTGTGGCTCAGGCTGAGCACCACATGCAACAAGCACAAGGAGAAAGGTGCTGATGAATGCAAGAGCTGTGGGTGCAGTGGTGGGGAGTCAAAGGAAGATTTATCATCAGTGCATGAGATATGATTATTTGGGTGCATAATAGATTATTAGTAGTACAAGATAGAAAATATGGTGCTGGCAAGATGACTAAAGGGGCAAAAAGCATAGACAGAGAAAAAAAGCTTTGTGAATCTCTACAGAGCTGGGTTCTGAGCAAAAGCTGCCATTACAAACAAGTGAACAAAAAGGATCTTAAACTAGGGGGGGGGGAGGGGAAATTCTAGATTGGTTAGAAAACGTAGAAACTGTAGAATGACAAAGCAATCCAAACTATTTTGAGTGTAAGAAAGAGATAAATGAAGATTACTTCTCAGCAGAACTATGAAGATCAATGCTACCTGAACAAAACCAAATAAATGCAAAGTAAAGTAAGAATCAGATTTGACAAGTATGTAAATGGGTCATGAAAGAGAGAATTTCAGCACCACTACTTCAAACATTTTATTGAGGAATGATGAAAAGCTTGCTTATCGATGAGGAGATTGAGAAGACAGTGGGATTTTTGTACCACAGAAGCAGGAATACAAAAAAAAGTATGGAGAGAAATTATGCCAAAGTATTAAAAAATGGGGATTAAAAGAGGGAGATAATTCTATAGGCAGTGTGGGGAGAAGAGGTATTTAATGAAGTAGAATAAAATGAGACACTGAAGTGAACCCCTTGAAGCCAATCTTGGCTGGGAGAAGTATGTCCCATTTGGAGGAAACACTATTGCCCTCCCTCCAGCATCTGACATTTCTAATGCCAGCAGGTGACAGACAAGTCAGATGAAAATCTCCAGCATGTTTCTTGTCATTCTAGATATATGTCTCCCTATTTACTCCTTGAACCTGACACGCAACTCTTCACTCCAACTGTTCAGCATATTCTAAGAGTTTTCTTGTAAAAGTGTGTAAGCACTTATGGTAGAAAGTAAGAGAGAGGCTTTATGAAGTGTGACACTGAAGTGGAAATATTCAGAATGTTTTTAAACATAAAACAAATTATTTCAAATTAAAACACCAGTGTCTTCAAAATATCTTTTGAATTGGTTTGTTGTCTCTTGGCTCCTTGCCCTTAGAAATTTGTTTAGAAACAATTTCCTCATTGTATTGTTTTCTATAAACATAAAGCACAAACATTTAAGTAGTAAATTTCTTTGCTACATACTGTATAAGGAATAAAACAGTAGGAGAGTTAGAAACCACTATGTTGTGTGGGAGAAAGGTGAGTCACTGCCATGAGATAAAATTAAATTAGTTCTTGCATAAGTTCATCATAATCTTCACTTCTTCAGCATCAAAGCTGATGACTCAGTATTTGTTTATAAAGGGTGTTCATTATCATATAATATCTGGCAGTCATCAAAGATGTGTTATATTATATCTACCTATATCTACTTTTTATAGATCTCTGATAAGATTACTGCATTTCTTTTATGACCAGGTATATATAATGATACCGCCTGTGATGCTGTCTTTGAGCCATTGCTCTTCACAGCTTTGTGAGGAGAAATTAATAGTTTCTTCTAAATTCTTTAACAAATATCTCACAGTTTTTGAAACAGAAATAAGGGGAACAATATGCAAACTGAGCTATCTAACAAGAATGTAGATCCATATTTCTCTTCCAAGAATAAGAAATAATGGATCAGAAATATTTCTTTTCCATAGCTGTGAACCAATGTAAAAAGTCAAACGATTAAGTGTGAATTTCTAAAGTCTTGATCAAGAATTCTAGCAGGCGATCAGTTTGGTTTATTGTGAATTGATTGTTCCCAATAAATTAATATATTTGCTGCATTACTTAGTCTCAAAGTAGGAAGTTACTTTGGAGGTCAGTAAATGCAGAATTCAACTCCCTCCTCCAGCTCAAAATGTAACACTCCTGAAGTGTGTTGGACAGTGCCTCGAGTTTCCACTTCCACAAAAACTCTGGCCAAATTATCAGTACTGAGAAAACTTAAAGGCTGACCCCAACTGCAGCCTACAAAATTGTTTCTCCAGAAATACACGCCAAGGTCTAATGGAGGGTTTTTTTGATTCCTAGGGTTCAACTCAGATTCTGCATACCTGCTTGTGCATAACGATTCTTGCTAGCAAGCTGCTGACACCTGCCTACTCTTACCTCCCACCCTCTACACTGTGCCTCTGAGGTCTCCATTTCCACTTTGACTAGATGTGGAATTGCATGTGCTTGGACACATGCACATTGCACGTGTTCCACTCTTCTTGAAGCTCCCAAATTCCTTGTGAATCCAGTAAGAGCATAAGTACTGTTGCTGGATCTATGATAAAGCATCCTCTTATGGAGAAAGGATGAACTAATGCACACACAGGCATTTTTCTGGAGCAGCTGTGTGACAGGTCAGTAACCAAGATCCTCCTCAAGCACCAACGGGCACTACAGAAGACAGCCAACCTGATGGCTGTTAAGTAAGTGTTCCCTTGAAGTGCAGGCTTTTGCCATGTTTTATTATTTGACTATTCACAGTGTTCAAAAGACAGAAAGCCCATGGAGTATAAGATAAAAACCACAAAGGTCTGGTAAGAATGCATTTAGAGATATCTTGAGACTCTCCTTCTTAGACTGGTTGATCAGCATGACCATAGCTGACTAACTAACACTTAAGGAGGAAAAAAGAATATAGTGACTTTTTTTTTTGTTTGTTTGTTTGTTTGTTTCCAAAATAGAATGTATCTACACATAGCTATTGAGGAGTAGTAACAGTCCCATATCTATGCCAAGACAGCTTCTCCATGTAGGCTGGGCTCCGTGCATTTCTTCTTTTTTCTGGACTATGCAAAACTGACACCATTTTCTGTAAGCACCATGGAAGGAAAAGCATATTCTGGAGGAATGTGAGGATTGATCCAAAGCCCACTAAAGTCAATGAAGTCTTTCCATTGACTTAAGTGGGATTTGAATCAGACCCTAAATGAAGTAAGAAGGATCTTGGAGTTCTGGGCTAAGGAAATAATTCCATTGGGAGTGGCATGGAAAAACACATGAAGGTGAGAGCACTTGAAGAAAACAAAAGGAGCTGAAAACTTGGCGTCAGCAACTGATTCATTATTTTTGGAGGTCATAATACCCGATGGAAACTGATGCAAACTCACCCCCCTCAAAGCAGGCTGACTTATTCCTGTGTCAGAAACATATCAAGCACATATGAGACTAATTCCTGATTTTCTTCCTTACTTCAAAACTGACTATCACAATGGAAATGACACAATGTTGTCAGCTCCTCCCAGAATGTCACCTAATTTATCACAGGCAATTTCAAATAAGCTGTTATCCAACTTTTCCATTTCTTTCAATTCCATAAGAACTAAAAATTCCCCAGTGCCCCTAGTGTCCCCATATGGCCTCTCTGGACTGATCATTATCCAAAAATGACTGTTTTATTAGCTGCTGAGTTTTCAGATCCCATAATAAGTGCCTCAGAAATGCAAGCGGTGCTTCTACATAAGTGTGCATGAAAAACAGTTGCCAGGTGAATTGAAGAAATATGTATTACAAGGACTCAATATTTTGGGGAAATGTAGGTATCTAAAACAACACTGATACTGTTTTGAAGCAGAAGATAAATCGAAAACATCAGTTGAACATAATTAAAGCAGAGGAAAAAAAACCCTTTTCATTTAGATTAATGCAGAAGGGCTGCCTATTCAAAAAAACTTCAGGAAAAAAATGGAAGCAAAAAGAATTCATAATAAAATTAGACAAGGGCTGAATGCAAAGGTGCAACCTTAAACCAAATCAAGAAAACGCATCAAATCAGAAGTGAAACTTTTGAAAGATAGATGCAGTCATGTGCACTCTCATCTTGGAGAAGCAAATACAAAAGAGCAGCCAACGTTATTGGCTCCTACGGGAACCCTGCAAAATTTTGCAATTGGTCTCTTAAGACAGTTCTGCTTTTCAAATAGCACTGCTGTAGCTGTATGCTGTGGAAGAGATTTGGATACAGGAGCATTCACTGGACTCCAAGTTTTCTCTCCTGGTATAGATTAAGTGTGCTGCAAAGAAAGAGCAGGCATGCCAACTAGCACTCCTTTACAGCGTGCTTCATCTTTTAATTTAAGGAAGACTTGCTGCCTCAAAAGATTTAACAGTGAGGCAGGAGCAAGTGAAAAATTACTCCCTTCTGCCATCAGAACTGAGTAGTATGAAAACATATCATTGCTTTTGCAGATTGGATTTCTTTTATTTTTCTATTTTGAAATATTCCCATTTAATATGTTAAATATTTTCAAAGGGAGGGGAACAGAAAGAAAATATTTACATTAGGTTCAAAAATGTATAGTTTTGTCTTCTGCTAATAAAATGAAAGTTGAAGTGCTCAGCTTATCCAGAGAAACAGCACATGTTGGGCCACTGTGCTATTCTTCCCATGATGTCTCTCCAATATGCAGTAGCTTTGAGTGTCATGGACTACGCCAAAGATGCAAGGAGCATCCTTGCCTATTTGGGACCGATCTGCCCCTTGCTGGCTATTCTGAAAGAATGGCAACATATGGCTTTGCTTCCCCTATGTAATACAAAGTGTATGCCTCCCTTAATGCAGAAAGGAGACTCACTGCCAGGCAGCAAAGTTTCTGCTGTCTCTTTCTGCCATGGGCTGCCCTGGCTCTGCACTATTCCCAGTCCAAAACCCTAAAAGTCCAAAAAGACTGAAAGCCTCAAGCCAGTGGCAACTCATCTTATGTTTGTGCTCAACACGACAGTGGGCTTCTATGCTAGTCTCCTTGTTTTAGAGAGTGCTGAGTTTTGGGGTGTCTCTGTTAAGGTGTCTCCCTTAAAAGCTGTTTCACTTCAGAAAGCTCCAAAATTCACCTGAAAATAATTTCTGTTCCCCTGGCCTTCGAATTCTGAGTTTCTAAAATTCTTCAGTTACTTGCGTCCACATGCAACTGAGAAAGAAAACTGAGCTTTTCAGCATTCACATGTCCTGTCACACATGTTGCTTTAGATGTGGGAGCTAAACTGGAGTGAGGAACTCTCACTGTAAAGAGTATTAGTGAAAGGAGAGGATCACTGAACAAATAAATATCCTTGTGTGGTGAGTCCAGGCTTCGACTTTTCTCCCAGCTCTGTGGAGGAGTCATAGGGTAAAACACCTATTCCTTGCCCCTGCTGATCTTCCAGGGCATGGGAAGCCTGGTTACTTGTGCAGGGGTAAACCCCTGTCTCTTGTACAGGTAAGCTGGGCTGCTCCCAAATGAATTCTCAATGGACATTTCAATGCTTCATTTACTCCCCTTGAAATAGATTTGCAATCATAATGACCAGTCAGTCTCCTGGGATCATTATCTAAATGTAGGAGTCTTCAGAGTGAAGCCTCATTGTTTAGACTTCCTGGAGAAGGGATACTACCTCCTGGAGTACAATTACCTTGTCTTAAGGATGCTACTGAGACAGATCTGAACAGCCATGTCCTACTTCACTTTACTGCCTATAACAGAAGCCTAGTTGGCTACACCAGAGATGCCTCAGGATGGGCCGGAAGAGTTCTACCATAGGTGTCTACTAGGATGAGGGTCATAGCTACTACACAAGGCATTCAGGAAGTGGATGGGGACACATCATTTTGACCACCTTGCTACTGTCTGCTGAATTTGTAAGTGCAACAGAAGGATGAAAGGCTGCAGGCTCCCTGAGATCCTTTTAGTCATTTTTCTTCCTTACCTTTATATTTCTTATTGAGTTTTACCATAATTAAATACAACAGTTCAATCTTTTTGTAGTATGACAAACATTTATAGCAAACTTTGGTTTAATAGATCATTGGAAATAACCATGTCTGAGAAAAAACTTTCATTTTTTTTAGACAAAACAGGATTTGAATCCCTTATGACTTAAATATAGCTAACCAGCAATAGACTGCCATCCTAGATGATGTGTGTGTGTGTGTGCGTGCATATTTGTTTATTTATTTATTAGTCAGAGCCAAGTATTGACATTCTAAGATCTTGGCTGGTCAGATAAAAATCTCCTTTTTTGTAAAGATTGGCCATTTCTCAAACCACAGGAACTTCAAGCAGTTTCCTGGCAGACACTGAGCAAGCAGGTTGAAGTGGGCAGCGTGATGAAAAGGGAGACCACCCCTTTAAACCTACAGGTTGCTGAAATCTACAGTAGGTTTTTGTTTTTCTCATTACTTGTTTGTTTATTTTATTTTGTTTTTCCAATCTGGTTAAATGCATTACAGAATCTGCAAAGAAAATGTCTTAAAGGCACTATGTGCCATATATTAATTTTTTGACTTTTTTTTTTTAAAGAAAGCATTGCATATTCTTCATTCTGGTGAATACAATGTCTGCATTCACACCTGCTCTATGGTTATACCAGCCTCCAAGTGGAAACTGATTCAGCCAGTAGCCTGTTGCTGGACTTCCATGGAGATCTGCCTGTATAATCTTTGCAGTCTTGGGCTCAGATCAGACTTGTAAAATCCTAGGCTTATGTGAAACTAGCCTTATGGAGACATGCATCTGTAGGGAAGGAAACAGAAAGGTTCCTTGCACCTCCATAATGCAAGGGCTCCTTGATGCTAACGCCAGCAATAGCAGAAGCTGCTGAGAAAGGAGTTGGTGAGGACAGGGACAATGCATCCTTTCAAAGCGAGGCCCAGTGCTTTGGCCAGGCTTCTTCCTGCATCTGTAGGTGCTGGGCCTGCTTGCCTTTTTTCATGATATATTAAAAGCACTACCATTAAGCTCCCATCACCAGAGGGACACATGCCTCCAAGAACCTGATGTGAAATAACATCTATGAAATCTGGATGTGTCTTCTGAGCTTCGCCCAGGCCATCAACAGGATTTGCCTGCAGTGAGGCATTGTGGTGGAGGCGATCAAGATGGAGCTGGACGAGAGGTTTGTCTACCCACCTCAAAGTAGTGTTGTACAAAGGCCCCAGACTGGGTCAGAGCCCTGCAGAGCTGCAGTAGCAGAGCTGCCTCTAGGCTAATTGATCCTGCTTTGCAGCATTTTTACTGGTAAAAATGAAGACTTGGAAAAATTTCTGCTGAAGGTAACTCATTTCCACCTCATTAACTTCCACTTAGACAGAGGTTTTTATAAAAGAGGATCACTTTCCTATAAATCTTACTAGCAAATCTGAGGACTCCAAATGCACAGAAGATGACTGGGAGGAGGAGAGGAGAAATCTGCAACTAATCAAAATTAATGGCCACTTTTTTCCTCTCCTTTTCCTCAGTTGTACTTTATTCCCTTTTTCTTTGGCTTTCTTTTCTCTTAGGAATATTCTTTTCTCTCTATCATCAAGAATGCAGTTCACATCATCTATCAAAGAGGTTCCAGAATCACCTATCACTAATTTTGTGATTATCAAAAGGACTGTCCTCAGGGCAAAATCTCCCCTTGCTTACTCCCTTTGGGAACAGATTTGTTCAGATCCTCCAGATGCAGGAATGTTCCTTGCCCAAAGACACAATCCTCTAAATAGGCAAGATTTTGGAGGAAGCATAAGGACAGAAGGGCTTTGCCAGTCACAAATAACCCTAAAGAGCAAGAGTAATGCACTCCCATGAATGAGGTATCAGACTTCTGTTGTGCTGTAAGCTGGAGGGCTTGCAGAACAGAGAGAAATCGACAAGTCAGTTTTAGGCGATAGTGCTGCCTGGTCTTCTCCACTCTGGGAGAGGTCATGGTGCACATTGGGCTGGTGTTGTACCTAATCCTGCAGCCCACTTTCTCCTATAGCCAGAGAAACTCATTGTAGCATGAGTTACAGCTGCGGATGCGCTGTGTCTGAACAACATTGATTTCAAACTCTGTAGGCCAGATACCACTACAAAAGGGACAGCAGTTCATGTACCATGCCTAACATGCATACTTAATATGTATTCCTACAGAAAGAGTAAAGAGGGACTTGTGTTTTAATTAACTGGGAATAAAAACACAGCCCTGTTCAGGTCCTTGTTAGCTGATGGGATGCTAGCCAGCTTTTCATATTAAAAGATGTTTTGCTAGAAGCATACTGAAATTCTAATTAAAAGAAGAAAAAACTGACACCAGTCAGTGCAGTCCAACACACTGAGAGCTGCCTTTTTGATGTACTTGGACTTAAAAACAGTATTGGTGGTGAAAATTTGCGTGTGGATTTAAACCTTAAATCATTACACTCAACACTAATTTTATTAATTTTATTAATTTTATTAATCACAGCCCTATATTATGAGCAGTGAGTACTAACTTTTTCCCAAAACATGCTCCAAGTGCATGAGGCTTGTGCAAAGCTGCTACCATAGCAGCCAAATCCCTGACTTTCTTGTGGTTCTGCCTCAAAGATTATATTCCGTTTCCATGTCCCTGTGCTATTCAATCCCATGAAACCTAAACAAAGGTAATCTCAGATGAAGAGAAATGTAAACTGAGGGTATTTCAGATGCAATACATATTTTGAGAATAAAGACTAATAAACGAGCACTGAGGTGCATGACTCCTCAGCCTGTGCTCAGTGAGGATTTGGAGTGAAAACCTGGCTATGATGAAGTCAGTGAGAATTTCGCCATTGAAAGAATGAGGTTTTCACCCAGTCTCCAATGTCGCTGCTCAGATGATGAGGCATGAACACTTTTTGACTTTCCTGTGCTTCATCAGCTGCCACAGGGAAAATATTTTTCATGAACCTTCCTCCTGGAAACTGATTTTGCTACAAAAGTAGTTGAGAACTGCTAAAAGAGCAACTTCAACAACGTAATTTCTCTATTCTTTTCTTTTTTTTCTTTTTGATTAATACATGATACTTATTCTTCATGCCATGCAGGTGCTCCACATACTTTCCAAAGTTCTCAGATCAATTTTACAAATTCCTGGTTATACACCAACAAAATTTCTCACATGAGTGAAATAAGGCAGGAGGTTTATGTAACCTGGCAAAGATGGGTTAAAAGTCCACTTCAACAGTGACAATATGGTGAACTCTAGTTGCCCTGAATAATCTTGTCAATAAAGATACATCTAGAACATGCCAAATCTGGCTACCAGCAGGAAAATTCTGGAACGAATTTTTGTAGGTATACAAATGACCCCTGTTTTCACATGAACCATCAAAAGTCAACAGAAATCCATGCTCCTAAATCACTGAGATGGTTTAGAAAAATCCTACCCTTAACGAGCTCCACAGCTTAAACTGGGCGATGGTTCAAAGGATTTGCCATCATCTGAAAAATTTCTCCCCAGCCAACCTGCAGAAATAAAGGCCGGGGCAAATCAGTGCATGTCCTAACAGAGGAACAGGTAGCGGTGCTGGCCTGACCGCTCCCACAACAGCCAGGGAACAGGAAACCTCCTAAGTGGATCCACAGTCCGGAGGAAATGTTTCACCACATTTCTGAGTTGAAAAAATAAACGGAATAATTCCAGGGTCCCTCTTTCTTAAAAGAGCGAGGTGTTCTTACAGCAATATATAGCCAACTACAGTTTCCAAGTAAAATTCCATCTCTTCTTCACTTCACTGGCTTACAGATACACAGGTTTTGCTTATAAAAAAGGAACTGTAGGGAATTATGCTCTTCACATGTGTCTGAAATATTTAAGGTCATTAAGCTAAATGATTTGCTTTTGCCAGATACTAGAATTCAAAGAAAGAAGAGGGAAATATTTTCAATTTACCCTAGAAAAAGAAGGAAAATACTAGAGGTAAAAAGTACTACTAGAAATAGTATATCATTAAATATGTCATCTCATAATTAGAACAAAATTTCTGTCTTCTCAAAGAAATAAACAGCCCTCAACCCTCTTCAAGTCATATCTCTAACAGCCTTGAGACCAGCACGTATACAGAATGGTGAGTGAGCTGTAGCAGCATATACCATACTGATGATATATAAGTATATACATTCTGCTCATACACTTCTACAAACACTTATATTAAAATCTAATTGCAGGCTTCTTCAAATATTACGTTAGAGATAATGACTTGGTGTAAATATCAATGTGATGCGCTTTGAGATAAATTACAACTTAATGTTCTGACAACTTTTTTTCAGAGTGAAGCATTCATAATTTTTAAAATTTTGAATGGTTTTGTTTTGTTTTGACATTTATTGCTGTTGTTCTTGAAAATTAAAAATTGCAATTACCAGGCTAATATTACAACAAAATATTTCCTTTGACATTTTCTCCCTCATTTCCCCCTGAGATGTTTAAGAAAATGTGGTTATTTGATATAATTTCAAATAAACCAGATTTCCTAAATCCATTGTTACATAGAATTTCAGATCTGTATATGGATTCAGAATGTCTGTATGTATATAAGAGCAAATGCAAGGGCAAACCAATAAGTACACCATTAATCACCCTCTTTATAGACATGCAAAATTACTAAATACTGGATTATATTACTGTTACACTTGATTCTTCCTGCTATTCTGCTCCGTTGTAGTAGTGCTCCTGTGAATTTTATTGCATGTCTGTTAGGTCTTCCAAACCAAGGAATAAATTCTCCATAACTGTCTCAAACTGTCTGACATTTTAAAGTGCTAACATATTTGAAATAGTTTCCTATATCCTGTGCCCCTCCGCATTTTATTTTATGTCTATGTCTGCTGCTAATTAGGACCATCTTTTTTCTCTTTTTTTCATTTACATTTAAACTTCATATATCGTTTTTCTGTACAATTATTGGTTTTATAGCTATTCAGGTTAATTTGGCTACATATGTTTTTTTTGCCCTCTAGCAGAGGTTTGGGGTTTTTCTGACTGAAACTATGAACGAAGGCTGGTTTAAATTTAGAGTGAGGTAACAGACATACACTTTATTTGGTTGGCCCATAAATGCTGCTCAAAGATTTATTTCAATTATAGTTTCCCTTTCGGAGCATGTATTTTATTAACACTGTGCACAGAATTTTGTTTAAGAAACAAATCTCTTTCAAAGATTTTGCTATGATTGGCATTTTTAAAATGAAATCCTTGTTATATTATGCCAGTACTTCCCTGATGTTATATTCTAATGAAAATTCAGCTAAAAAGGTTCTCACTGAAAGAAGTTACTAATGGTGAAAAATGAAGAATGAATAAATCAGCCTATGCAAAAAACAACAAATTCAAAGAAAAAGAAAAGAAAAAGAAAAATTCTTAGGTTTAATGGCATGTTTTATGTCAGAAAAAAAAAAATTATTCATTCTTGAACTTGCAGATATGTCTGAATATTTATCTTGGTTCAATTGCCTCTTTACACTCTCTAGTATAGATTGGTTGTCTCAGTGTCTATAGCTCTGCCCTTGACAAGAACTGCACTATTTAGCTGGAGCAGTGGAAAGATGCTTAAGAATATTTTCAGTTTGAAAGCATCATTCAGTCCTTCTCTCAATCTGCTTATGTAACTTAAATATTTTTAGTGCCTGGGAGTTCAAAGCTGCTAATGTGTTGTGTTTCTGAATGACAAATAGAACACACTAAAAACAGCGTTACACTGTTTTTTTAAGAAAGTTTCAGGGAAATTCATGCAGCTCTAAGTGAAACTCTACCCTGCCTATAGCCATCCAAGTATTTCCTTCCTTGTACAGAGGGCTGAATGATTCATTGTACCCAGGTTCTCTGTTCACGGGTAGGTATGAAGCTGACGTGACTACATAATGCAGCCAGAGAACAGAAGCTCTTCTCAGGCTGAGAATCTGAGACACCTACCAGCAGCCATGGAAAGGAAACTTTTCTCCTCAGGATTTATTCATGGTATAAGGTCTTGACAGCTGACAGAAATGGTACCCATTTTTCTTAGCAAGGTGTCTGAATTGCATTGTTCCCATTTGTAGCAACAGCCAAGGAATTTTTCAGTGGGAGATATGCAGTGAAACTGGACCTGCAGACTGAATAAGTAAATAATTTCATAAAACTGAAGTATTAACATGACCTCTTTTAAAAGAGGTGAAAATTAAGAGACCAAGTAGAAAAGATTGTATTTTCTCACTCTATAACTTTACCTAAGCCAACAAAAATCACATATTCAGCTCATTCCTCAGACTGAATTAGTCCAAGGACACAAATAAGGAAGTGACTGACACTTGAAAGTCATGACCCCACATCTCACCTAACTTCAGCAACCTAATTACTAAGCCACAATTTCAACCCCCTCTCCTAGACTCTGTCCTTAGTCTACAAAGAGAAGTATGCACTTCTGTGTTGGTTTTGGCTGCGATAAAGTTAATTTTCTTCATAGTAGCTAGTATGGGGCTATGTTTTGGATTTGTGCTGGAAACAGGGTCGATAATACAGAGCTGTCTTAGTTATTGCTGAGCAGTGCTGACACAGTGCAAGGTCTTTTCTGCTTCTCACACCACCCCACCAGCAAGTAGGCTGGGGGTGCACAAGAAGTTGGGAGGGGACACAGCCGGGACAGCTGACCCCAACTGACCAAAGGGATATTCCATACCATATGACGTCATGCTCAGCACATAAAGCTGGGGGAAGAAGAAGGAAGGGGGGACGTTCAGAGTGATGGTGTTTGTCTTCCCAAGTAAACATTACGCGTGATGGAGCCCTGCTTTCCTGGGGATGGCTGAACACCTGCCTGCCGATGGGGATGTGTGAATGAATTCCTTGTTTTGCTTTGCTTACATGCGCAACTTTTGCTTTACCTATTAAACTGTCTTTATCTCAACCCACGAGTTCTCTCACTTTTACTCTTCCGAGTCTCTTCCCCATCCCACCGGGGGGCAGAGTGAGCAAGTGGCTGTGTGGTGTTTAGATGCCAGCTGGAGTTAAACCACAACAACTTCCAACTCTTTGGGTAAGAAGGAACACCTTCTGAGGGTAATTCTCTCTCTTCCATGACTATAGAGGACGACTAGATGACCAAGCAAGCCAGACTCTTTACTTTTTGATAGCCACAGTTACGTGAAATGAATCCTCATCCAGTCTATGCATCTCTAGCATATGTTTTCTTTTTAAACCATGGCAGCTCTTGTTCACTCCAATATCTTCTATTGTAATCATATTTTCTTACTACTCCCACTAAACCAGCACAGAAAGTGTAGAAACTGGAGTGGGGGTGGGGGGTTGGGGGAAGAAAAAAAATAGATATGGCTAGGCAAGGAACGGGGGCATAGAAATAGGGAGGTATGCTTATAGATATCAGAGTTGTGTCAAAATGAGGGAAATAGAAAAAAACATAAACTCTAGCAGGCTAAATATAAAATCAGAATATGGCACATCAAAGAAATGTCTGAGGAAAAACTTGCAAAAGGCATAAGAATTTATAATATATCTTTCTCAAATATATCAGGAACAAGAAGAGAGCAAGAAAAACTGTAAAGCCAAAAGAAGCATTCACAGAATATAAGACTGTAACAGAAAAAACTAAATTATACATATATTTTAGTGTAAGTTCACTGTAGGAGAGCTTGGGAGGAACTTTATGGAGGACACATCAGAAGTCCTGTCTGAAACTGAAATTCCAGTAGAGGAAGTTACAGAACTCAGAAAATTAATAAAGGATGTCAATGTGCTTCTCTAATCATTGTTCATTGTCACATACCATCTGACTGGTCCAAAAAGAAAAAAAGAAAAATAATTATCTTTTTTATCTATCTTTCTGAGATGTCTGTGAACAAGCAATAAAACATAGGACATCTGTGTCAAAAGGAAAATTAACTTTGGACTTACTGGAAAAGAAAATGCAAGGAATTAGACTGAGGAAACAAAGCGGTTGTTTTGCATGATAGACCGGCCATAGGACCTAGTGCTCATATGGCGTCCATGCAATGTTTGTACACCAAAACTCAAAAGGAAATTCTCTGTGTCATACAGCCAGTTCACATGGCAAACAAATAAGACCATCTGGTGACCATATACTTTCACTATACAACGGACTTTTGCAATAGTTCTGAAGAATTTGGAAAGTATGGTATTCTCAGCTGTTTAAGATCTATGGTGGTTCACTATTACAGATGAGCCTTAGCCTCTAAAGATGTAATAAAATGCAATGAAACAATGATCCCCTGAAACTCTCGGTGTGGAGCTCAAAGGTGAGAAAGCTACCTTCACTCAGACATAAGGGTAAAGCATTCAATTCTTGAGTTTAAAACAATATCTAGCTTACAACTAGTATCTCTGATGTTAAATTTTCATCCTTAGGAGATCCATTGCTAACTGCCTAAACAATTTATTTTGCTTTCTTAAAGAAATTATTCTTTGAGTAATTAATGCTAAGTGCATTTACAGATATTTACAAGAAATTGTGACATAGGGACTTATTCTTGTAATTATTGTCATAATTTACCATGAACTTACATTATGGAAAATAGATTGACCTGAAAGCTTTTACCTTAAGAGGCTGCAGTGCAAAACAAACAGAGACCTCACTTTAGATTCAGTGGTATCTTTCCATCATTTTATTGATTTATTAGAGCAAAAAGATACTAATATTAGAACCAGGTCCCTCTGGAAGAGACCACCTGACTTTGTTGATAGATTCAGCTCCCTTTTTTATGTATGTCTACACTGATAAACTCATTTATATATGTATTGCACATAGGTACATAATTAAAAGTCATCCTGTTAACATGAAAAAGGGGAATTTAATTAAAATGTGCTTCCACTGATGACATTAAAGACAAAATTGTTCCATGAGCAGCAGGACAGATAAAGCTATGTATTTTTTGACATCTGCGCTGTCATATACCACTATAGTAATCCACCATCCATCTCTACCTGGTTTCTCTACCAAACTCCTTAAAAAATCCCTACATAAGGTATCACTTCCCTCTTGTGTCTTTGACCAGAACATCCCAGTTTCCTCTCCTGACTTCCAACTGTTTGGCTAAGCAAGAGCAATCTGCACTTTCACTATTCATGTGGATGTTTTTCTTTAAAATCACAACATCGGAATGTCTCTGAGATTTTTTCCCCTCATCTGATTTGGATGAAATTGGCCGATGGACCAGCAAAGACACTGATAAATGAGTAGACTAACAGTGCATTCCCATCAGCTCTATTTCCTTAGGAGACCAATTAAAATTTTTGATGGACTCCGAAAAGTAATTTTTGAAGGGATGTGGGCAGCTTAAAGAAAAGGGGAGAAAGATTCCTCATGCCCAAGTCACAGTCAGTTTAGAATTTGACACCAGGATCCTGGAAGGACAATGGGCAAGTGTCCATCAAAACCAGATCTTTTTTGCACCTTGCATGGGAATTACTAAGCTTCCAGGGATCTAAAGCATCCATGTGATTTCAGAATACAGGAACAGTGAACTATGTGGAACATTGGATCTTTACCTCTCTCCCTAGCAAAAGCAAGCTTTCTGGCTCCAAATATAGGAGTGTCTTACTCTTGAAAACTTACCATTCCCTAGAAGCTTGTACTGCATCTGGCCTTCAGAGACATGTGCAGGAACTCAGGTCAATGTAAGTTGAGCATATTTCTCCCAGCCGTGAGAATACTTGCAGCCTGAGCCCACACAAACACCAGATCTCCATACACATCCACGCATCCATGAGTACATGCACATTCTGGAAAAGAAAAAACATCAGATACACCAGCAGCCAAACTGGATGCCTGACCAAAAAAAATTTGAGGCCAGCATCAAATACAACGCAACTGAATTAGAAAAAGTACAGCCAAGGATCATTTGAGAGGTTAAGTTTTTAGCTGAACTCAGACTAGAAGTCATCAAGGCCGGCAAAAATGGGAAAAATAACAATCCATTCAAATATAGCAACAAGCAATCAATCTTCATCTCTTTGAACAAGCACTACAAACTGTAGATGAAATATTACATCTTAGCTAACCTTGGCTGACAATAGTCTAATAGTAACAGCACACATTTGCTCAATACATACATTCCTCTTTCCACAGTGAATAGCTCACAAGTGTTCTTACTGCTATCTTAGAAGTAAAAGGGCTTTAATATTGATGAATAAATAAACAGCCCTTTCAAAAAAACCAAAAAAACCCCAAGGCCCCTCAGTTATAAAATATAGATTTTATTGAGGTGGAATAATGTAATCTGCCAGCAGTTTCACTCACTGCATGTGTGAGTTTCACAAGAAGTCATGGGGGAAACAGAGTTATTTACATGTCCTGCATCAGGCTGCAGTTCTAGGGGGCAGGTGAGCTTCAAGCTGCTTAATCTACTGTGTTTGAAAAACAAAACGAGTAAATCACTGCCTGATTCACCAACACATGAACAAAGCTGTTTCAAGAGATGCCCTTGCTTGTATCTCAGCTGTGAGTATCACTGAAGTCCCCTCAGCACAGAGGCTCAATTCTGATTTTGAGTGTTTACCTGCTATTTCTGTAGAGCTACAGTTCAAGCAAGCTAAAAATTTCTATATGGGCACACAAGTGTTTTAACAAACTCTTTGGAGTTCAGGAGCTCTCTTTGTTAGCATAGCCAAAACAAAGTGAAAATAAAGGGACAAGGGTAGTAGGAGATTAAAAAAAAAAAGGCACCACCTCCCCCAGCAGACAAATAGGAAAGTCAAAAGGATCCAAGAATTCACTGCAACCACATTTCACTTAAAAATTAGAAAAAGTGGCAAACAGGAAGAAAAGCTACAAATTAAGAAGAATAAAAACAATAGCCATGCAGTCATTTTTTTTCAGACAGTTATTTAGGGTTTCTGTTAGCCCCATACATACATATGGCCATTTCGCTCTACTCCTAGTTATGTGTAGTTCAGTTTATATCAAATATCCCAGCACATCAGGCTACCCTTGCCTGAAGACCTACTGAAATTTTTTGTTGGAAATGCAGAAAACCTATGAAAGTCATTATCTTTAGAATCAAATAACAGGCCAAAGATAGAGATAGTCCTAGAACAAATGAGAAGAGAGAGTCTTAGTAAACTTCTGAAATACATAAATGAGATTGTGCATCAATTATGTAAAGGAACAGAAAAAAAATACTCCTGCAGCTAGACACTAGACAGATGTCATTTATTCTTTTTGAGAGAAGGTTTTGTGTGGTATTTCGATTTTTGCTTTGCTTCAAAGATTTCCAGATGTAACATTGCAGAGAGAGCTAAATGACCATTTCCGTTTGTTAAGGTTACAGGTATCTGTTTTGTTTTGCTTCTAGATGGAATTACATATAATATCTGTTCTATTAAAAATAGGACAATTGTTTTACCAAATGTTAAGGAACAACCTAATGTTTAAAAAGGCTGTTAACGGTTGCAAAAAGGCATTTATTTTTGTCGTCAAGTTACACATCTTGTGAATATTCATAGATTCTAGGGCCAAAATGGTCCTTCTGAACATATCATATGACATACGAGTCAACAGTGACTGAAGCAGTGCCCATGTTTTTGGGTTCATCCTGTGTCTTACAATTACATTTATCTGAGTCCAATTTTTCTCTCTCTGAAGGGAGGAATCTTTGCTACAGGTGGTTTTGGGGGGAGAGGAGGGTGGTTCATTCTGCCATCTTCTTCCTCAGAATTTTCATATTCTTCCTTTCTTTTATTTTCCTGTTTGTGTCTGTTCCTTCTGACTTGTCCTGATTTCTCAGCTTCGACTTTCTCAGCTTTGCTCAGCAAGTCCCCTCACGTCCTAGGACACACAGAGCTTCACCTGTTTCTGTAACTTTTGGTAGTTGCGGACTGTTCTCAACATTGTCCCCCATCCTTTCCTGAATTCTCTTTCTATTTCCTTAGAAAGCCGTCTCCCATTTTTTATTTTACTTTTCCTCTTAATCCCCTTTTGTTGTTCTGTTCTTATTTTTCCATCTGCTGTAGAGTGCATAACACCTTGCAGCTGTTTGTGCACATTCATGTCCCTCAAGTCTTGCCATTTGCAGTTTCTCTCTCTTCCCCCTGACCCATATTCTATGTACCCGCTCTCTTAAAAATCTGTATTTATCACTTAAATCTTTCATTTGGAAAGTCTTTTCTCAAATCCTTTCATCAGTTTTCTTTGTCTTCTCTTTTTTGAGCTGTAAAGGTCTTAACAGATCTTGGTAGTTATTTGCTCATATACTGCGTGTTCATGGCAAGGTACTGGCAGCGGGGGCTGCAGGCGGCCTCTGTGAGGAGAGGCCGGGGCTGCCCCGTGCCAGGCACGGCTCCAACCAACCCACCGCAGGGCACGGCTGAGCCCCGCAGCCAAGATGGTGGCACCTTTGGGAAAGTGCATTTAAGGAAGGGCAAAACATTGCAAGGCAGTGAGGAAAAGAAATATGGGAAACAGCCCTGTGAATCCCAAGGTCAGAGGAGAAGGAGGGGAGGAGGTGCTCCAGGCACTGGAGCGGGGATTCTCCTGCAGCCGGAATAGAGGACTCCATGTTGGAGCAGGTTCATCCTGAAGGACTGCAGCCCGTGGAAGGGACTCCACGCTGGAGCAGGGGAAAAGCGTGAGTAGAAAGGAGTGGCAGAAAGGAGCTGTTATGGAATGATTGCAACCCCCATTCCCCAACCCCTTGCACCCCTCAGGGCAAGGGTAGAGGAATCAGGAGTAAAGGAGTGAAGTTGAGCCTGGGAAAAGAGGAAGCAGGGGAAAGGTATTTAAATTCTTGTCATTGTTTCTCACCATCCAAATCTATTTTAATTGGCAAGAATTTAAATTAATTTCCCCTGAGTGGAGTCTGTTTTGCCAGTGACAGTAATTGGTAAGTGATCAGGATCCCTGTCCTTATCTTGACAGCCTGTCAATCTTATTTTCCTCCTCGTGCTCTTGAGAAGGGGTAGTGAGAGAGCAGTTGGGTGGGCACCTGGCAGCCAGCCAACATTAGCCTACCACAGGCAACAGTACAACAGACAGACTTCCATGCCACAGAGAGAAACTTTGGAAGGTTTGCAAAATACTGCTATTTATAAAAATTTCTCAACCCTTCAATGAAAGCTTCGATCAGGGAGGTGAGGAAATACAGCATTTTTCATTTGCTATAGACAGGTGTGATTTCTAAACGAAATTTTTTTAAAAGACGAAATAAATGAATATACAACAAAGAGAGCATAAAAGGTTGTCTATGAGAAATATTGCCAAATTCTCAGTTTGTTTTTCCCTAATTGAGCTCTGTTTGAAGTATTTAGACTTTTTTGGTGACAAAAAAATAGTACTATTTTGTAATACATACTTTCACTGGCAAGCCCTATTGAGACTACAAAGGTTAGTAAGAGAAGCATTAATCGACATGGCTGGGCAAAGAAATTCCCATTTGACACAAAATTTAGGTTTTTTCTCTTTCTTTGTATCTCATCTGCATTCACTGAAAAATAAGTTCAGCTACCCTCCTCCCCCAGAGAGTCTCATATATTTTTCCCTTTATGAAATATGTAATTCCTTGGAAAATCAAGCAATATTGATTCAAAACATTACAATACTGCAGAAATTATTAGTTTTCATAAGCTAACTTCTTCCTGCAAATTAGATGTGTACTCATGTATAGATTCCTAGGTTATAAATGCTTTTAATGAAATAAAACACAAGAGAGACTCCAAAGTCACAACCTACTTTTAAAAAATAAAATTTATTTTCATTCTGGTCTCTCCTTTCTTACATTTTCCAGGTCCCTGATCTACACAGAAACAACCACTGCAAATAGAAAAAGAAAACATCTGAATGTTGATAGTCATTCCTTGTTTTCCCCAAATATACTCTGGTCCTTCAAAAATTCACTTGAATTACAGGTTCAGCTAACACTTGAGGTGATACTTCCACTTCTATCATAAAGCCTGTGAAAGATATTTAGATATAAGTGACAAATTGACTAATCAAACTGAAAATATTGGAGTTTCTGTTTCTCACTGTCCTGGTTTTGGCTGGAATAGAGTTAAATTTCTTCCTAGTGCTGTGTTTCGGATTTAATATGAGAAGAATGTTGTTTTCAGTTGTTGCTAAGTACCTTGTCAAGGACAACTATCCTCTGCTAGACTGGGAGGGAGCACAGCCAGGACAGCTAGTCCAGCTGGCCAATGGGGTATTCCATACCATGTGACGTCATGCTTAGTATATGAATGGTAGGTGTGATCCAGGAAGTAGCGATCGCTACTTGGTTATCGGTCAGCGTGGGTGGTGAGCAATTGCATTGTGCATCACTCATTTTGTATATTCTGTTATTATTATTATTTTCTCTTTTCTGTTCTCTTAAACTATCTTTATCTCAACCCATGAGTTTTTTCTCCCTCTTCCCCTTCCGATTCTCTCCGCACCCCACTGCGGGGGTGGGAGTGAACGAGCGGCTGCGTGGTATTTGGCTGCCTGCCAGGTTAAACCACGACACTCACATTTCTGCTTATTGAAGTTTGACTGATAAAAGGGCTGTCTGCACCTAAAATGGAGGCTGAAACTACAAAAAGTAATACAAACTACTGCAGTGTGAAAGTAGAGAGTCCTCTGAGGACTACTGTCTAACTAAAAATCAATTAAACCAGCATTAAAATCTGAGCTGTGAAGGTGTCTGAACCACTGTTTGAGGTCTATATAAAGTATCTATTACATGCGTTTGTAAAATGAACGCATTTCATTTGAATGAAATCACATCATATTAACAGGGAAAAAAATTGTTTAAAAGCAGAACTATTATTTTTAAACCCCCACTTATTTAGCAATATCAGCTGGGAAGATAACTGTGTTAAGTTCCTCTAGTGTGAGAGGAAACTATGACGTATTTCCAAAGCTGAATGTTAGCCTTGTAAAATATGAGGAATTCATTCATACCATTCAGTTTTGACTTTTCTCAATAAGCTGGTGTATTCTCTGAGGCAACATAAGCAGAAAAACCCAAGGTTTTTTTCTTAAATACATCTAAAAGTATTTTTTAAAACTATATTCATATTATTCAAATAAGTGGCCATCAGGTTACCAGCACAGTGCAGCTGTTTCACCAGGATGCAGAACTTAGTTAAAAGCAACAAAAAATAATTTCCAAATTTAGGTTCAGGCAAGGCCTAACTTCAGAGAGATAAATGACAAAGTAACTAGCGGGTCAGTCTGCAAATAGTCAATTTACATGTTGCCTTCATGAAAGTTTCAGTTTTATATGTTAAGTGCAGGATAATTGTAGGGCAATTTCAATAATATCTTATAAGAAAGACATAATATTTTGGGATGAAAAATTCAGCCTTCTTGTAAAGTTATTTGGTGTTGATTCCCAAATGTTACTCTCCTTCTGAGTAAATGTAGTAGAGAAAATAAGATCCTCCCAAATCCTATACAACACTAGGATTAAGAACATAATGAGTAATGATTACTGACAATGCACAAGAACAGGAACGAACCCAGACACCATTGCACTTTTGCTCATGCAAGGACTGAGGAGAAGTTGTGAGTTTTTGTAATGAAAGATAGGTAACTATTTTCAACTCTTCTACTTACTTCTCTTTCCTTCAGGTGTCCACTGTGGACATGCTTAATATGAGTATATGATGTAATTATGGTGGGCAAGCATCTGTGCAATCTACAGGAATAATTCTCCAGATTCCATGGTCAAATATATCAGTGTTGTTGAAGCTGTGACAATGGATTGGCTTCAGGCTTAGCAGAACAAGTGCCACATCTTGCCATATCTTAAGTGCAATTCTGAATCAGATCCCTGGATCATTACGCTCCTATAGTGGGATAGTTCCATCTTCAGTTTCATAAGTTAAGAAAAAAATTTTATATGGAAAGTTACACCCATTTCTTTTATCTGTAAACAGATTTGGCTGCCAACAATAGTCAAACATTAGTTTCTACCAAAAGTTTCATCTTTTCCAGATGTTTCTTTTTAACAGGAGGTTTAGACATAGTAAACACAATCAATGGCTCTTCATCTGTTCATAAAGAGATGTAAGGCAAAAGGAAACAAAGTCAACTTGATCCAAATTAAGTTGATTTCAGAGGAAAGCTAATCTACTGATTGAAAAATAAATATTGACAAAAATGGAAAAGGAACTAAAAAGAAGACTTACCCTAATCATGGAATGCCATATAATCCTGGAGCAATGTAAAGCTTTATGATACCTTCAAAAGGTCATACTTTTTGCTTAAATTGTACAATGTGTAAGGCAAATGTAATACATTTTTCCCATTATTGAAGCAATACAACATTTTCACAGCACAGATTAAAATAAGACAGTCATTATACTAGAATTTCATTCATTGTTATTTAGCTATTATAGTGCTGACATGGTTTTTACTAATTCTTCCCCTAGAAATTGGAGCTTGGAGCTGGCAGTAGAGAACTTCACCAACAAGAAATCATGTTCATAACAAAGTACTACTGGTTACAGAGAGGAAAGCTGTAGAAGGATTGTGAATACCTCTCCCCTGTGTTTCAAGTGCTTGACTTTCGTGGGATGGAGG
Organism: Pelecanoides urinatrix; assembly: GCA_013400755.1. NCBI lineage: Eukaryota > Metazoa > Chordata > Aves > Procellariiformes > Procellariidae > Pelecanoides > Pelecanoides urinatrix. The sequence goes on along the minus strand of VZTQ01008487.1, from coordinate 50,566 downwards.
GTTGTGTTCAAGCATAATTTATGGCAAATTTGGAAAAACGAGGATCTGAAACCTTGACTCTATGCCATAATTTAGCATTGTCCAATGCATGCTCTGATCTGCATGGTTGCAGGAGATGCTCGTCTTAGCGAATGCGAGTGCACATGATATACCCCATCTGACCTTGTAGCAACAGCACAGAGCCAATGCCAAACAGGTTAAGTTGGTAGGGAGCTCCATCTTAGAAGTGCACCAATGCCTCCTGCTAATGAAGAAACTGAGATGGTAGGCCTGACCATATAAGTTAGCAATAGATTAGAAATATCTTGCACCTGTTGATTCAATGTCCAGAGGTGAAGGAGAAGGGAAAGCTTTCACCTCTCCATTCCCTGCTCCTAATTTCAGTATAAAGTTTACCTAAGGTATCCTCTCCTACTCAGTGCTGAGACGCGATGATGAGATGTACCCAATTTCCGAGGTTACATGAAATCTTTCTCTTCTCTTGTACATTATAGCCATGTATACACATCAGGGTGCATGGACTATGTACCTCCTATCTCTATAAAACAGGGAGGAGTGACTGATTTATGGGATCAACAAGCTTCTGCTTTATGTTTGATTTTTCATGAAACTCCACAGACTTCTCGTAAAGGTCCTGGAAAAAATACATTCTCTATTTGCCTAGCCACAGCCCTAACATGGTGCTTCAAATTTGAGAATTTCTCTAGGTGGAGCGTATTTCAGTAGTGATTTCGTCATCTGCGGTAGCGCAAAACATAAAAGCCACTATAGCAGGCAAAGCTGCCTGTGATCCTACAAGCAGAGGGAGCAAGGGATGTAAACTGACTGTTGAACGGTCACATTTTTCAGATTTCAGAGATGAACAAAGGACTGGCTTGAGATTTATTTTGGCAGAAGCTGCCTGCCCATGTCCCATGTCTCACTCTTAGGCAGCACAGAACAAGTTAGGAAGGCAATTTTTTTCAGCTGCAGCAGCAATGAGCCTGGTTTTGTGTTAGAGAACCTGGTGAAACAGAATAACAGGTCTCTCACCAGCCCATCCTTCACCAAATGACATTTTCCACTCATGGAGCAATCTAATTCCAGCTATAGCTTTCATCATCTACATTCAAAATCCTTGGCAGGTGACTACAAGGGCAGACAAGAATTGCCACAGTTATTATGATGCTTGCTGAACATACGGATGAAGCAAATGTTTACCCATGCCCAAAGAAGGCATACTTCAATGACAGCAGACTGTTTGACATTCAGTGCCTATGTTTTGGATAACCTACTATAAACCAGTAGCTTTAAGAGACTTCTTGCCCAGAATTATAAATGGTTTTTGCTAACATTTACAACATATAAGAGTGTGAGCTGTTGTCTTCTGATCTTTTAGTTGGCTCCAGGATCCTTTTCATATTTCTCTCAATGTAAATTTTGTTGACAAAAATGAATCCACAAAACTGTGGAGAGAAAATGGACTCTGAATGACTTTTCCTGGGCCTTTATGTGGGTCTGAAGACATGAATCAGAGGGATTTCTATCGTCACAATTCATCATTACACTTGGCTCACCATTTTCTGTTGCAGCTTTTTTCTTTTATACCTTCAGGATGCAGACACATCATGTTCCGCTGCAGTGCATTCAGGGTCAGAGCTCTATAGCATGACTTAGAGCAAGCAAGACACTTTTTTACTTGCTCTTTTTGAATAATTGCCTTTGAGCATCTGCTGTGCAGAAGAATGTTAATGGAAGTGATTTGAAAATGAAAAGAGATACCCAGATTTCCTTAAAGGTTACAGCCATAGCTGAAAATTGCACACATGAGGTACAATCTCAAAACATATCTGTATAAACATATGTATTATTAAATAGTTTACAGGGCTGACATCTTTTTATGAATGCAGAAAATTACTGTGATACATGTGAGAAAGGAATGTAAACTAAATAATTCCAGCAAATCCCATCAGTAGGAAATGAATTATTGGATGCAAGAGAAATTCTATTTTGACTATGTCAGGTACTATATTACATGTAAAATGTAATCCATTTTTATCCATTTTTACTTATGGATAAAGCTGACTTACAGTTTGGGTTTGTACTGTTTACCATGATCCATTTTGTTAATTTTATTTGCAATGTGGAAAGGTGAGAGGATCAATTAACAAAAGCATAGTAAGTAATTTGCACAAATTTACTACACTTCTTGTGAAACTGCCATTCTTGCTTTATTAACTGACACATTGTTTTTATGCTGCTAGCATGCAGCCTCCAAATTAACTTATCCAGCTCTGTTCTCTACTATAAGGAATATTTTGGCTGGCATTAGAAATCATGGATGATTGTCTAAAGTAGGCAGCACTGATTCTCAGAGGTGGCCCATGAAACACCAGCCGTAACAATGCAGTTTGCTGCTCTGTTCTGCAAAACAATCCAGATTGGAGCAGCCAAATATTTTTTGTCCTTGGTGTTCCCAGGTGTCCTTGCCATTTTTAGAGTTTCAGCTGTCTTAAGGATGAGGTACATTTAGCATAGCATCAGCATCAGCATTTACTGGAGCAGAGACTTGCTGCACAGCAGCTCGTGATTCATAGCTGCCATCCCATTTCTGGACGCATGCCTGCCACCTATGGGAAATATGGCTTCTACTTAAGACTTCTGCTTTATTTTCTGGGAAATCCTGATAAAAGTTATGAGCATGTGAGATATAAAGATAGTGAACTAGTGAGCAGTGCATCCAGTACATTCTAAACACAACAGACATGTTACACAGATCAACTTTATAGCACACATCCAGTGGCCACTTGTTTAATTTTTTAAGTATCAGTCAACCTACCTGGAAATAGTGTTTCATATCAGATATTGCACATGTGGTACAACCCTCCACAAATAAGCATATTTGTGGTTTCCTTCACTGTCAGATTGAAAAGAGCTATGGAAGTCTTCTACCTAGAAGACTTAAACCCTTAATTTTTTTTGTCCCAGAATTCCGCTTCCTGACGCCTTTCACTGGCTTTACTCTGGGCTAGGGGATAAGAACAATCTGCTAAAAAGAATCCTTAGAAATGACCCAGGGAAGTGCTGAGCCTCGGCACAAACTGAAATGCAGAAGGCTCTGTCTGAACACTAGGAAACAGTCTTTTACTGGGAGAGTGACTGAGCATTGGCACAGGTTGCTCAGGGAGGTTGTGATGTTTCCATCCTTGGACATATTCAAAAGCGATGGGTGGCTCTAGGTGGCCCTGCTTGAGCAGGGAGGGGTTGGACAAGATAACCTCTGGAGGTTCCTGCCAACCTCAGCCATTCTGTGATTCTGTGACACTGCCTTTCTACATGCCTCTGATCTGTGCCAGGCAGGTACACTGTTTATTAACGAGGGAGATGTAGTTAGTTAACACTTTACACCATCAGTACATGTAAATAGTGTATTCTATCCTAATACCTGACTTTAGAGACAGTGGGCTGTGAGAGAAATTTCCAAAGATAACAAAGAATCTTGGACTAGGTAAAAAACAGTATGTGACATCTGGGTGTGTCCACAAGGACATCTGGGACATACTAGTAGTCCTGAGTATCAACTAGTATCAGTAGAAGAAGTTGTACGTTCATCACAATGCATTATACATCAACAGAATTAAGCAGTCCAATTGTCTGACACTTAGGAAAATTTGTCTTGGACAAGTCGAGGCCAACTGCATGAGGTTCAACAAGGCCAAGTGCCGGGTCCTGCACTTCAGCCACAACAACCCCAGGCAACGCTACAGGCTTGGGGAAGAGTGGCTGGAAAGCTGCCCAGAGGAAAAGGACCTGGGCTTGTTGGTTGACAGCCATTTGAACATGAGCCAGCAAGGTGGCCAGGTGGCCAAGAAGGCCAATGGCATCCTGGACTGTATCCGAAATAGTGTGGCCAGCAGGAGCAGGGAGGTGATTGTGCCCCTGTACTCGGTGCTGGTGAGGCCGCACCTCGAATCCTGTGTTCAGTTTTGGGCCCCTTGCTACAAGAAGGACATTGAGGTGCTGGAGCGTGTCCAGAGAAGGGCAACGAAGCTGGTGAAGATCTGGAGAACAAGTCTTATGAGGAGCATCTGAGGAAACTGGGACTGTTTAGGCTGGAGAAGAGGAAGCTGAGGGGAGACCTCATCGTGCTCTACAACCACCTGAAAGGAGGTTGTAGCGAGGTGGGGGTTGGTGTCTTTTGCCAAATAACTAGCGATAGAACAAGAGGAAACGGCCTCAAGTTGTGCCAAGGGAGGTTTAGATTGGACATTAGGAAAAAATTCTTTACTGAAGGAGTGGTCAGGTCTTGGAATAAGCTGCCCAGGGAAGTGGTGGAGTCCCCATCCCTGGAGGTATTTAAGAGACATATAGATGAGGCACTTAGGGACATGGTTTAGTGGGCATGGGGGTGTTGGGTTGACAGTTGGACTCGATGATCTTAGAGGTCCCTTCCAACCTTAGTAATTCTATGATTCTATGATTCTAAGTGGCACTAAACTCACAAATCAAGTAATGAGACACGAACTGAAAGGATTAAGCCCTCTGCATAACTCCTCAGGGAAACAGGCTTGACAGGAAAGGAAATAGCAAGGAACCTAAAGGCACCTCCCACCCCCTCTACAGATATACAGATAGCAATGTGTGAACAAAGAAAAAAGATACAAAGCACAACAAATTTACTGACCATGTTGAATGAGATCAGAAAGACTATCCACACACACTCGCTGTTTATGTTAAAAAACTTCTCTCTACTGTCTTTATAAACAGGATCCTTCCCTTGATATCTCATTTTGGAATCATTTCAGAGACTACTAACTTGTCTTGTCAGGTTTGTAATTATTTCCAGAATTGCCATCAGCTCCACTTTTAAGAAGCGCTAACAAGGGAGGCTCTAATGTGCCCCAAACAACAGACACATTCCCAGAATCTTAAACCCACCCAGTCCTGCTTAAATTGACACATGATGTCATTTTTCAAGCATATTAAATTTAAAGTCATTTTGAAAAGAAACAGCTCAAAACCTATTGCACAAATGATGTAGAAAGTGTTTCAATGATCAGAGAAAAGAACTGATTCAAGGCTACTAAAAAAATAACCAAAGTTTCCCTTACTTTTCTTTTCCTAGACTTGATGCTTTGCTGCATTTCTGCTTTGTATATTTCCATTCCAATATGAAGGTTAGAAAGAGTATGGCAGGTATGTAAGAATTTGTTTATAACTGGTCCAAACGGGAGAACCAACAAGGAAAAATGGTGGGTTAACTGGGCCATATTCTTCTCACACTTCTACTTTAGTGCAAAAGGAAAACCATTCAGTCAACAGCATTGCATTGCAGGAGTGTACATACCGATGACAGGAATCAGACCAGACGTCTCTCCACTGCTAAATAGTTTTTTGGTTTTCTCTTTTTAGTAAAATAACTGTTGTTCTTACCATATCTGACACATATGGAGGCATAGTGGCAACAGTGTGCATACATTAAATGCTATTTTGAATGTTTTTTTTATTACTACCAGAGGATTGTTTTCATTAATTGTATACCTTATCAATTCCCTCTGTACTTCATGGAAAAGACACCACTACTGTTTTCTCTTATAATCTTTGCATTCATAACGTGCAAGTCCAGTGTTATTTAGTCTAAACTGAGTCCAAACTTTTCCTTTCTAAAGTGTCTACAAAAACACTAAAGCAGTACAAGACCTTATATACCTGGGAACTTTGTAACAGATGCCTAACAATGGGAATGGGCACCTAGCATTATTTTTCAGAGCTATTTGAGTTCAGGTCCCAGCAGCAAGGATGGGATGGGTTGCATCTGACTGGCGCTTTTGTAGGAATTGAGCAGTAACAGTTTTTAACCAGCCACAGGAATCAACCGGGTGGAGATGTTCAGATCTCTGCCTGCCAGAGCATCACAACATCTTTTTCAGGGATTGAAGTCCCGCCTGCCTCATGGTTATGGAGAACAATACCAGGAAGTTTATCAAGCCATCCAAAACATCTGGTTTGGCATCTTGATATTTTTATGTTAAACTGGGGAGGGGGGAAATAGAATTTGGCAAATATTAAAACTTCTCTGTTGTTGCTTTCTGAGTAACATTCTCCTCTTGTTCTGAACACAGAATTTCAATCAAACTATAATTCTGTGTTCGTAGAATATTCCCATGAGTGATTTTTTTTTTTAATGTCAAAGCAAAAATGCTCATTTTGTTTCTCACAAAAAGCTAGAATCTGTATATCTACATCAGATAAATATGATATGTCTTCCCAGGTGCAAAACCACCAGAAAAACTTCAAAATTGAATTCCATTAGGATTGAAAAATGTAGCAAGTGTTGTCCTAAGTTTGTTCTTCAGTTTCTTCATTAACTATTTTTCTCTATGACTTTAGGAAGATGTGGTGCTTTTTTTTTTTTTTTTTTTAACATCTAGTCTTTACTCTTTAGTCTGGAGTCTTCAGTTCCTGTCTGTGTGTTCTAAAGGGACAGAGATAAGAATACAGATATGTGAGATATAACTTCAGTGTCTCATTGGTTTTATTGTAGGCCTGTCTCTGACTATATATATATAAACTTTTTTTTTTGACAGAAAATATAAAACAGAAATTCCAGGCATTAGAAAGCCTGCCATATCTTGCAACATATGAAAGACTGCAGTGAAAAAACTGCAGAGCTTATTACATTGCAACTGAGGTAGAATAGACTACAATGACATTGTGGATTTAAGTACTCAGCTGTCAAAATTAGCAATTGAAGTAGTATCTTCCACTACTATTTTTTATGACTTTTAATAGGGGATTTTCTGCAAAAGCTTTGCTACTTCCTGAATGTCACTGTTCACGTGGAATTAATAAAACAGAGCTGGAGAATTAAAGTCAATATTGAAAACAAAAGAGAACATTGATGGTCTCAGTACAGTTCATAACATAAACATTTCAAAAGAAGAACATTCCTTATTCTTTTCCTTAGAAAGGTGAAAACTAATGCCCAGGTTTACATCGGAATTCCCTCTGAGTAGATTTCATTTCAAGCTATAGGTGTAAACATAGGATTGCACAGTGGTGACAAGTATGCACCTGGCTGATAAAGCTGTATAGGGGATTTGCAAAATCTGCCAGTGATGGCACATGCAGCCAAGGCCCTTTGCTTTTTGGAGCTTTGGGAGAACAGAGATACCCTTTCAGTAATAAATTTTCCTTCCAATAAAAAGGTGCTTACCCCAAACTGGAACAAAATTCATAAATTTGAGCTTTTCCATGGAATGGAAATTTTCAAAATATTTTGTTTTGGGAGAATGAAATGGATTATTTAAAAACCTCCAATCCACAGAGCCAGCTGGCTAAATATCTTAGACAGAAATCACACCAGACCATGGATTCAGCTGCTCCTGGGAGTGGGGAGCCCCATAAACCAGCAGGGAGGCCCAGTTTGCCCGGATGGCAGACTGGAGTCTGTCAAGGATTTCAGCAAAATTAATGTGTTCCTGCAAAATGATTTAATTTCACTGAATCAGAATTTTCCAGGGAAAACCAATCCATCAGAACATTTGTCTAATTCTATTGTTCATGCTTTACGTAGGAATAATTTATTGTTTGCTTGCCAATGGCTTCCGTATTCTTTTGCAGAATTTATGGTCACACCACAATGGGTGTTTGTGTTGCTATTGGGTAACCCAACAGATACAGCATCCACAGACCCTGAAATGCAATTCCTCTCATAGAAGTACCTCTAGCCAAGGGGAAGGAGGTAAATTTCATACGTCCCCTATGTCCTGAGGGTTGTTCTTGCCTTGCCTGTGGCTGAGTATGAGAAATTAACATGTACCTCATTACAGAAGGAGGATATTGAGCTCCAGGTTTAGTGTAGGATAAAGAACATGTCTTTGAGTCGAACAATGAAAAAGGAATGAAAAAAAATGGCTCTGCCACTGCTATTACAGCTTCAGAAAAGCTCCAGTGTATTTTCTTTTTCTTTCCCTTTCCCAAAGTTATATTTCTATCACATTAGTTTATAACAGAAAAAAATTATCATTTGTATTAATGCCATTTAATTTATATAACATACATATGGGCCTAAACATAAGCTCTGAGACTCAAAAACAAAATCAGAAGGCAGAGGAAGTTGCAGAAGCTATTATGGAAGGCTGGGAAAAAAAATCAAGTGTTGCATTAGTAATTAATGTTAGAAAGTCAAAGATGAACAAGATACATTTTTGCAGACTCTCACTATTAGCAATGAATTGGAGATAACAAGTAGTGCTTTAAATGGTATCCTTAAAATTTCCCTGAAAAAATTCCAAAGTCAAGGAATAAATGTTGCAGCAGAAGTCAAAAGGTGGAAGAGTGATTCCCCAATCTCAGCAATTAAACTTCAGGGATATATTAAAAGGGACTTGAAAGATGAAATTTTGTTGCTTGTTTTTGAAAAGTAGAACACTGATAAAAATTGTTTGAACAGGAGGGTATTCAATCATTCCATATTACTTTGTTGGAAAAGGTATTAGCAATTGCAGTGGTCCAGTGATGTATTATTCTTTTAAAATTCTGTGCTGAAGAGTTTTGACATGGCAAACTTTTTTTATGATGCACATGTAAAAATGGAGTGGAAAATCTTTATCTTTAAACCTATCCAATACTCTTTCCTGACCTCTTCTCTGAAAAGTGATAGGTAACAAACTAAATTCTTGAATATTGTGCCATCTGATGAACATGACAAACACATCAGTTTCTACAAAAAATTAAACTTTTCTTATTCATGGAAAAGAACCCAAAAAATGACTTAACTTCAACTGTGGAATCTGAATATGTGCCTTGCCAATATGGAGAAGGTGGTGCTCTTTAGACCATTTGGCTCTTTAAGTTTAAAAAGTGGTATACACTGAACATTTGTCAAGATGAGATAAGTATCTGAGAATGTGCTTTTAGCTGATGGAGAAATAAACAAATGGGAAAATCCCCAGACTGCAGGTAACAAAAATGCTATTGACTTTTTCCACAGTTCTTACACACTAAAGAAATATAGTATGAGTTCAAGTAATGAAAATGAGCACATTCCGAAGGAAGCCAAAAATTTAGATTTTACCTTAGCTCTTGCATGTTCTTATTGTACTCCTAATATTTATAACTTTAAATGCCACTATTTGGGGAAAAAAGATATATGTTAACAGAGTTTACAACTTTTTAAAGAAACATAGCTTATGTTTCAGTGACCTTATCCTCATTTGCCTTGAACATTCATATTGTTCTAATTGTATCACACATAGAGATTCCCAGATGTTAAGTCTGTATTTCATTATGTATAGAGTTTTTGTAGCAGAAGTCAGCACAAACAGTTAAAAGCTTGTAGGTACTAGGGAGCATTCAGAGAGTGATTGCAAGAAATTCAATTTTGGGCAAGCTAGCTAACATGGAGTGTACCCAAGGTGGCCAAAATACCACTGAAAAGCATACAAAATCCCTAGAGCATGCACTTCATATTAACACTAGCAGAGTTTCACTGCTAATGGTGTTTCAGACTTTCTCATGATTCAATACTTTCAACAGATACTATGTACTGTGATGCTCAAAGATGAAGGAATACACAAAACAGATGATTCTATTCATTTTCCATGCTGCAAGCCATAAACCAAATTCTGACTATTCTGAATGTTTCAGCAGGTTGTATGTGGGCAAGATTTTGTGCTACCTTTGCGCATTTCAAACGAAATGGTCTCATGGAAATACTTAACAAAAGAAATTGAGAACTGGAAGGACTCCCCTTCTCTCAGCCAAGGTAGAACCTTATCAACAACACAGAAAACTGCAGTTGTTCAGTGGTCTTACCCCTGTGAATAATTTCAAATATACTGAAGAAAGTGAGATTTTTATGTGAGAGTTCATGAAGGATTTGTATTTTATGTGTGGGATTTTAATCATCTAAACCAAAGCAAAATGAATTAGCATAGAATTAGATATTATAGTTAGATCCACAAAGTTTTGTTTGAAAACTAGTCAGTGTTTGTACAAACTCAAGCTATTGGAGATGGTTTGTGTTGCAGTTTATGGGATATTGGGGGATATAGATTATCTCAACCTGTAAAACTAAAGTCAAATAAGTATCTTTCTGTTTGCCATTGTTTATGTTTACATCAAGTATTGTACTCTCAATATCTGACAAACCAGAGGTAAAACAATAACTTTTCAAAAGGTACTGAATATATCTGTTAATTCCATAATTAGTTGAGTTCCTGGAAAAGATATTTAAAGTATTTGTTTTCTTTTTAAATTGAGAAGATCCCCAAGTACAGTCTATCCGGTTATATGTACACTAATATTTTCATATATTACAGTTTGTTAGTAAAAGTTACTCTAAGCACATACTTGCGAAAAAAGGTATAGGTGAAGATCCGGAGTTCAGTCAGGTTTTTGGTTAGCAGTTTGAAAAGTGCAGGAAAATCCCTGCCTCTTGGGATTTTTTGACTCTGTGGAGTCAAAGAGTCGAAGGACTTGTTGACTTCAGGGCAGTCAGGATTTTACCGTAACTGCTTTAAAGTCTTGTTCCCCTTAGCCCAAATTTCTCTGGGATTTCAGAGGCCAGTCTTGGGAGCTGCATAGGTAGATCAGTGAAGTGCGTCCCTTGGGCCAGAGGAAGCTGATGGGGGTCTCCATCAGTTGTGCAGCCAGCCCGCTCTGCACCCCATCTACCCGAGAGCAGTACCGGGGCTGACCTGCACCCACCTGCTTAAGAACAACTTTATTTACTTTTGTTCTAAACTTACATCATGAACTGAGCACCTTTTCACTGGTACTCATTTCAGCTGGGTTTAACTAAAATAAGGCTGATAAGTCAAGAAACAGTGCTGACTCCCCACTGCCAAGGTGCAGCTGGAACACAGTAACCCCAGAAAACCAGACTGCTCCTGGAGTTATCAGGTCAAAGTGTAAAAAAGTGGCAAAATGTACAGACAGACTAGTTATGAAATATGCAGATAAAATGTTGTTTGACCACAGAACAGTTTTCAGAGAGAGGTGAAAAGCAGTTCAGGACCAAACTCACTTTGCAGTGTTTAGCTCCATTCTGTAGAACCATTAGTCTCATCAGACGTTTTTTCCAAGTAATATCTCTCTTTTAAAACCAAGGACCTGAATATATTCCATTGCTTTCTTCTCATTAAAATCCCTTTAACTTGTGCACAATTTGTTAATCAACTATTGTTCCTTTACAGGAGACGTTTTACAATAGAAGCAGAAGCAGATGGAAAAAGGACAATATCGATGGCAAAAGTAAAATACTTAATACTCAACATAATGCTGTCTCATTTTAAGTGGTCTATATTTCAAAGCTGACAAATATGATTGTACAGTATGATCAAGTATGATGTACATTAAACTATACAATACGATGTTTTCAGAAGCATTCTTTTTTTCACATTGAAATATACCTTCATTGTCTTATACATTAAAAAGTATATTCAAGCATCCTGCAGATTTTAATTATTATTAAAAAAAAAAAAAAGAGGATAAGTATTATATAGCATACTGGCATGCCATTCCTAGGCTCATTGTCAACAAGTGGTACTCGTAATTACTAAAAATTACAGAAAAGTTTATCAATAGACCAAAACTCTAACCTTGTCTTGGGCAGCTTCAGAAGAATGAAACAGAGCCCAAAGCAGGATTTAGAGATGGGAAACATGGGAAACATAGGAAACATGGGAAACCCTGGTCTATATTACTTTTCAGGCAGAAGTTAGAAAACTTGTCGTGAGAAGAGAGTCTCCATACAATTAATCCCTATGAATTCCCTACAAATTCCAAAATTTACAGTACAGTTTGTCCAAAGCAGAGGGCAAGTTGGAGGCAGAAGCAATACGAATATTTAATGATAAGGATTGATCAAAATAAAGTTCACCAGACATTAATATATTTATTTTTAACCTTTCATGAATTAGAGAAATAATATTTTTTATCATTCCTATATTATAAGGGTGGAGTCTAGTGATTGGTGAAACACATCTAGCAGTTTGGGGTCAGACTGCTTTCCTTTCAGTCCATTTCAAGTATCTGAACCACAGGAGCAATGCTCATATAACAAGAAAGTGAGAGAGGTGGAAGAAAATGCCTGGAAAGGCTAGGAAGCAGTATTGGGCATGAAGAGTTTTGGTAGGTCATGAAGGAAGAAAAGTGAAGGAAAATAAAAAGACAGTTCATTTGGCCCATGATCAACAGAACAAGACCTGATTCTTTGAATTTCCAAATTGTAAATTATTTTCTAAAACTGAAGGTCCTCTACACATCATGGTGCATTCTTCTGCAAGGGATTGTCTTAATTCATAAAGATACATTGAGCATTTTTGTCGATAGTCTCGACACTAAGAGCAATGAGTTAGAAGCAAAATTAGAAGCACACTTTCTTCATCCAGGAATCTGATCTAGAAGCCAAAACCCATGGTGGTATTAACAGTGATCAGGACTAAGACTTTGACCCTGTGCTTTGTGCATGGTTAAAGCACAGAGAACATCTGGACCCCAGAAAACAGGAACTTGTAAAGGGAATTGTACCTCCCACTCTGAAGCCGATAGAAATCTAGTCAGAACTACAAAAATCTTTCCTCAGTGACCTCATAATCTCATTCCAAGTGTGAGCAAGGAACATAGTGCTCTGAAATGCATGAGGGTAGACTCTGACTTTTCATCAATGTGAAAAAAAAAAAGCGAAAAACATTCTTCCCATATTTGTAAAAAGGGACTCAGCAGCAACACACTGGCTGTAGCAAAAGTACCCTCTCTTATGGTCTTCAAAAGGTACATTTGTCTGTTTACCTGTTTCCTACATAAGATGATCATAATTACATTCAGTTAACTGCTCCCTCTTCCTCCAATGTCTTCCTAAGCAGTAAGTTATACTGCATCCGTCCTCTAAAGTGTAAGTCAGCTTCTGCACGATAAAATTAATGAGCAGTGTTGCTAAGAACCAGGTGTGCCAGCCTAAATAAAATGTTTCATGGAAGCTCGGACTTTGGACCATTAACCATGGCTAATCGGCATGACTATTTTATACACAGAAACAGATGTCCCTCCAGAACTGACTTCATTTTTTTAGCGTGCAGGTACCAGGAATTACTTTAAAACAAACTATACACTTCTCTGAAGGCTGTCAGACAACAGGAGTGACGATGTTGATTCTTTCACATTTTATTCTGATTTTATTCAATAACATTGTTACTCACTACTGTGGCTGAAGACAAGACAGAAGATCTATTCTTTTGTTTTAACAGGCTAAATTTACAAGAGCTTCCCACACACATGTGTGGCTAAATGCATAGTATCTCTGAAAGTACACAAAATATGCCAAGGTACATTTTTTTTTCCCCCCAAACAAAATGCGGCCTTTTTAAAGTGCTCTGGGGAAAGAAAATGAAAGATGCCAGATGACAAATGCTAAGTGCTCATTGCTTAGCAAACATGCTGAACAAATATCACAAACCTGCAAAGCCATTAAGTACAGGAACTCATTCCACTGACGCTCAGAGCAGGAAGACAAATAAAGAGCTAGCACTACACTCATGATAACACAGTTAAAGGCAACTGAGTTATATCTAAATTGAATGGGAAGAGACATTTATTTTGGTGCAACTATATTTTTACACATTGCTTTATATTACACTTAAGTATTCCATTTTAGGATAATGAAAGGAGTCATGACAGAAATGGCACGACATGATGAAAATTAGCATGACATAACGAAATAAACTCTTCTTATATAAAACTTTCATCTGGTATTTTTACTTTCCTCTCTGTAACAAAGGAAAGGACCATGCATTAAAGTAGAGTCAATTAATTATCATTCAGTTGTTTTACTAATATATAGCATCCTTAATCCTTGAACCATCAGACACTTTACAATGTTACACTGCAAGCTGACTAACATGTACCATATGCTTTATCATCAGTTACATTCAACGTTACTGTGTATGAGAGTAAAACAGAAGGTGAGAGAGTTGTCACAAAGATGTGTGGAAGGCTACAGGTAGAGAGAAGATGTGCATGTCTGGCTTTCTGCCAAAGGCAAACTACATAGAAAATAAGGAGCCTGCCAAGTTCATTGAAGATACAGCGTCTGTCATAATGAAGAATTTGTTTGAATGTCTGAGTCCAGGCCAGAATAGGCTTTGTTCTACACTTCCATAGGTGAAGAACCTAATGCAATACACCCAGTTCCTGATGCCTAGGCCACTGCAAGCTGTTTTCTCCCAGCATACCATAACCAAAGGACATGCTGGGTAATCTGGTGGTCTGCAAGTCAGAGCTAGAAATGTAATGCGATGCTATCTAAACTGTGTCACTCTTCTATGGCTACTACTGCTGCCAGTGGGCCCAAATATAATGCACAAAGTGCGAGATTAGGGGCCAGCAGCTAAAGAAGATTTTGGCTCCAGAAAAAAAAGGAGATGAAAAAATAAATAGTTCATCTCTATAGCTCTCTGGCACAGTTAAATACAAAACCGCCTGTTGTGGTCAGTGGTCAAGGAAGATTCAGAAAATCAGCACAGATCAATGACAAGATATGGATATGCTCCCCTCACACCCATGTCATTCTTGCCAAGAGCTCTGGAAAGTGGTGTACTCAAGCATTCAGATGAAGGCCAGTGTTTACTGGAATCTGCTCTGAATTGCAAGAGGATATGTATATTATTAGGCCTCAGAACATTCATTGGCTCCATCTGGGGAAATAGTTTCCATACTCTCAATGCAGGCTGTAGCCCCTGAAGGAAATGCTGCAAAGAAAACCATTTAAATTAATAGGAGTAACACTTACCACAAAGCGAGCCAGTAAAGTCACAAATTTGACAAAATTACAGAAAGTGGGCTGCTAACCCAGAGTAGTTCCAACCCAGAGTTGCTGTCAGATAATTTCCTGAGGCAGATTTTGTCCCAAAGTCACTGTAAGAAGTGGTAGTGGATTTAACTTCCCCCAGCAAAAAAAAACCCCAAACAAATCAAATGGAGAACAGCATTGTAAATCCGCATTCTTTCCCAGTGCTTCTGTTTCAGTCTGTATAACAAGTTCTTGTTCTGTCATATAAGGTGGTAGCACTGGCTAATGCGCAGGTAGCCCCTTTCTGGGGCTACAGCTGTGGGTCAGGCAGGGGGTCTCAATAACCCATTTTGGTAAACAACAACTGGAACACCTGTCAACAATTGGCAGCCTTCTGAGCCCCACCTGGAAAAAGGAGCTTTTTCCTTACTTTTGTGTATCCTTGTCATTGTGTGATAAATTGGGAAGTATTCTGACATTGAAAGTTTTCAGAATTAACTAGTCTTTATCCAATCTGAGAAACAGCAAACATGTTCAGGCAAAGCTGTAAATAATAATAATAAAAATATAACATAAGTTTTCCAAAGTTTTCTAGTTTATGAGAGATCTGAACCCACAGTCTGTGATAAACTGCTGCTGACCTTAATCATCAGAGTTTGGCTTTTCAGAGTAAGTCCATTTGATGTTCAGTTCAGAAATTAAGCATATGAAAAGGATAAATTATATGGCCAAGTGAGCATCTGAATATGTGCTATCAGTCAGCTCAGGTAGGACAAATGGATTTTCAATATTTAAAGAAAAAGGGTAATACAGAGCCTTAAATAAATTCCTTTTCCAATTATTTATATATCTGGACATCAAAATTTTTTCCTGTTACAGACAGAAGCTATTCTTCCCTGCTTTCATTAAATATTAGAACTCAGATTTTTATACAGTATCCCTGATGCTACCGAGGAAAAAATATTTTGCATTCTGCATAAGTGGTTGCTATAATCTTAGCTCTATAGCAGAAAAGTATCATTCTTTGTGTAACTCAAGTATCTTAGAAAGCACATATACAACCAACATTAACAGTTTTTAACTTGAATATGCAGGCAGTGACAGTGTTTGCAAAGCTTTGTTTGTTCATTTGAGTGTACCACGTTGGAAAAGAAATCAGCAAAATCCTAATCACAAAAACGTCAGGAGAAAGGTTTGGGTTTGCTTTTTGGTTTTTTCCCTTTTAGCTTGTGTCAGTTATCATGCATTCTTAAATGAAGGACGTTTCACACACACAAAAAAGCACTTTGAGACATTACATAAAATAACAAAAGGCCCGAGAGTGACAAGGATTTTGGAACTGCAAGTTGTTTTAATATGAGAATATGGTTTGAAGTACTATAACATTTTTCTCATATAGAAAGCAATTTCTGCAGAATTTTTGCTTTCTTTAACTTAGCATCCTTGGTGCACTTTACATGCTTCTTGGATCTGAATTCTTTCTTTTTTCCTAGTTCAGTGAAACCAAGACAAATATACATTAAAAGGCTAGATCGCTCAGTTAAAAATACCATTCAATTATAGACTCCAAGAGCAGTAGGAATTTCCCTGTGAATAATGCCTTACTGTTGAATTAACATTAAGATGTTGAGGGAGAACAGTCACCCCTATCATAGTTTACATTGGAAAAGGCAGCTACATTAATATTTCTAGCAAGCCACAGATTTATACTGAGCTGATTTCAATATACAGGGAATAGAGAAGTAGCTAGGCACATTTTATGGAAAAAAAGTGTCAACATGGGCATATCAGCCAAGAAATACTTATATTCTTTCTTTCTCCTCCCGCCCTCTCTTCTCCCATCCAAGACTTTCTCTTGTCTTAGGAGTTTTTATTTGTTTATTTCATTTTGTTCCTTAGGACACAGATAAGTTTTCTAAATAAATCCATCTGCTGCATAATTGTTGCTTATTCTCACACACAGATGTATGTGGGCTACGTCCAGTGCTGGTTCTCAACATTAGCATAGGACATGGGATAAGAAAATTGACTATAAAAAGAACAAGAAATTAGAAAGCTTAAGTTTTCCCAATCCATTACTTATTCCCTTCACTGAATGCATTAGATAATGATTGGTAATGATATAATTTGGCCCAGGTTCTCAAGCATGTGTGCCAAATATCAGTGGCCTGATTTTCAGAAGTAAGAAACTCTCTCCAAGACACACAGACATATTCAATGAATATGTAACATTTTTAGCAATGGGCAAAAGTTGCAATGTCTAGATCTGCATTTAGACCCCACCAAAGCTAGAATTCAGTTTGGATCATACCCAAATTTTGGCAGATATTTGGAAATGAGCTCTCATCAGATAAGAAAATAACATTGTTAGGAAAAAAAAAACAAACAAAAACTTAAGAACTTCATGTGTTTGCCCTGTCAAAACTCTCCCTGAGTTAAGCAGCTCTTTATCACCTGTAATGTGTAGAATATCTTTGTACAGTTTATGAATTTATGAACCTGAATCTCAGATTGCAAACTTTGAGTAGAGATCTTGTCTTCTTTCTATGTCATCTCTTAAGTCCATATGGAAATAAAAACAGTAGCAGGTGACAGGACAAACTCTTACAACCATCAAACGGCAACAAGGAGAAGTTAAATAAATGCTGATGAAATATAGATGCTGAAATATGAAGTGGTTAATGTGTTAAATTCATCAAAGTGCTGGTATCACGAAACACTCTCAACATTGACCTGTGTCAGTGGAAGCCAATCTGCCCTAAATTCCCAGCAAGCCGCTTCACAGTCACTTGTAAAGCTCCCTTAAGCAGAACAACTGCCTTTAAACAGGCATTATTAGAGGAGGCTCACAGAAACAGAGAGAACCTCAAGTTACCTCTGTTTCAGACAGAAAGATGTCTCATGACCCTTCACAAGCCTTGAAAGCAGTCCTGGTCCTACCAATGAAAAATGAGTAAAAATAAGAGAAATTGTCCGAGCAGCCAGGGGTCAGGTTAGGAAAGCTAAAGGCCTGATAGAATTAAATCTGGCCAGGGACTTCAAGGGCAACAAGAAAAGCCTTTATAAGTACATCAGGGATAAAAGGCAGATTAGGGAAAATGTGGGCCCTCTCTGGCATGAAACGGGAGACCTGGTTACCTGGGATACAGAGAAGGCGGAGGTACTCAATGACTTTTTTGCCTCAGCCTTCACCGGCAAGGGCTCGAGCCTCACTGCCCAAGCCGCAGAAGGCAAAGGTGGGGACTGGGAGAATGAAAAGTCCCCCACTGTAGGAGAAGATCAGGTTCGAGACCATCTAAGGAACCTGCAGGTGCACAAGTCCATCGGACCTGATGAGATCCATCTGCGGGTCCTGAGGAAACTGGCGGATGAAGGTGCTAAGCCACTACCCATAGTATTTAAGAAGTCATAGCAGTCCCATGAAGTTCCCGCTGACTGGAAAAGGGGAAACATGAGCCCCATTTTTAAAAAGAGAAAAAAGGAAGACCTGGGGAACTACAGGCCAGTCAGTTTCACCTCTGTGCCTAGGAAGATCATGGAACAGATCCTCCTGGAAGCTATGCTAAGGCACATGGAGGACAGGGAGGTGATTTGAGACAGCCAGCATGGCTTCACCAAGGGCAAGTCCTGCCTAACGAGCCGAGTGGCCTTCTATGATAGAGTGACTACATCAGTGGACATGGGAAGAGCTACCTATGCCTATCTGTATCTCTGTAAGGCCTTTGACACAGTCCCCCACAACATCCTTCTCTCTAAACTGGAGAGGTATGGGTTTGATGGGTGATGGAGATTNAAGAAATTTTTTATGATGAGGGTGGTGAAACACTGGCAGAGGTTGCCCAGAGAAGTGGTAGATGTCCCATCCCTGGAAACATTCAAGGTCAGGTTGGACGGGGCTCTGAGCAACCTGATCTAGTTGAAGATGTCCCTGCCCATGGCAGGGGGATTGGACTAGATGACCTTTAAAGGTCCCTTCCAACCCAAACTATTCTATGATTCTATGATTCTATGATAGTGGTGCAAGAATCTTTGAATTGGTACACTATCTGAATGGACTATATGTATTTATATAAAACCTCTGGTTCCACCGTCTACACACATCTACATTATGAACACAGAAGGAGAGCTATGAGGTGCTCTCACAGAACAATAGTTTTTTAAACCATTGCTTGACTATACAGAATACATACCAATGGAGAATAAGGTTGACATTATTTGTATTATAACTTTTTTGAAGTAGAGGATGTCATTTTCTGTATATTTAGATAGTTACTAGCAAAATAGGAACAGTTTTCATTGCCATTTTCAGGCATTATAATTATAGCTATATTCATATGTAACATAATTATAGACCATTGGCTCATAGTATTTCTTCCTAAGTATTTCCAAGCCATTTTCAAAAGTATATTATTAAAATTATAAATAAAAAAAAATGCCTTAATAGTTCTAATTGTTCACACCAAAGCTAAATGCATATTTGGACAAACATATTTGTGACTAAGTAGTCACAAACCCCTCCATTCCCCAGATTTATACAACTTAATGGTCATGCCACATATGACATACTTTGCACAATTTAGTCATGTCCAGAAATAGTTGAGCAATATCCTGCATAAATATATTCCTTAAAGTGTATCTTGAGGTGTTTGTTAATAGAGTTAGAGGGTCATTTCCATGAAAGTGTTGGGTACAGCACTTGTAAACCCATCCAGTCTATATTAACCAGAGCAAGTGTGAGGAACAGGATATCTGGCAGTTGCACAGAGTTTTTCATAGGCTATGACAAAGCTATCTCTACATACATGTTTTTAAGATTAACATGAGCTGAGGTCTGCACTGCCACAACTATACAGTGATTATTCCCCAGGCTAGAGAGTTTAAACTCTATAAACTGTGGTTAAACATTTGGATGCAGTGTAAACATAACCTCAGGGGCAAGTTCTCACTATATGGATGCACAAAAGTCAACAGGAATGTATCAGTAACGCTAAAATACAGATCAGATTTGTCCATAAGATTTTGGCCAGATTGTGGTCCTTAACAGAATGGAGGAAAAGAGTACATATTTAAGTCTAATTACTTCATTGTGTTTATATTTTGTTTTGAAAACACCAAATGGATGAGACCATATGGACTTAATAAATATGATTTCAAATTGGACTCATTTTTAGTTATTCAAGAGTGAGAAAGCGTCTTAAACGATAAACTTTGAATTCTGTACCTTGTATGTAAAGACTATTCCAGCACCAGAAAACTTTTTCATTGAGAAATCCACTCCTAAAAATCCTTTTCTAATTCTAAGATTCAGAAAGATTCTAATTTGCTATTGTTATTTAGAAACACTGTAATCTACTAAAAAGTGAGAAGTATGTACACATGAAAAATACACTTCATGATGGAAACACTGACTCAACCCTAACTAAAACATAGCCAGGGGCACCATTATAATCATGAAAACCTCACTTGAGATGTCCTGTCTGCATACACACATTGATTTTTAAATACCAATTCACAGTCAACAAAATGAGCGGTTCAAACAGCTTATACCACAAATTCCTAATAACCTACAGAATTAATTCACTTATCAAGAAGACTTAAATCCTGCTTCCAGTGCTCATGAATCATTGTAAAATCCATGATTTATGAGATTAATTGTATAATTTACAGTATAGCTTCTGTACTATGAAAATAAAACTGTAGGGTTGGATGCAATATGGTTTGACTTATTCAGTTTAATCAAGCTGTAAATCTCTGGGACTCTATAGAGCCAACTCCAACTCAGATCTTTAGAGGACCTCTTAGCTTAAAGACTCAAGGTGGAGGCCACATATATTTCCAATCTAGATTTATTTCCTCTAACACCGTGTGCTTTCAAAATGGAAAAACATTACTTTGCCAGACTGAGACATGTCTATGATTAACTCTGCACTCTTTTGTAGGTTAGCTTTAGGAAAAGGCTGTAGGGTGTATGTTGCTCAGAGTCCTGCTCCTCGGTGTTTCAGTTCCTCTCTGGAACGCTCCTTAAAGCATTTCTGTAGGGTCAGGTTTCATGAGATAAGAGAAAAAGTAACGAAAGTCCTGGATCTCTGTGAGCAAAAAGTGTTTTCCTGCAATGGCAATGCAAAATGCAAAGTAAAAAATGTTCCAACTTTTGCTTAACTAAGAAATTACCAGAATTTAAGCAAATGGTACAAAAAAAATAAAAAGTCTGACTTCACTGTCTTCAGTAACATGGCTTTGATTAGAGTACTGAAGAAATCTGGTGTGGAACTGAAATACCTGAAGCATGTATCCCTTCTTTTTCTGTAAAGTCGGACTATAATATTGACAAGCAGACACTGAAAAGTGGATGTTTATAGCATGTCTTTGAGAAACATACTTTCAGCGGACAGATTTGCCAGAGGAGCAAGATGTAATCCCCCATTACCGCAGCCTGCTGCAGTCGGTGTCACGTAGCAGGGAGAAGTCTGACCCACAACACACTAATCTCCGCTGAATCGTGGCCGCTGCTACCCTTGCTGTAGAACCTTTTCTTCTGGTCATCATGAAAGGAAATGTTGTACTGTTTGGCTATAGCCCACTCACTGCTGACACGCTAATCCCCCATGGCAGACTACCTCTCCCCCTAGCAAACACGCTCAGGCTATGTTTGCTGTCAGCTGAACAAACCCTGCAGAGCACATACGTACTGTATTTTGAACTCTGGTATTAAAAACGGTCTAATGATTAGGCTCTGGTCATGTCAGTGTCTTTTTATTATTATGCTGCTAATAATCTCCACAAACTCCAGAGCCCTTTCTTTTATTAAAAACTGAATGCAGAAAAACAGATTTATACAATCCTCACAACTTCATATAAGGAAATTAAATTGCTACAATATCCTACATTCTGGTGGAAAAATCTAATCTTAAGAGCAGTCCAAGACAATCCATGGCTTGCCCACAAGTGCAGGAGATCAATAACATTACTTATAGTGTTCTGCTTTCCCCCGCACGGTCTGGCTGTGGGCTGCTCCTGTCACAGTGCAAAGCCCCCTCGAGGAAGCAGCAGGCTGTCAAGCTCCTTTCTCGTTGTGCTGATCACATCTGACTCATATCAGATGAAAACAGAGGAACCCTGCACAGACGCGCCATGGCAATACTGCCAATAGTACGCTGGGTAGATATTTATGTTCCCTGACAATGACAGACTAAGGGGGGGGTTGCAGGCAGAGAAGTGTTGATTAGAAGAATAAGTAAATTAATACAAATAAAAAAATAGATCTAGTAGCTGACAATGTTTAGCACAATTACCTCTCACCAGGATTTTTGGCTCAAGCCTTTGTCAAATATGGATTGCTTCTCGGTCCTGTTGGGTCATTTAAGTGAGGGGAAGAGTTTTGTCTCTTTGCTGAAGTTTGCCTTCTATGCGACGACACTAAGATATTTGCAGGTCAGAATATAAAAAATTATTACCCTGAAATGCAGTCAGCCTGGGCAACAATAAGAACCGGTACCTCATCATTATTCATTAAATCCAGATTTTGTCACAGAAGTTTTTACCTCTAATAGGGAACCTGTCATTTTGAGCAAGGAAGACTTGAGGATGCAGGAAAAAAATTGGTGGTTCTTTATCAGTAATTATGTTTTTCACAGTTCCAAAGTTTGAGCTGTCAGAGTAAGACATGAAATAGTCTACCTCTTACCCACTTAGGATGTTTGCTGTTTATTATGGCTCAGTATTTCCTCCAGCTGAAAATCTAACATTTAATGGGGTGATTTAGTTGACAGTGAATGACAGGTCCTTGTCAGGGTCCCTATCATGTTCCCCTGGCAGAGTTAGCACCTCTCTTATATTTATTTCTAAAAACTAGGTGTGAATGAACTAGTACAGTACATTGTTTGGTTTTTTTTTTTTTTCTTGTAGAATGGGGTGTTCATGTAAAAAAAAAAATCTTAAATTTACTGATCTAAACTATTTGCTCTGTTTGAGTTAGATATAAAAAAAATTTCTCCATGACAAATTGTAAGGCAGATATTTACAATCTGAGAGGATAGTAATACACATACTATACACAATGTTTTCAAACATAGTCAAATAATCTTTGAGTATTACACTCTTAAAGAAAAGGAAACAACAACCTTGCTTAACAAAGCATTTGATTTTCATATTTTTCCATAACTCTCAACTGTTTTAACTTGGAGACAGTAAATTTCACTTGCTACTAATTGCGTTTTGTCATGTTTGAGCATACATTATATCTATCTGGTGAAAAGAGTTTCTTAGGTACAGGATTTGTAGGAGAGGAATAATAACAGCTTACAAAATGCAGTGAACCACTGATGTAAAATCCTCTTATTGTGTAATAAATGGTGAAAACGCTTAGACAACTACTTTCACAGTCAGCTTTAGTCGTTTGTCAGCTTTATTTATGGTTTTCTCACTGCGCAGACTAGGAATAATCTCCTGCCTGATGAATGCGAATGGTCTGGATTAAGGGTTCTAGGGTAGGAAGGACAAGAGGAAATGGTGAATTACTGGCATATGCAGAGGTTTGGGCTGGTGCCAAGTGTTGTGCAGGTTTGGGATTACAGTGCAGTTCCCTGTTTTTCAGCAAACCCGTCTGCCCATGATTGTATTTGATCTTGCTGTGCAGGTTACCTCCGTCAGGGGCTCAGCTACGTCCCCGCATGAAACAGCTCCCTGTCAGAATTCAAATGCACCGTGGGAAAGAGAGGAATTTTATATAAAACTTCTCCTATTGCTTAACAAAACAGTAGATTCCTAGATGTTTTCACAGCACTGGATGCTTTGTATATGCTGCTCGTCACCGGGTCTTTTCAAGTGAAGTGCTCTGGCATCTCCAGCATATAAACCTACATATTCTTAAGGCAATAGGTTTGGAGTTAATTAAACATCCTGGGGATATTTTTGTTGGCACTATACTTTATATCTCAGACTAAATGTTGCTTGAACAGGGATTTTATGTGTCTCATTCCATTTTATAGTGTTATGACCACCATTAAAATTGTCAGTCATGATCTTATATCAAAGAGTTTGTGAATTTCAATTGAGAATACAATATCTATAATTATATTGGTCAAGGAGAGATGTATAAGAAATGTGGGAACTTGAAAAGTCTGCCCCATGTCAATGGAAGATACATAAACACTTTTACTATATAATCCATACATCAACAATATGAAAATAAATCAGCAAAACCATTCAAGTTACAACATAAATTTTGCCATTGATTTTATAATGCATATTGTATAGTTCACATTATCCAAATGTTTCACTTGTTGTCAAAAAAGTTATGAATACCTTTATTATTGCAAAATTTTCAAAAGCATTTGTTACATACCAAAGCATAGCTAGTGTTTAGGTCAGACAAATATGTAATATTCACATGCTAAGCAACACAAATTGTACAGTTAGCAGTAATCAAACGCACTGGCTGAACTACGAGAGATTTTGAGGACTGAAAAGCATGGTATGATAAATCCCATCTTTCACACAACCAGTACATTGTTTTTGAGAACAAGTCTCATAATGGATGTTGCAAGTCTGGCTCATGGGTTTATTTGTCTTTCATAAATCAGAAGGGCCTGATCCAGTGTCTTATCCATGAATTAAACCACAGCACAAAACCTCAGTAATTTCGGTAAATGGACACATTGCAAACTCAAGCTTCTCTATTGCAACAGCTCTGCCACTATGTCTGTAACTACTATTGCAAGCACAAAGTTGTGCAAGCCCAAATGCCTTAGTTCAAAACTCAGGTTAAAATCAAGCCTTTCTAGATACTAAAAAATCTTGGAGTAAAGATAATACTTTCAGAAGCAGACAAGTAATTTGAATCTTATTTTCAAAAATTACCAGGTCTGAAATGGGCTTAGGTGTTGAAATGTTCAGGTTCACAACTGCAAAAAGTTAGCTAATTGCCACCAATTACCTGTTCTGAAAGAGGCATGAAAATTCCCTGTTCAGTGATTGAAGAGAGTTAAATACCTAACACCTATGAAAGAAATGCACAATATCTAACTCATTGGAAGGAGAGATACAGAAACTACCATTGAAGATAAGGGAGTACTGAAATGCAGATTCCCTGTGACTATTGTTTTTGGGGGGTGGGGTTTTTTTGTTTGTTTGTGGCAACCCAGGAGTCCTTTGACACATTTTCTTGATGTAAACCCAGTCACAGTACCCAGCATTTTGAGCACAATGTACAGATATACACTCGGTGGTTTAAGTTCTGTAATGTTCTTGTAAGACTTAAATTTTACAAACGTCACATTATTTGCAGCAAATATTATGAAGATGATATATGGGTAAATTGTACCTTAGCACTGATGTGAATACACATGGTAGAGAGAGAAAGAGATCTTGGAAAGCAAAGGGATCACTCACATTAAAAAATGAGATCCAAAAAGCAGAGCTTTCAGAAAATTATTTGAGCCCAAACTGCATATAAAATACAAATCTACAATGGGACAAATGGTTGATTTACCTAAATGATTAAATATGTGTCTGATTTCAAGCAAGTAATATTCAAGTGGTAAGGATGCCATTAAGTGACTTACTGATCTTCCGTACTAGGGCAAGAGCATTTGGGATGGAAGAAACAGCAGTTTCCACCCTGAGATATGGAGGGAAAGGCTAATGAATGCCTTCATCGGTCAATTTGACAAGACTGAAGGTTTTATTGATTACTGTCACATATAGTCAGTAGAGAGCTGGCATGAGCTGATCAGCACCAAACACTGGTCCTCTTCTGCCTTGTCAACAGTTTCTAAGGAGCCTCCCATAATGGGGGCTTTTACAGGAGTGGCATCTCTTTTCCTAGTTAGACATGAACTGGGAAAGTCCATAGAAACATGAGATGGAAATTCAAACACTTAAAATCAATCAGTTAAAACTAGTTAGTAATGTTCAGACAGTCTCAGGAGCAGTTCCTCCTAAGTGATGAATACCTTGGGCAGACAAAGCTAGTAGGTTTGGTCATGTCATGCTCAGGGATCAGCCAGCTCAGCCTTGTCTTTTTGTGACCTCCCAAAGAACATTTAGACAAAAACACCAATTCAATACTTCTTTCTGCTTTTTCCTGCCCATCACCCTCCCTTTCTCCCCTACCCTGTAGATTTTGTAGAAAGTACCATATGCTCCTCTTCAGTTTCCCTTGCTGGGGACCATCACACCCATCAAGCCACCATTTGACTTATGTGGCCTGTCACTCTGAAAGCACTGCTTCACATTATGGCACTTCTTTGTATACCAAGTCACATGTTTTTCTTTTGCACAAGTCAAAATTTTTGCTTTGCTTTATACATATCCTTTTTTATAAAGACCCACCGACATTGAAATGAGCTTCTAAATAGAACAGTCTCTGTTTTCTGTTTTCCATTGAACCAGATTTCATTAAGCAATATTTCATTTACCCTGTGCTAAATACAGGTCGGTCTGAATCTGCATTCTTTCTGGTTGATGCTTTACTATTTTCATGGCATTTTTCAACAACTCATTGCATCAGGGATAGTAACAACTTGTAAGAGCACCTCTAAGTCTAAACTCGACTGCACATTCATGCTCATTATGCTCCTTGGAGACACGCACGATTGCCTTTTTGTTTGTGGTACCCTCCAATAAGACTAACTTGAGGAAGTTAGAAAAATAGCCTAGACAAGTACGTAGGTGTTTTTTGGAGTTTCTCCAGCCAGCATAAACAAATCTATTCCTGTGTTGCTTAAGATATGGGCAACTTTTCCCGCACCATCAAAACACACATTTTCCTCTTTTGACTTACTTTTTGATAAATCCTGTGAATCTCCATATTGTTATAAGCATTCATATGTCTGATCCTCTGTTGTATTTTTCAATCCAAGAGGGACCTTCATATACACTGTATGACTATCCAGAACACATTAGGAGTCTGGATAGGCTTTTAAAATCAGATTGGAATGTACATAATCTACTTCTATGTTTTGTTACATTCCAGTTCATCAAAGACATTAGAAAGCATGTCTGAGGTCACAAAAAATTATTCTGTGTTCATATTTAACAAAATTTCCATTTTTAGGGGGGGGGGAATATTTGTCAGATCTTTCTACTTCTGGCAACAAGAATGCTAATTTTGATTTCCCGTAAGATATGAAACAGCAACTGTTCAATAACTAAGGGCAAGGTATTCTAGAAAATATCCTGACTCTCATTTTTGGATGCAGAAAAACCTAGATTCATGTTTTAATTTAATTTTCAAAGAGGTCAGTATCACCACTGTCTTTGGAAATATGCATGGACAATTCAGTTTTTGGAGAAATTGTCATAATACTTTAGGAATGTAACTTTGTTCTGAAGAAGGGTGTTGAAAATCTG
Source organism: Pelecanoides urinatrix (assembly GCA_013400755.1). Taxonomy (NCBI): domain Eukaryota; kingdom Metazoa; phylum Chordata; class Aves; order Procellariiformes; family Procellariidae; genus Pelecanoides; species Pelecanoides urinatrix. The sequence goes on along the minus strand of VZTQ01008487.1, from coordinate 23,442 downwards.
TGTGGGTTTTTAAAAAAATATCCACATCCTAAATCCATTGGATCTTATTTGCATAGCAAGAGTCTCAGACTGTTTGGGAAAGAGATGTGTTTGCTTGCTTGTTTTTTTGTTTGTCTATTTTTCTCACTTTTCTTTTTTTTTTTAGCTAGACATTCATTTTCCTATGTAAACTGCCATTCCCAAGAACTTTTTCTGTGCTTCTTGTGGGAGAGTTTTTGCCCTAAAAAGTGAAGGAATATACAAGCTTGTAGCTGAGATTTAGTTCTGATTAATATGGAGACAACCCCTGGGAACATAAAGGTACAAGGTAATTAAGTCAAAACGTCAAGGGAAAGAAAGACCAGATAGTTAGGAAACAGTGACTTAAAAGAACGGTTGAGGGGACTGGCCTTTAGTCTGGGGAAAGAGAAGGCTAAGGAAGAGCAAGTTTTCTGAAATGCCACAGGCTGCCTAGAGGTGTGAAATCTCTTGACTTGAGAAGTGATTAGGTGACGGTCAGTCAGGGATAGTCTGCATATCCCGAGTTACCTCTTGGTGCAGAAGGTAGGGCTGGGTCACAAGCCAGCAGCGCTGCCCCAGCAGCATCCCACCTCCTCTTCCCAGATAAGCAGTTGCTGCCCAGATGCTGTAGAAGTCAGGAGATGCTGCCTCCCATAGGACCATGATGTTGCTGACATCAGCTGTCTGGATGGGAGTAGGAGACCCCAGATTGCTCTCAACGTGGAATTTTTTGCCTCCCACAAATGCCTCCCCAACTGCCATGTGCTTAACACCTGCTGGTATGCCATTTTTGGCCCCAAACCATAGCTTGTGTGATCTTTTATGATCCCTTTCTGCTCTATAGATGTGATGCAACAATTTCAGAATCACTGTGATCTACCTGCCCTGCCTTGTGACCTAGCTATATCAACGTTTCTTCTAAATACTAGATCTGAAGCTCAGAATTTACATTTGATCAGAAGTTGTTCAAGAGCTCTAACTCTTTCAAAAACTAATTCAAAAATTTCTGTCCATGCCCTTCAGAAGACTTTTTTTCCCAAATCTAAACATGTTAGAAAGTCTTTCCCTCCTTTTTGCACTGAATATATGCTATACATCCCTGTGAGGCCCCTTCATTACCAAACACACACAAATGTTAATTGGAGGAAGTAACATTTTCCACAATGAGTGTGAGATGCAAACACCTGCCAGAACCCTCCTGATGTTATACTCCGTGTAAAATATGAAAAATACTTGGAGTTAGCTAATCCACTCCAAGTTCATCCATTTTCTTAACGATTTATTTAATTCATTCTGACTGTACATAATTAAAGGATCCAGATTGTTTTTTTTCTAACAAGACTGGCAAAGGCACCCCTTATTATATATGTACTAACTGTATAACATTTCCATTCCTACCTTCTCTCCTTGAAATACACTGTTTGTTTTCACAGAGAGCCAGAAGTGTCCCCAGGTGACAATGGAGCATCCCTTCCCATTGACTTCTGTGGAAGCTGGGAATAAACCAGACCACCCAGAATCAGAATTTTAAAGAAAAAAGATCTCTGCACTTGAAGAGAAGCCTATTACAGGCTCTTTTCCAGGTAGGAAGTGACCTTTAAAAATAATCTTTAGCAAAACACTCATGCATCGCTAACTTAAACAAACAGTATAGCTTTAGCTAAACCAGAGAGTATATTTCCTTCCTGCTGATTTGTTCCCAATTATGCGTTGTAACAGAGGGGAAGTGGAAGATCCCCAAAGGAAGTAGGCAACAGATGCAAGATGTTTGGAAAGTTATTATAATTTGAGTAAACATTATCCCGGAATAAACCAAGCATTAGCCAACTTAGGGGCATCAATCATATTCATAACTAACCTTTTTGTCCAGCAAAACTGATCCACTTCACGACACAGATGTTTTTTCAAAACAAAAGATAGGATCCTATAAAGTCCTGAAGTCCCCTTGCTCCCACTGAGTCCACTAAAAATTGAGAACTGCCCCGAGAAGGTTGCAATTTGGCATGCAGACAATGGCCTCTCCAAGCCGCCCAGAGTGAGAGATTCGTACTTATAGACACCCTTTTATTTATGATAGAGACCACAGTTCTTTTTCAGTTCAGTAATATGCAATCTTTTTAAAAACAATGGTCAATTAAAAGAACTAGGCAAAAATTATTAACCTTTTCCAAAGACTTGAAATTGGTTGGAAATTTGTGGAAGCAAAAGGAAACATGCCAAAACATTACTTTTCATTTTCAGTACCTAGGAAATATTTCTAAGCGATGCATGAAAAGTGACTAGGAGAGGCTTTTTGTCAGAAGACTGAAGTTCGCTATGAGTCCTTCAGACCCTGGGATTTTTTTTTTTTTTTCCCAGAGATTTTCATGTCAGAAAAGGTGGACATGGTGCTCCAAGGGCATAGGTAAGTCCATACTGCACACAGAATGGCAGCTCAGCCTACTTCAAATGAACAAGCTTGTCTACTAAAAGTCACCTGGCTGCAACAGCTTGAAGTAAGACTGATTCATGCCTGTGCATGAAGAGGGTAGCTCAACTCAGGACCTTGACAGCACCCTGGAAGGGGGTTCAAGGGAAGCAGATCCTGGCATGCTCTGTCTCTACCAGCTTGTCTTTTGTCCCGTTTGCAGAGTGGCTCCCAGGTGCCTCCCAGCACGCTGGGAAGGGCACTAGCAACACGCTGAACTCAAGCACATCAGATGGTTTGTGCTTTGAAACATAGGTTCTGCCTATCCTTGTGGTCTGATAGTCTTCACAGCAGACAAGCTTGGGTTTTTGAGCTTTCCAGGGCATATAGAATACAGCTCTGGTGATGAAGGCATATAAATCTTACTCTCAAGAAAACCTTACTCTTTTTCCAGTAGCATTGCAAACCCCCGTGGAGTGAAATAAAACGAAACTAACAATAGCCTTGTTATTCCTATAGTATTACCTACCATGGACATCTCCAAATTCACTCACAGATTTCTCTGAGGCTCTAGACCATCAGTGGAAAACTGCAGATTGACATACTAGATTCTGATTACCTCTTTACCACCAGCACAACTAAGACCTTTTGTTTACTACAAAGCTAAATTAATCTTAACTCAAATACAGGTCCTACACCAAGCCCTGTCCATGCATGGAAAATTTTAATGCATGTATATAAAGAAATATATAGCTATACTAGTAAATCAAACGACTTCAGACCCATTTTCTAATCAATGGGCGCAGAACAGTTCACATCAAAGCTATTAAATTCCCTTCCTCTGCAAAAGCAGGATAAATGGAAAAGACCTATAAGGTTGGCCCCAACACCTGTTTGGGAAGAGGCTGGTAGTGTGCCAGGAGGCATGGGCAGACCTTGCAGCCGAGCAGAAGGGAACAATCAGGTTGCAGTGCCCAGGTATATTCCCAGACACTGTTTAATTTACAAGGTTGAAGTTTATATTTGTTTTGTATCTGCGTATCTATATTTATTTTAAAACCAAACCCCATTTTCCATAATGTCAGTTTTAAATCTTAAGTGTGTCCATCAAACATTATGCAATTAATAGCAAATATACAGGGCCCGTTTCTTTTGTTGAGTGCAGTGGCAGAGTTGTTGCTCTGAGTGTAGCACTGAACCAGATTTCATCCTTCTTGTTCCCTATCTCTTTCTCATTTGATTGATTCAGTTGGGTGGGGTTGTTTTTTTTAAAGCTTGTCAGGATTTCTCGTTTTTGTTTTTTGCCTCTTTTCTAAAGGAAAAAGCAATCACAAAGCATGTGTGTGTGCCTGTATATGAGAGTACACCCATATGTGTTTGACAAACGTTAAGTTCTTGCTAATGTAATAGAAACAGGCCGCTGGGGAAAACAAGGCAGTCCTGGGAGTCTGTATAGTTCTGCCTAGGAAAAGGCTGCTTCAGGCACTTTTCTGTTATTAGATGCCAATGAATGCAAATGAGGAATTTGCCCTTCTCATTCCCAAATGAACAGAAAGCCTGGAGTTCCAATAAAGAGAAAATCATAAGAAACTGAGAACTGTTAGTTTGGGTACTAGTGGGGTACTTGATTTGGCTATCAACTCCTGTTTTACAGATCTGCTATCTTGTAGAAGGTGTCCAATGGTGATACCGTGGCATTGCATATCTATGCTGACCACTGCACACCACTGTGTGGTGTGTAGATATTGCAGGACACTGCAGTTTCTCACTTGACTGAAGATGTGTCCATCACAGTCCAAGAGATTGGTATCAATTCTCTGTAGGTCACTGGCTTTAAAGATTCTGGATCATGAGTAACCAAACACCACAAAGCCACAAAATCATAACAATTTGCAGCTGCTCAAAGCACTTGTGAAATAGCTGAGAGGTCCCAGTCTGGTGAATCAGATTTGCACATCAAGATATCTGCCACCACAATTGCCATCTTTGGGTAAATTGTTCATAAAACAAATGGTTGGAAACTTCACAACCTTCCTAACTTTTCTGAGCTAAAAAGCACACAACACGCAGAAAACATGTGAGAAATACGGGAGAGTCAAGGTAGCAAAAACTGGAGTGTTTGTTCTCCCTCTCGTTTACCACCTATATAGGACCTCAGGTTTTTGCATTCCATGTCTGAAACTATCCCCAAATGCAAATTATTATCTGCTTTGTCAAGCAAAATCATTAGAATTTAAATAAGATCATAATTATATATAATTTATTTTCTTTTCATCAGTCTGAACATATTTGCATATGACATAAACCTTTATTCTCCCCTCTAAATTAAAACCTCTGAAGTAAAAGGTGAGTACAGCTTTTTCTGAAGCTGTTGTTGCTGCTAATTCTCCTGTTGCTCAGGTGAGATGAATAACTTCCTTTTACAGCTATCCAAACCAGAGGTGACCACAGGTCATTTGACAAAGCTTGCTATCATAAAATTTCAAATTTCTACACATACAAAATAAATGAAAAGGCAAATAAGCAAAATACTTTGAGAGATGGCCCTTCCTTTCCTAAGAGGCCATGACTGCCCTCTCCAAACGACTCAGTTGTTACACCTGTACTAAACAAACCAACTGCTCAGTTTCCATGCAGGATCTGAGCAACCTAGTTTACAAACTGTCAACAAGAAGATATTCACTTGTCAGGATCCTGCTGCTTTTGTATGTGACCCTATCCCATCCACAGTTTATAAAACAGGATGGAGAGCCTCCTGGAACCTTCTGCAACTTTTGGCACTGCTGCCTCCCATCTCCATCACTTCTTGATTCAAGATGCCATGAAATACACAGTTCTGCAAAGTTCAGTCTTCTCATCCCTGGTATTCACTATATTTGCAAAACTCTTGATTAAACTGCTAAGGTGACAGAAAGTCTCTACTTTTGGTTCTAAGAACACCTTGGCAGTGGAACAAAAAATACCCTGAAAACCTGCCTCTCTTTTATTTAAAATGTGAGCAGTACCAATACTTTCCAGTTATTGCCATCAGGTGAAAGGTGTGTGGTTTTTGTGGCTACCCCCAGGAAACCTTGACACAAGGCAAGGGGAAATGGAGAAGTCAAGTAAGACTTTCTCTTCCTTTATAGTATCTGTTACTATCAGGAGTGGCTCAAATCAGATAATTAAGTAGGTCCACAGCTTTAGGATATTCTTTAACTACCCACCATTACTAGATATCTCTACATCAGCTACAGAAGTAGCTTCTAGATTACATCTTTTCTTATCAAATTCTTTCCTCCATCCAAGAAAATATGGACTTGTGATTTAAATATCCTACACGTAAATATTGCAAAGAGACCAGACATCCTGAGACACCTTCAGCTGGTAATGGAGACAATAGCACATCTAGTTGAGTATAATTGGAATGGAATTGTGAATAGATTTCTGCACTGGGTCTGCACTGTTTGTTTAGCATGGGTAAAAACCTGTGTCCTGACACTGGTGGCATTTTTTTTCTTTTTTATGCACATTAACTTTTTTTTTTAAGTCCTATCAATGGTTTTCTAACTTCATAATAAAATCAACATTGTTTTAAGAAAACTTCAAGTGGATATTTTCTCAATTTGAAAAACTCTTATGAGCTCAACCTTTCTGTTCCCTTCTAGAATAAATAACATTTTTATAAGTTAATTCTGAAATAATGGAAAAAACAATCTGGATTATTCCATTCAATATATTTTAGGAGAGCAAAACATTGTTTCCATCAACAATTTCACTTTACCTAAAATGTTTCCCTTCTTTTATTATTATAAAGGCATGGATTAATAGGACTGAGATTGTCCAGATATAGGAGAGTTGTGTTATGAGAACTGGACTGTGATTAGGGAACTCCTAATATCATTAGTTATTATAAAATTTAGTTAGTATAAAAAACAGTGGGAAAAAAACCAGACATGATCACAATCAGAAGAAATCATTCATCTTGATTCATTTTTCCTCTCTTTTATTTTTAAAAATAAATTAAAAAAAAATTTGGAAGTTTAGTAACAGTTATTCCTATTTGACTTTTTAAAATAGTGCAATATAAAATTGCACTATACCTATATATTGTAATATAAATACTTAGAACTTTTAAAAATATACTGGACCTCCGAACAAATTAGAACTGGGCTTTACTAAGCCCGGTGTTACAGTACAGTAATGGCATTTAAAGAGAGAAGTCTAAGTTTCATCAATATAAATCCAGGTTTTTACCCTCTATTATCTTATGGTAAATCTTGCTAATACACAAATTAGGCTGGATCAGTGGTTTCACTTGTGGATTTATGTTTTCATTTGTATTTGGCCAGCTCTTTCCTTGCAAAAGAATGCTAACTTAGGAATCAAGTAAAAACAGAGATTTCTTGTAAGTTCCACTTATTTGCTCTTGGGCTTGATTGGAGCGTATCACTTATTATCTAATATATAATTTTCATGTTTTCCAAACTTAAAACTTTTCACAATGCTGCCTGAATTGTACAGTCATAGTTGTCAAATTTGTGCTCCCAAAGAGATATGAACTAAACATATGTTTTGATGAACAAAATACATCAATTATAATGGGCAACACTATTACATTTGCTAATTAATATAAAGTAACAGTATAGCTATTTACAATCTGATTAACTGTTTACCAAACACCTGCATACTTGTTCAGTGTAGGTTTTGTCAGACAATGTTGTGTGCCAGAAATGTTTGATTCAAGATGCTCTTGCATTGGTTAATTGATACCTTTCTTGGTTTGTATCTAATCAAAGTTTAATTAGCTTATTTGTTAGTATACATAAAGACTTTCTCAAGGGAAAACAAATATGTGGTATTTACAGTTGATTAAGTGTTCCCAAATAGTTTACAATCATAAGTTAAGGGTCGAATCTTAATTATACTTGCTGTATCATTTAATTCTAGAAATTGGATTGGGCAACCTTTTAAAACAAGCCAACCAGTGCCCTTGGTTGTGCAAGATGATGGACTGGTAGTGAAAAAGCTTCTGTTTTGTGTTTTTAAGTGGCTGATATTTTGATAAAACAAAAAGTGCTTCACTTAGCATTTTGTCTAATGATAATATTGAAGAATTTCAAGAGGCAGAGGAGGAAAAAACCCTCTATCTGTAAGAAAACATGTATATGAAAATGTCTGAAGTTACAGACGGTTTTGCTTGAACATTTTGAGTCACAATTTGAATCCCATGGTGTGAGGTTCTAGCTAGTCAGCTAATGTGAAGATAAGGAAGTCACCACAAGGATGCATCAAAAAAGCACAATTGGTTTTCTTTGGAATGAGACAGATGGTATGGCTCAAACCTGGGAGCTAGCCTTGGATGGCCTCAATCTAAGGAGAAAAAGAAGAAAAATGGGGAGAAGTTGTTAGTGATCAAGTGCAGGGAGGTGTTTGGTGGGATGCAAGGCCTCTGAAAAAGTTTCTGGTTGAAGATCAGCAAATAATCTTAAGAGGTGATGGGGACCTGTGATCCGGTAGAGCAGATGGATGGGAGAATAAGAAAGCGTCAGTGGTTCTGCCAAGACAAAACTCCAAGAGCTTCTTCATGCCTCTGTCTTCCTTATGCTTTGAATGACATGAAACACCCACTGTGAGGGGGGAAATCCAGCATATGGTACTGGACCAACTCTACACAAGGCAAGGGGACTTTTGAAGACTCAAACTGTTGTAAGAACTGAGAAGCCAGCTCACAGTCTTGCCTAAATCCTACTTTTTCCTTTGAATGCAGGATTGATGACAGATAGGAAACAGAGATAAAGAAGAGGCTATAAGGGACCATATGAGGCAAACCTGTTCTTGTCAGAAACAGTCGTCGAAGCCTCGGATAAAGCAATGAGGTGGGAAGGATAATAAAACAGAGAGAAAAAATCTCCTCTCTGCCACATTAATGTCTCTCTCTTTCTCTTCTGTGATTGTTTAGCTTGCCGAAGACAGGAAAACTGCTAAATAATCAGTTTATGAGCCTAGTGGGGCTTTGAGATAGAATAGAAACCCCTACATGCAGTTCTTGCCTACTCTGCAGTATGACAAAATACAGAGTATTCGGAGAAGGGAAGACAAAATGTTTGGTTTTGTTCCAGTCGAACTCTCACAATTTGACACATTTAACACTGTGCTTTTATTCACAAATCCAGGATTCACCTCCTTTCCAGGCAGCAGCCTGCCCAAATGAGAACAGCTATGTGTCTCATCACTGGCCATCTGGTCACTGCTGCTAAAGCTAAGCTCAACCTTTTCTCTGAAGCCATCTTCCCAATATTCACAGGTTGTACCAGAATCAGTCCTGACCACTCAGAAGGGAACCAAATCCTTTCTTTGGTTGTCATGTAAGACAATCAGAAGAGAGGAACTGGAGTCCAAATTCCCATGCCAGAATCCAGACTTCTTAAAGTTGAGTCAACACTGCAATTCCCAAGACTTGACTGAAGGCACTTACTATCTTCAGAATAAGGCGTAAGAATGAAAATTGACTTAACATATCTGTAATGTAATGCAAATAGACTATTGCCAAACAAGGAGTTGATGAGGTTACTTGCGAGAAAAAGCTACTGGCACAGTTATCTGTAGGACCGAGTACTTCCTAATGGAATTCTGTACATCATTAATTTTAAAATATTGCCCCAGACACTAAAACTGATGTACATTCATATGTACTTTCAATTTTGTATTCATTTCCCTTATTAAAAACAAAACCTTTTTTTCATAATCGTTACAAAAAAAAGAGTATGACTCCATAATCAGGGATTATAAGAGGAAATACAAAATGCTAACATTAGGCTGTTTGTCTTCATTCTTCAAGAGCAGTACTCCTGTCCTGGTTTTGGCTGGGATAGAGTTAATTTTCTTCACAGTAGCTAGTACTGGGCTATGTTTTGGATTTGTGCTGAAAACAGGGTTGATGATACAGACCTGTCTCAGTTATTGCTGAGCAGGGCTTACACAGAGTCAAGGCCTTTTCTGCTTCTCACACCACCCCACCAGCGAGTGGGCTGGGGGTGCACAAGAAGTTGGGAGGGGACACAGCTGGGACAGCTGACCCCAACTGACCAAAGGGATATTCCATACCATATGGCGTCATGCTCAGCATATAAAGCTGGGGGAAGAAGAAGGAAGGGGGGACGTTTGGAGTGATGGTGTTTTGTCTTCCCAAGTAACAGTTACACGTGATGGAGCCCTGCTTTCCTGGAGATGGCTGAACACCTGCGTGCCGATGGGAAGTAGGGAATGAATTCCTTGTTCTGCTTTGCTTGTGTGCGCAGCTTTTGTTTTACCTATTAAACTGTCTTTATCTCAGCCCACGAGTTTTCTCACTTTTACTCTTTTGTTTCTCTCCCCCATCCCACCGGGAGGTGAAGTGAGTGAGTGGCGGTGTGGTGCCTAGTTGTCGGCTGGGGTTAAACCACAACAACTCCTGACATCCAAAAGTTAAAAGCTGAGCTTCCAGGCTCCACCTAATGCAATGAAGAAAGAGGACATTCCAGAGAGAAACTTCTTCCCCACAGTTCAGACATGGGTTTCTTTGGATAGGATAAGCCACCCCACAGAGTGGGGATAGCCATGGCTATTTCTCTCTGTTGGCTCCAGGCGGAAACTGGGTGGCTGTCTGAGGCAAGATGCCTCACTTCGACGTAGCTGCCAAGAAGGATCCCACACTGAGAAAATTTCAAGGACAAAAAGTAACCATTCAAATTCTTCTTACCAACATATTCACCATTAATTAATCTACATTACAGATACTCTGCTGAAAAAGAATAGCCTGCATTTTTTAACCTTCTTGTACAGGTTTTAAGATACTGATTTGTCAGAAAGAGTAGAAACCTTTGTGCACCCAAACACAAGTTAATTTATTTTTCCTTTTTCGATTTAATTAATTTCATCCATGTTTCTTTTTTTCATGCTAGTTTACATATTAAACATATTGCTTTTTTTTTTTTTTGAGAAGTATGGGGCCAACATCATTGAAAAAGTATGCAACATCAAACTAACTGCAATGTGTTTTTTACTAGTATTCAGAAAGCACACATCTACTCATGCAGAGAGATCAAAATTGAGAGCTGCTCCCTTTTTTCTCTCTGGTTCTTAGTGAAAATTTCAATCAATAAGTTTACTGAAATGCTACTGAATTACACCATCTCATTAGAGCTTTCATAAATTCACCTGACCCTTACTTTTGCTCTCTAATTGATGGTTTAAACTTCTTGCCTATTTCCTCTCTTAAAACAGATTGTTCCCTCTTTCAACAGGGTCTTTACTGAAAGAAAACAAAAAAACTGATCCTTTTTCTTATTCTGCTTAAAGTAACATTTGTGACTTTGAAGCTTTCCCTTTATAGAACGTTTCTTTATGTCTCACAGAATTTTGCTGTCAGCTCCTCTTGCACAGCGCTGATGCTCTATGGCAACTCTCTTTTTACTCTCTCTGCACAGACTAAACTAATGAAACATCATTCTACCTGTTATTGTGGTTTCTCTCTACTCTATCAATATACTCCATTCTTTTCAGCCTCAAGAGGGGGACAGTATAACAGTGTAAGATATGTCATAGTCTTGAAGAATAAAAGTATGAGAGTGAAAATAGGAATGCCATTGTTTCCTGATGTGGGTTGAAATACTGACTCACTTGTCCTGAGCAACCCTCTCTTAAGATTACTTTTCTGCCTTCATTTTCCCATATGTCAGCTGAGGATAATGTATTTTGTATCAGTGAGGATTTGGATAATTAAGGCTTTTAATGCAATCCTTATGTAATAATCGGGCTTACTTTAATGAAAACATTGTAAGGATATTTCTAGCAAATAGAATAGTTAGATATAGCCTCAGGTTCCAAATATCCCAGGCAGTTTCATTTTGAACTCCAGCAAAATACCAACTTCATCAGAAGAGTTGAATGAATTGACTTTTGGTTCACCAGATGAGCCAAAAGAAAATTTTTTCAGTTAAATGAAATATTTTGATCTGGATTTTTTTTCCTTTCAACTTTTCTCTTCTCGGATGCACTCGGATAAAATTGGAAATGCTACTTTGAAAATAAAAGCTAAAATATTTTTTTGTATGCTGAAATTCAGCTGTCAGTGTATGTCTCCTTCCCATTTGGTATACAGCCTCTGACATTCCAAATCTGAAGTTTTAGACAAACACAATATTTAATCAAAAATTGTAACCAGTTGTGTTCATCCAAAAGAGGATTAAGATTATATTAATTCCTGGAACAATAAAGACTTGGGAAGAGTTTTCTTTTTATTTGTCTCACTGAGTCATTTTTTGAATGATTATTGTAATGCTGCTGGATTACAGTAATCACTGTTGCATGATAGGGCAACTCATGTCTTTGTATTATTTCAGTCCAAATAAATATCATGTTAATAAACAACATATACATACTAACAAATAAAAGCATCTGTGTCACACTTCACCAGGAACATCAAAATATTACCAGCCTGAACATTTTCCTTCCACCCTTCAAATTTTGATAGAAAATACCCTTTGAGTTCCTAAGTAAAATGTTGTCAAAGCCTCCTTCAGATCCCCAGGACTGCCTTTTATACAGCAGGGTGACTGCAACACCCACAGTCACATTTCGGTGGGGTTGGGAGGAGCAGTTCTGGGGGACTGCTGACAAAGCTGGGGCAGGGTTCCGTGCCGCACTCCCATCTCCAGTGCCCCCAGCACAGTAGCTCCTCCTGGGATGCTGAGGGAACTCTGCATTTCCCAGCAGCATCTTCCTGCACAATACCTCACACCAAGGACGTCACCGTGCCTTACCAGACAACCTTCTATCCCTGCAGATGACCAGATTCAGGCTTGTAGGTAGGCAGCTGCTGAAAAGATCCTATGTTGGTATGGCAGTGAATGAGCTCATCACCATTGGATCAAGTGTATTTATTTTTGCCAGCATTTGTATGATTCATGAATTGCTTACTTTTTCACTGTTGGAAAAAAGTGTTCAATAAGCGAAGACTGTCTCTGTCCCTTGACTCCAGCCCAGCATCTAGAATATTCCCATTTTAGAAACCCTGCTGTATTTCCTGAGCTCAAGGGACAGAGCTTTTACTGGTTTGAGGTAGACTGCAGAGAAGAAAAAAAATAGGAGGAAGATGCAAACCAATGCATGACTCTCCACAGGGTAATACTCCAATTTGTTAAAGTCTTCATGGGAAGTGAGATATGAACAGGGCTTTACTAACAGACATTTCTGAATGAGAAGCCACAATCCAGCTCACGTAGCAATATGCAAAGATTTCAATTCTTTTAAGGTTTGGTTTATTCCTAAATTCACTGCTTTTTTTAGTTAGTTCTAAACAGGTTTCATTTCAAAATTTATTGATTTCTTTTTTATATGCCTTGCCACGGATTTGTTGATGGCAAGGGTCAGAGATAGCACAGGACCTGGACACCTACACAGATCAACACAGGAAAATCAATATCTCTGGAAAGCCCCTAACCCTCTACGTACTACACAGGCAAAGTCAGGCAGCTCAGAAAGGGGCTTGGAAAGAACCTTGTGCCTCAGGGGTTGTGGCTAAACCGGTCATGTCTGGGAATCATGGGGCTGCAGCGTAACTTAATTCCCTTCCAAAACACCTCCCCCAGAGCTGCAGAAATGCAGCCCCCTGCATTAGGTACGGGAGGCAGGGGTGCTCTTTCTTTCCTCCAGCACCACTTTGAGGAGCCTTGTGGCTACAACGTTTTGACCACTTCCTTGTGAGCTCTCAAGACACTTGGAACCACAGGGCTGACTCTGCAGTGACAGGGTGTTATTGCACCCCAGGACCCCTCACACAGTTCACATAACATAACAACAGCATGTGTTATATACCACAGGAACATGGGTCAACTCTGTCGCTCTCCTTGCTTACTTGGGGATCAAACAGATTTTATATTCTTTCATGCACCTTTTCAACAGGAGGAGCAGACAGTAGTTTCTATCCATCTCCCCAGCAGCTGAAGCTCTTTTTTTGGGAGATGGGAACGTGAACTTCTTCCTGAAGGGGAAAACAATGGAAACCTAGGTTTGTACATAAGATGGGTCCTTTCCTCCTCTGCACCTTAAAAGGAAGCAGGCCCACTGCTATGCTACAGAGCCTGCTTTTATTCTCTTAGTATTATGATTAGGCATTATCTTGGAGCCCAGCTGTCCAACTCTGTGAAAACCAAGGTACTTCTGCTCAGAATGAGCTTTCTAGCATCTCGGTATTTCTTAGTGACCAAACTTAGGCTCCATGGGAGTGTAGAAATGGCCAGGTTTAGACATTCACTGGTGTTCTTGGTATTGCATCTCTGGAGCTGTGGGCCCAGACTCCCCGTGTGTGTCACTCACGGCGTGATACCTGCCCCAGCAGCACTGGCAGGGCAGGAACGCCGAGCAGCCGCCCAGACAGCATCAGCAGGGCACTCGCTGCTGAGCTGCCGGGGTGAGTGACCAGAGGTGTGAGGTTGTGCACTGCTGAAGTACGGAGCCTTGCAGCTGCGAGACACAGGCTGCTGGTTTTGCATGCTGCATGCTGCAGCTTGTGGATGCAGCAGCTGCTGTTGTTGTGGTGTCAGAGAAATACTAATGGCCAGTACAACCCCTCAGTAGTAAGCTAAAAAAGTCTCCAACCAGCCTGGCAAGAGAAACAAGTGGTAAATGCCCTAGACCTCAATTTTATTAACACTTGTTAACATGCCCTGTGTGATTGCATTGACTAGTCCCAGCTGACTTCAGTAGGACTATTTACCATTGCAAGCACTGAACTTGCTTGATTTTTCAGGAGAAGCAATGGTATTGGCCAGAAGAAACCAAGAAAACTGCCAGGGAGGAATTGCAACACAGCAAAATCTCATTCACTTATGGATTAATTGTGCCAAGGCGTAATTTAAAAGGCTAATTTCTGTCCCTGTTCAAGCCAGCACGGTTATCTGTTGACAGCAAAGTTATGTTCACAGTGACCTTTATGAAATTGTGGGGATTTTCTGTCATTGTGCCCGTGACAATAAGGAACGATTAAAACTCTGATGTAAAATATCAGAAAATATTTTAACCCTAGTGTCTTGCAACCCTCTTGGAAGAGATGGATGATCTGCAAAAGTAGGAAGCCTCTTCATCTGCTTATCTTAATCAGGAAACTATTTGGCCAGGTGATCTGTGCCAAGATCACTGAAGAAAGCAGCTCTGTATCATTTCCCTGGGCTCGCTCCCCAGCCCTTGTACTTTTGCGAGGGTGCCGAATTTTTAGCAAAACTTTAGTACATAGTGACTTTAACAGACGCACGTTCATGCTTTCATAGGAGTGCATATTGTAACCAACCTAAAAATACATGCAGAACTGTGCTGAGTTTTCTCAAACAAAAGCCTTATAATGTCATATCTTATCATGCGAGATAGCCTGCAAATACTGAAATAAATGTGCCCTCTGCAATGTCCTAATTTCTTTTTTTCTTTTTTCTTTTTTCTTTTTTTTTCTTTTTTCTTTTTTCTTTTTTTTTCTTCTTTTTTCTTTTTTTTCCTTTTTTTTTATTTAAAAAGAAGTTACAATGATGGACAATTCCTGTGTCTACCCTCAGTAGTCTGATTAATTTCGCGTACAGGCACAGTCTGAAAAAATGAAATAAACTGGTTTTCTTTGATTTATTAATCCTTCTTTTCTACCCATCTTCTGCAATATCATTACCCTTCCTATCTCAAAGGGGTGCATAGGGAAAGACAGGTCAGAGCAAAGGTTATATGAAAGTGAGGCAGAGGGCATGATATGGAGGAAGCTGTGAACACAGGCAAAAAATGCAGGGCTCCAGATGGCTCTGGACTCAGGCTTTTTTGTGAGGATTAACGCAGATTTTGAGAGATCAGCAGAGTGTGTGGGGCAAACACACAGAATTCAGAGTCTGACAACATTTCTCTTCTCCTTCTTCCAGAAAATGACCAATCATAAATACAAATAATCAAAACTGGGACAATCAATCACTCTGAAAAGACAGCCAAAAGAAAGGGAAAGGAAAAACAGTATATTTAAAAGCAATAAATATGAAAGCAGCAAAAAGCTCAGAGAAGCAGAGCAGCTGTATGTCAGAGCAGGGAGATGAGGGCACATCAGGACTACTGCCTTAGAAAATGAAATTTGCACACACCCACGAAGAGTCAGTGAGACAAGATATTAAAAAAAAAGTCAACAGCTCTAGCATAAAGCAGATGATGATATGAGCAGCTTTCCTTCTTCTGGAAAAAAAAAGTTTTGACTTGAAGAGAGCCATGAAGCAAGTAAAATAGAATAAATATGCCAATACATTTTTATAAAAATTGAAAGCATATGTGTTGTGTTAAAACATACATTTTAAAGAAAACTTAACTTATAGGGATATTTCCATGGAAGGAGAAAATTTGGGCCAGTTGGAGACTTATCTGGTAGCAAGGACTGAAAGAGATCTGCACAACACCACTGGGGTCTGAATCGGGGAGGCCCCTTCCCTGCAACACCAAAAATCCATTGCCGCATTTCTCTGGTCTGCAAGCCTGCACAGGAGGCAGAGTTGCGGTCCTTCCACCAGCCCTTGAAGGAACCCACGGGAAGGGAAAACTTTGTGTGGTTTTTAATTAAAAGTATTGCATCCCTGGCCCGTGCTGCACCGATGTGACATAGGTGTTCAACTGTCCGGCTGTGTGTGTGCTGTGACAGAGCAAGCTCAGATCCAAACTCACCAGTTGACCACTGTCTGCTTATGTATGGGATTGGAGAGAGCTGTGTTGGGATGTGGGGAAAGCCATGATGCTTGTTGCAGGATCCTCTCTCACCCTCTGTGAAGAGACCTGGAACACTGGGCTGATACTGGCTGCACCCAGGTCCTCCCTCTGCCCTGGAAGCAAAGTCAGATCACTGTTACCAGACAGAAAAACAGCTCTGGGTCTAACTGAGAAGGGTCCTGATGTTGCTTGCTATGAGACAGATGGGAGCTGTAGCCCCTGGACATCAATATGCCCCCAATAAGCAATATGAATATATGGAGTCAAATTACCCTTAGCGCTTTGAAACCCTGTAGGGCTCAGCAAAATCTAGTCAAATTCAATTGCTTTCAGGAGTCAGCAGACACAGCAGCCCACCTCAAGACAAAAGACTTTAATGCATTTTCCACAGACTCAGCAGAGAGGAGGGAGAAGGGGCTGTTTTGTCTGAAAATCCTTGACTCAGGTGATGCATTTAAAATGTGCCTGCCGACATACTCTGAGATTGCCACTAGCACTGCTGTGGGGCTGCAGGGAAGTGATTTGTACTGGGAAGTCCAGATCTAAATGCACTTCTTTATGAGCAAATGAAACTTAGTGAAAGTGCCAATTAAGAAATTTATAGCCTTATAAAAACCTAGCCAACACCAAACTCAAATCTTATGCAGACACAGTGCAGAGTATACATTAAAATACTAACGTGCCACCCTTCAGCTTCTCTTGCTCCTTGCTCCACTTAAATCTTCCTCCCAAACCAATCTTAATGTGTCCTCACTCGGCCTAAGATAAAATATTCTTCAGGCTCAGCATTGGCCCACATTACGTCTAGTCTTTAAGTTTCCACTGGTTTCAGAACCAAGGCATTATGTGTCTCCATCTCACTGTTACTTCAATATTTATGGCATCCAAAGCTGGATGTCTCAAAATTGCTTAATGTTCAATTCCACTGCCATAAAAATTGGAGCCCCTCCTTTGGCAAACGGGACAGCCTGTCCACTGCTCCTCCCACCTTTCCACTCAAATGGTGAGCGCTGCTTTGCTACCAAAGAAGTCATTTTAATGCTCAGTGAAACTTTGATTCAGCACTTCATGGGGTGCTTAAAACTCTTTTCTATTTTTTTACCGTTTGAGAAAGAGCGCCAGGTTTTCCTCCCTGTGGACTCTCGCTAATGTTGCCAATTTATCATTTCACCAATTGACTTTTAGGCCAATTGCTAGGTGCTATCATTTGGCCCCTCAGACGGGAGGCTGGAGGCTCCAGCCAGCTCAGCATTCAGATGCTGGTTAATCACTTCCTTGGGAAAGTGTTTCTGCTTCGTTCACTTTGTGGGCTTTGTTTTCATTCAGCAATTCTGCTTGTCTATAACACCACCTCTCTGTCCTTATATGGGTTTCTGTTCCCCATTCCCAATCAGAGAACTAACAGAGAGCCTTTCCAGCACGCGCTGCAGATATCACAGGCCTGATATGCATAAACCACTTCCATATCCTTTATGTTCTTCAAAGCATTTAAATGTCCTGACTGTGGTTCATAGCTTTTTATTGCTCCAATTATCCCTCCCCTTTTTGCACAGAAAGTTGAGATACTAACTAGTATATACACTACAGAAAGTGCTGTGTATGAGCAATACCTTGCTGCTATGGTATTGTAGCATCCGACTATTATTTATTATTATAAAAGTGGTACGATAGGTAGATTTGAATTGCACTTTCAAGTTCTTCAATACGCTGCCCGTTTTTCCCTACTTTTTGGTCCTTGGGCAAAACTACTATAATAATAAAGGATTTATTAATGAAGTAGTAAAGAATTGTTTATTCACAATATATGCTGTTTTGGAATTTCTTCAGTCTGTGCCTCAAAGACCTGAAAGTT
Organism: Pelecanoides urinatrix; assembly: GCA_013400755.1. Taxonomy (NCBI): domain Eukaryota; kingdom Metazoa; phylum Chordata; class Aves; order Procellariiformes; family Procellariidae; genus Pelecanoides; species Pelecanoides urinatrix. Next base: position 5,449 of record VZTQ01008487.1, on the reverse strand, counting down.
TTTGTACCCCAGAACTTGGGGTACAAAACTTGGCTGCCCGGGTGATTGGCGGTCAAGCTGTAGCAGCACAGCAATCACTGTGTCTCAAAACAGATCCTCTCCTCTAGCCAGCTCTGGGCTCCGGAACAAATCCAGGTGATGCCCAGAACAAAACTCTCTTCTTCTGGAGGTTACATACAAAATTTGGGGGAGGTGAAAATTATCAGTGGAATTAAGCACAGGCATGTCCTTAAAACCAAAACTTGGAAAATTTGTGTTTTGAACTTATAAGTCACAGAGGATAAGATTCTTTATAAAAGCATATCATTTGATAGTTGTATACTGAGCCACTGAGTAATGAGAGCTGAAAGTACATGATTCACCTGAGCAGGAAAGGCAAGAAAAGGATTGGTTTACAAGAAATCTGTACAGCCTGCTCTTTAAAGGAAATGATTTGGTGTTGCTGCATAAGAGTTAAGAGTCTGTAACTATATGAGAAAAAGGGAAAATGCTCTAAAGGTGTATTTACAGCAGATTAAAAAATGGTGTCACTTTCCTTACTGTTTATTGCCAGTCACAAAGACTTAAATTCTGGATGTTGCCATCTGAATGTTTTATTCCTACAAAGAGCTTTTTAAAGAGCGACTTATTTTGGAAAAAACAAGCAGTGTCTAGACCCACAGAGAGCTTGACACTGATGACTGCTAGCACCAACGGCTATCATGCCCTGCCACGGACAGGGTCCCATGTCACTTCCCATGGTCACCTACTTTGGGGTGTTGCCCAGAAACCTCACTCTCTTCCTGTCCTTGCTCTTTACTATTATCAGAAGTAGCAAAAGACAGTTTTCAATCATAAAAGACCAGACTTAGTCCCTTTTATTTCACCTTCCCATTTTCAGAGAAGTAGTAGATATTTTATATCCATGATTTAAAGCTCAAGAGATTCCATCTGGCAGCTAAAGTGAGGTAACTGCAGTAGTTCAATATTTCTACAAAGTGCTAAAATTTGATATTGTCTCATCTGCAGCCGTGTAAGGAACCCTTGGGGTCTCACTGACCTACTGGAGCAACAGCCAGCTGCTCCTGCATTCGCTAGGAATTTGCTCGCCTGAGACCTTGCCTCCAGTTCATTTCCAAAAAACTTAATGGTATTGCTAACCAGGCGGGAGGATTTCATTATTTTCCTCCTCAGCCTTCTTCTCTGGCTTCATGTAGATGATCTTTTCCACAACAGATATGGAAGGTTTAAATCATAAGTACAAAACACTGTCCATTTGCCATGCTGAAATGGCACAAAATTAGTGCACTATTTAAAAAACAAAAAGCAAGAAGCCTATATTTTCACAATAGCAGCTTTGCAAAGCAAATTCTGGGAAATTTACACAGCTGCTTTTTTCTTGGTATTTTAACTTTCGTGTTCAAATTTCATCCAGGTAGTGGGAGAAAAAAAAAGCCCACGAGCAGAACTTTTGGAACACGTACTAAACTAAAATAGCAGCAGGCTCAGAAGCTCAGACTGCAGATTATAATAAATGCAAGAAATAAACTGATCTGTCTCCTTGCATTCTTTTTGTTGTTGTTGTTGTAGGTTGTTTTGAGAGTGGGTTTTTTAGTACTATACACAGGTCTTCATATAAAATGCACAGCAGGGGCTGTGCACAGCATTCCCAGCATTTTTTGAGCACCAACCACAGCTTTTTCATTTCACAGATCATTACAAATTTGATAGAGTGATTATACAGAGACAAATGGCCACATCCTGCCACATTCTCTGCATGTAGGTTAGTTAAAATAATTTATTTTTCTTGCCTGGGTGGAGGGGTACGTAGTTCAGAGACACCCGTGAGTGATGGTAATAGATGTGTTCTTTTGGTAGGATTAAATGTTATATTGTTTACTGTTATTTAACTGGTAATCAGTGTTGATTTCTTTGTAAGTTATACAGTAGGAGTATCTTTACCCCATTAGTACACACTAAAAAACCTGAGTTAAATCTTGTAATAATTATAGCTAATTTATGCCTTCCTGCTTTGCATTATTTTCAGTAGATTCTAGCAATGGTCCTTCTCTTTTTTTCTGGCAATTAATTTCACATTTTCTCTAATAGGGAACTAAATCTCAAAAATTAATTAGGCATATTTAAAACTGTGATATGAACACAGTTAATTGTTTAAAGGAACCATTCTATGAACATGGAGAGTGGCTTGAGAAATAAGGATGTGAAGTCATAATTTAACCATTTATTACAAAATCATTGAAATCTCTCCTCCATGCTCTGCTGCTCAGAATGAAAAAAAAAGAAAAAAGAAAAAAGAAAAAAAAATTTCTTAATTTCTCAAAGCTGATAGTATTTTCACATCTGTGAGAGGTCATGAGATCCTCTATACACAAAATACCTTGCAAAAATATCACCGAAAGCACTTACGAACATATGACAACAACTTGCAAAGTATTCATGTAATATTGCTTGTTATTGACACATCATTCTAGAGTGAACTGGGAGCATTTTTATCAGATCATGAAGCTGGTATTTATCAGTGTTCTTAAGATGGCAACAAAACACTCTATCCAAAAATAATAGCCAGAAAATCATTAATTATTGCTTTAGCTTTTCTAGAGACTTGTAAACTGAAACTAAAGGTACCGCCTACACCACCATTACTTTTCCTGGATGAAAATGCTTGGGTGCTGTTGGAATGCACTGAGCTCATTCTGATATAGAAGACACATGAAGATTACACCACGCACACTGGAGGGAAAGTGGGAGTTCATTTTACTGCTGAAACAGTACCATAAACCTGGTACCTTTCCCCACCATGTTATATGAGTACAAACTCTTGAATTTAAAGTTGATGTTATTTGCTTCTTAAAGGACAATGTATTTCTGTCAGTTTACAGTTAAATCAAAGGCATATCAGGGAAGTAAAATCAACTCTTTGTGAAATCCAAGTCAAAGACCATGTATTTATTGCCTGTATCAATAGCCATCCATGAAATGTTCTTCTATGTCTGGTGGTTAGGGGTTACCACTTGTTTATATGATACATTGCCATCAGATACAGAGATGCGGTATCCATCTTGATACAGGGATCCTGCAGATTATTTTTACAGCAACTAAACAGTATTCCAGATCCTTAGCTAAATTAAATCAGATGAGCCCCATCAGAAGCAGTGAAGACATAGTGATTTGTGTCAGATGAGAAATGAGCTTTTCTCAACCTCTTTTTTTTCAGAAAAAAAAAGACCCTAACTGACCTCCAGCTGGGCATCATAGCAGATCCAATGGACCAGGTCGCCTCCAATTGTCCAGACTGAGGCCAAGCTGGGTGCTTAATAAGGCTCCTGTCTGTCGCAGGGCTTCAATTTCTGAGGAAACCAGGGCACTTGGGACTGGTGTCTCACGCCAGCATGGAGTTAGGAGATAGCCAAGGTGTATACTCGAGAGCTCGCTTGGGAGCCCAGACATAGCGACTGCTGGCAGCACAGTGGTTTAACACACTTACTCATGTCATTATATGCTCTTCTCTCCTTTCTCCAGCAGCTCGACAGTACCTGGGATCTCATGCATTGTTTCCATTGAGAGGCAGGAAGCAGGGTTTTTTTGATGCAACCCTTCTCATCAATGTAAATGGACATGAAACCCCATTTGCCAATGTAAACATTGAGAAGAGTTGCTATTAAGAGGAATACTTTTACCACATTTTTTCCATGAAAATGCATGTGCTGTGAGACGATGAGGTTGGCAGTTGTCGCTGCCCTCACAAAGGCCTCCCATGGATCAAACGGGGCACAATCTACAGCACGCTTTGCAGCTGGGCCGAGGTCCCATCGGGGGGAGGGTGGATTTGTAACTCAGACACCGGCAGCACGAGGGAGTACTGAGGGCTGATCGTGTGCTTCTGCTGAGCCCTCATTCCAGGGGCAATTCTGCCCCTGGCTTAGTAGTTGCTTTGGTGAGAGGTCTGCGGGGTCTGTATTTGGGAGGCTGGGTCTTTTAGAAGACTACGTGAGACTAATAGGAGAGTGACCTTGCAACTGATGGCATAACTTCTTGTCCTAGATCTCAAGCCTGACGAAGGTTTTTTAAGCCAGGGTCAAGGCTCAAGAAGAGAGCAGCTAGCAAACCAGGTGCCAAAGGCTAGCCTCTAGATGACTGAAGGTGAAGATGGCTATGGAGTTAGCTAGGGAGAAGTCTCCTATATCACAGACAGATTAATAATTATGCAAAAGATATTTCATTCACCTTGAATGGGCAAATGGCTAACGGACTGTACACTATTCATGTCATTGTCCATAAAGAAACATTTACCAACTTGATGCTAATGTGTGGAAGAGAGCTTGCACCACAGATTTCTTGTAATAAGGCTGGCATCAGTATACCTTTGAATTGCACTTCTACTAATAACAACACCACTACCACATCATGGCTGGAGGGTGGGACAAGCTCTCATAGTCTGTGGACTCAGATTTACTGATGTAGGAAGAAGAAAAAGAGGAAATATAGTATCAGATAAAAGAATAACAGGTAGAAGAATTCAAAACAAAGACACATATCGCAACTAAATCTGAGTTTTATTTTTGTATTGTGATTTCTTTTCTGTATGTCATCATATATATACCTAGAAACCTTACTGTATGAAGAAAAATGGATTTAAAAAATTCATCCACCCAGTGCAAGAATAATCTGCATTTTGTTCTTTCAATAACATTATAATAATTTTAGAGGAATGAATAATCAATTTCTTTTAATAAAATAAATGAACAGTTTCCTTAAAAAAAATAAAAGAGCCTCTTTTGACCTGCTTATATCATTCAGTCTTAAAAGGATTAATTCTTCTGCATTTGTGACTGCAATATGTCTATGGAATGAAAATCTTGTTGAATTCAGGAATTAAAATACAAGAGTATGACTGACTTTTAATTAATTATGTGTCATGGTTTAACCCCAGATGGCAACTAGGCCCCACACAGCCACTCACTCACTCCCCCCGGTGGGATGGGAGAGAGAATCAGGAGAGTAAAAGTGAGAAAACTTGTGGGTTGAGATAAAGACAGTTTTATAAGTCAGGACCCACACGTGAAGAATGTGCTGGGTTTGGCTGGGATAGAGTTAATTGTCTTCATAGTCACTAGTATGGGGCTATGTTTTGGATTTGTGCTGAAAACAGAGTTGATAACACAGGGGTGTTTTAGTTACTGCTGAGCAGTGCTTACACAGAGTCAAGGCCTTTTCTGCTTCTCACACCACCCCACAGCGAGTGGGCTGGGGGTGCACAAGAAGTTGGGAGGGGACACAGCCGGGACAGCTGACCCCAACTGACCAAAGGGATATTCCATACCATATGACGTCATGCTCAGCACATAAAGCTGGGNGCTCAGCACATAAAGCTGGGGGAAGAAGGAGGAAGGGGGGGGGACATTCAGAGTGATGACATTCATCTTCCGAAGTAACCTCTACATGTGATGGA
>VZTQ01008486.1:21253-34475 GCA_013400755.1 Pelecanoides urinatrix | reverse complement strand
TGCTCTTTGCATCTTGCACCTCGATGTAGTTTGCTCTTTGCATCTTGCACCTCGATGCAGTTTGCTCTTTGCATCTTGCACCTGACTGCAGTCTGCTCCGCATTCCCGTTTCCATTCCACACGTGCCATCACGTGCCCGTCCCGCTTTAACCAAAGCCCAAAAAGTGTGTCGAAGTTTTGATGTTGAAGCCACCCAGCCCGACTCACGTGGTTTAATCCCTGACCACGGCGAGGAACCCCCCTGGTGCCGTTGTTCGATGGCGTGAGGTTCATTAGCAATTAGCGTGGCTGCCATGGGCTGGATTTGCATTAAATGCAATGACTCCATGCAAAGCCCGTAACGCAGCATCTTCTGCAGCGCTGGGGATGGGGAAAGGCCACGGACCTGGAAGACACCCCGGGGGGACACCCAGCCCCGGGGACCCCCGCGCACCCCGGCCACCCAGACACCGGCTCCGCGGCAATTTGCATCACGTACTTATTCTCGTTGCTGGCATCGTAGCGCGGAGTCGGGTCATGGTCATTCCCATTGACATCGTAGCTCGCAAGAGGGTCCTGAAAACACGTTGCCACCATTAGATTTGACTTACCAGCACAGCGCAGGACTAAGTGGCCTCAGCAGCGGTGCGGTCCCGCTTTGTCCGCAGCCAGCTGGGCAGTAAATGCCATTTTCCATTTAGTTTCTGACAATTTGGTCAAGACAAATAGTTTTGGGCTGCAGCCCCCACTGAGGGATGGCTGCCCAGGGGGAAACATCTTGCTCCCACTGGAGACAGCTCCTCCAAACCCCAAATCCTGCTGGATCCGGCACCATTCCCCCCACACTGCAGCCATTTCGGGTTTGAGCTGGGGCTGAGTGGGTTCATGCAGGTTTTTTGGCTCTGCCCTGGCGAGCCGGAGGGAGGCGGCCGCTTCCCAGGCAGCTGCAAAGGGAGTTTCCCCCAAACCCTCTAAAAACCTCATTTCCTTCTTAAAAACATCTCAAGCTTTTTTTAAAAAAAGCCCTTTTCTTCTAATCTGCCAATGCACAAACTTAAACTGTGTTTATACGCTGAAATTCTCCATAAATCAATTCACCGTGAGGACCAGCCCCAGCCCATCCAGCCCCCAGCTCACATAGTTTTGCAGGAGGTCGGGATGGTTCCTCTCTATGCCGTCATCGAGGATGGTGACCACCACGTTTTTGCCGGTGTAGCCCCTCTGCCAGGCTGCCAGGACGTTCATCTCCGACCTGCAGCGACTGCTTTTATCGCCGCAGTGCTACGGGGGGGAAACACAGCAAGCACAAGCTGCAAAAGGGCTGCAACCCCATTTTCAGTGAGCAGGCAGGCTGGGAGCCCATTTAATCAACCAGAAAATATATTTACATCCCACCCCCTGCCATATAACTCATAGATTTGTTATAACTTTACTCCACTAATCAAAGCCATCCATCAGCAGTTAATGCAGGCAACGCTATCTCCCTATTATTCTTTTTCTCTTCCATTTCAAATACTGCGGGCTCCTCGGTTTTGAAGTGCTCATTTTCTTCCTGCGCTTAATTTTCAATGAATTTCCCTGTCAAATACAGATCGATGAAGCAGGCAGGAGAAAAATGGTGTTGTAAATAGATGGTTGCAGCTCTTAGATGCGTAAAATGCATCGGTGCTGCAGCCGCGCTGCTCCCAAGCCTTCACTGCGCTGCCCATAACGAGGAGCCGCTAATGGTGGTGAAACACTTAAAACTAGACTCTCCCAAGTATTAATTTCCAATTTTAAAATCCTGCTGCCAAGCAGATTCACTGCTATTAAGGTGTTTCATTACTGGTTGGGCTGAGCAAAGATTGATGACGTGTTGGATTAAAAATCAATTACTCCCCGTAAGGCAGCGGGTTCCTCGCGGGGCGGAGGGGAGATACCCACCAGGTACCACATGTTGGGCCACACTGGGTCGTTGAAGGGCAGGGCCTGCGGCTCGCCTCGGACCTGCCTCTTCACCCGCCGCTTCACCTCCTGCTGCTGCAGCCAGTCCACCTGCAAGCAGAGCCGCGGGTCGGCATCACCCCTGGGTGCAGAGCCCGGCATCACCCACCGAAATGGGATACGGGATGCGGGATGTGGGATGCTGGAGCGGTGCGAACCGCAGCCTGGACCCATCCCAGCATCACCCCACGCACCGGCAAACCCCCCGGCTCCTTTGGCAGGGCTGCTGCGGAGATAGTGACTTCATCTGGGGGGATTAAAGGATGGATGGACAGAGGGACAGGGCAAGCTCAGCTCTTTCTGGTCTCCAATTCCTCTCCCGGTGCAGCAAAACCCTTGAGCATAAATAACGTCACCTCCAAGCACATGTCTAACCCCCTCCCAGCTTAACGACGCCCTGAAGCACGCGCTGAAGTCCTGCTGAAGACGAACCACATATTTAAGCGTTTAGTCAATGTGTTGGAGAAGACTCAGGTGCTTGGCTTAATTTTGGGGCTGATCGTTCCCCTGGCCGGGAGGCAGCCCAGCCCCGAGACTTTACCACCCAGCTCCAGGGCTGCTCATCCTTCGAGCTCCTCTCCTGATAAAACTAATAAAACTGGGGGCTTGACCCAAGCACAACACGTGTTTCTCAAAAATCCGGGATGACCGCACATGGCCACAGCAGATCCCGGGGGATGTGGCCGGCTCTGGAGAGGTGTTTTTGGCACCGGCTGCGGGCGAGGCGGCCTTGGGGCTGACCGCTCTAACATTTGTTTGCTTTTCAGTGGGGCATGACATGTGAAGAGATCAAATGGGAAATGAGCCGGAAAAGGCCAGGATTGGGAAACGCCGGTGTTTGCCCACACCGTTGTGGTGGGAGCTGCCTAAGGTGCTGGTTTGGGAGCAGCCGCATCCCATCCCTGGCGAGCGTTTTGCCCCCCAGACCCTTTATTGCCCACAAAAAAGGGCTCTCCTGCCTTCAGGGTAGAGATGAAAGCCAGGTGGATTGAAAATAGGTTGTAAAAATGATTTATAGATCAAATCTTTACACACGCTCGTGCTGGGGGGAGAAGGGAGGCACCAGCCGATGAGCTGGGAGGGCTCTGCGGCACATCCCTCCTCGCCGGACACTTTCTTCCCGACGGCTCGGGGTCTTCTGGGAACGGCAGAGCTGCTCGTGGGGATGTCTCTCTTCTTGTGAGTAAGTTTTTGTAATGAAAAGAATAAAAATCCAAAATGCAAGTTCTTGTGGGGCTCATTTCTGTGAGACTGTCGGTTGAAGCGAGTCCTTCTCGCATGACTTACAGCTTTCTGACTTGGATGGAGGTGGACGGGGAGCTGCGCATATCAGAAACCTGACAGTTTCCAGCCTAAAGCTTGGTTTTTAAACACGTATATGTTAAAGAAAAAAAAATGTTGAAAGGAAAAAAAGAATTATATATATTTCATAGAAAAATGAGTTTCTGCGCTGCCTTGGCTGACCTCAGCATGCTGCTTTGCTTATACGACGATGGATTTAAGCATTGGAAGCAAAAATACAACTTCATGGTCTAATTAAAAAAACATAGATACATAAATAGAGGATATGGCCCAAATACCCGGCTTTTCTCCTTAAAGCAGCACTCCTTGGCAGCGTTACCAGGGGTCTTACTGCCCAAGCCACAGCTATCGCCTTTCCCTGCAGCTTTGCCGGGTGCAGGAACGACGGGAAGATGTGGGATTTCACGGGGTTTTGCCAGGAGCTGCGGTGCCTCGCGGGAACATCTTCACCTTGATGCCAGCCGGGAGTCGATGGAGTAGTCTGGGGTGGACACAGGGAGAGCAGCTTTTAACGGCATTGATTTCAAGGGGGGTTTGCTAAATCGATGTGGCTGGTGTGGGAAGACCACGGGTGAGCGGGAAGGAGCCTGGGGCATCCCTGCAACGGCTCCTGTGGCTTGTGAAACTCGGACCAACTTCCATCACTTATCCGGAGGGGAGAAGCTTCTTGGAAATTTAAAAAAAAAAAAAAAAAAAAAAAAAGCTTTTTGCTACTAGAAATGGCCAAAACTGTTACAACACAGTCCTGAGCCCAGGGGGTCCCTGCTCTACCCCTGTAAACCCTAATTAGCAATAACGAGGTGACCGTGAGCGGCACCAAAGGATTCTGCGAGGAGGCACAGGTATCACCGAGCCAAACCCTTGCTGGAAAGAGGGGCAGCTTTTTATGTTCCCCCTTACTTTGAGATTTTCTGTGGGTGATGCCCGAATCCAGCCGCCCGAGGCAGCTCCACCAAACTCGATAACCAGCACAGGCGAGGATGCAACTCCCTCTGCGGCTCCAGAAAAGCGATAGCTTGACTTATTCCAGTGGATGCACAGGAATTAAAGCGGAGATCCAGGACAAAGCAGATGGCTCCAGCATATGTTCACCATAAAGCATGGCAGAAATAATTTAGGTGGGGTTGATTTTGCTATGGTACGTGGCCAGAGGCACGGGGACTGAGGCTGTGACATCCTCCGATGAGGATTAAGAGACCGGAATAGCGAGGCTGAAGGCTCAAGCACCGCGAGGACCAACAGGAGCATTCCAGCTGGGAAAGTTTACGGTGATGAGAGCTGCAAGATGAGCCCGTACGAGGGGCGGCGCGGCACGGCATCACCCCGCTCCGCATCCCCCTGCGCCTCCACGCCTCTTACTCTCGCCCCCACGGTCTGCCCCCAAAATCGCTGGGTTTGCTACATCTCTCCTCCCCTTCAATCACCTGCCGCATCGCTCGGCTCGTATCGGCCCCAAAGGGAGCCACCGGCCGCGGGGGTCTCTTGGGGCGAGAGCAGAGCTCGGCAGCAGCGTGGTCCCACGGGGACCAGGACCCCCGGGTGATGACCAGTCCTCGTGCCACCCACCCCCGCGGCAGAGCAAACCGATAAATAACGGTGCTGGAAACAATAGGCCCTGGAAGGCACGAACCACCCAACATCTGCAAATGATTGAATTTGCTGGTTCTTTGGGAATTCTGCAAGATTTGTTTCCATCTTTGCTATTCCAGCTCGCGTTTCCTTGTGCCTCACGGTGATGTTTTCCTGCGTCGCACATGATAAGCCGGTGCCGTCCAAATGCTGAGACATGTCCAAAACGATTTCGAACGTGCATGGGAGAGGGGGAGAGACAACACATGCCAAGAGGTCTTGAACTCCAAGTGATAACAAAGGATTAAGAGAGCGAGAGCTAATTGCTGTAGCTTGTGGTCCATAGAGCAAGGTAAGGTAAATGTTAATAAGACTAAAAGTCAATTGATTTGGTTTGCATTCTAACTAGATTCATTTAAACGGAGGTATTTCAATGGCAGAGCCGAATTCATCATTTGCTGGGATGCCTGTGCACCTCCCCAAGGGCAAACAGCTTTAATTAGAGCCCAGCACACTTCCAGGGCACCGACGCTCCCCTCGCCGAGGTTTCCCCCGCCGGCAATGCCGCTGCTGGGAGCAGCCACGCGTGTGCCTCCTCCGAAACGTGCTACAGACCCTGCCCAAATATTTAACAGCAAGTCTCTCTGGAAAACCAGCTGGCTGGGGAAAGCAGGGTTGCTGGGTGGGTCTGGAGAGACGCGGATGGGATGTGCTGTGCTGAATGGCTTGGAAATGTCTGGGGAGTTGGGAGCATCCCAAGGGTGGCCAGGAGCATCCCAAGGGTGGCCAGGAGCATCGGTGCAAGCACCAGCAGCTCACTGTAGCACAGATACCTTCACTGCAATGGCTTTTTCTGCCTTTATTTCACCCTTTCCCCAAAAAGCAGACCCTCCCCACACATTAACCCTCCCCCTGCTCGGCAGAAGTAGCGTCTCGCCGGGCTCGGGCCAAGGGTGGAGCTGAGGGAGGAGGAAAGCCGAGGCAGAGGCGCAGCCCTTCCCCACCACCCCGAGCCCAGCTCCCCCAGGTCCCGCCTGTCCCTCCTCGCCTTCTCCCCCCACCCCCCCCGTTACTTTTGTCAATTCAGCTGAGCTGAAAATCCCTTCAGATGCTCGCTCTAGGAAAAAAGCAACGCAGAGCTATTGCCAAGGATTTCACACATAGCAACCATTGAGGCAGCAAGTGTTGTGGCAACTGGATCAACACCCCGAGCATGCAACAGCCTTTCTATCCTGGAAGGCTTTTTCCCCCCTTTTCTTCCTCCCGGCTTTCAGGCAGATGTTAGCGTTTAGTCACTTCTAAGTATTTTTCATCACCGATTGACGTACCCATGTCCAATGAGTCACGCCGTGCATGCTCAGGGCTGCGGTTCAAGGATAACATGTCATCGCAAGATGCTTGGGCTCACGTTTGACCCAGACCAAGCCAACGGGCTCCTCCGGGGAGAAGCGGGGACCCCCATCCCATCACCCCCGCAGAGGCCGGGGGACCCCGGCCCTGTACCTTGGGGTCCATGCGGAGGAAGTTGTGCGGTCCCCGGCTGCTCAGCGTCGAGCGCTTAAACGTCTTGCTGTGGTGAAAGTGGTAGTAGTTTTCCAAGCTCCCAATCTGCAAAAAGAGAGGGTTTTTTTTAAAAATGAGGTTTTCCCGTGGTTGCCCTCCCTTTCGGTGCTGGCAGCATCCCTTTGTGCATCGGTGGAGCCGTGCCCCGCACCGCAAATCCCTTGCTCACAGAAAGCTGCCTGGCAAAGCCGGGGTTCAGGGCAGGGGTGGGGGATGCTGGCACTAACCCCGGTGCCACCGTCATGGCAAAGAGCGCTGGTGGCCGGACGCTGCACCGGCACCACAGAGCCCAGAAAACATTTCTATGAATTTTCACCCATTAAATGCATCTTTGCAAACTGCCTTCCATCAGCTCACAAGCAGAAATAATGAGCTAAAAATGAGCTCAGCAGCCGCGGCGGAGCCAGGAGAGCTCTGCCTCATCGGGCTGCTTTTCCCCACTCGACGCTTCGGCTTTGCCCCGGCAGCAAGAACAAGCCCGTAAGGAGAGGTGAATGCGATCCCTGCTAACCCCGGGATGCTCCTGGGAAGCACGGGATGTAACTGTGCTCAGCCTGGAGTCAGGGATGGCAGCAGGAGGAGTCAAAAAAAAAACCCAAACACCAAAATCTCCGAGCAAACCAGCCACCCCTGCCAGGGGCTGTGTGACACATGGCCCTGCCGGGGTCCCTCCCCAGCAGTAAGTGCCACCTGGGAGTGACGGTGAGCTGGGAAAGGCAGCCCCACGGCCTCCCTTCAGCTCGGGGAAGCCCCACGCTTCTCTTTTACAGGTTTTTTGCCCTTTTGTTTTTTCTGGCACAGAGCCAAAATGTCCCGCATTTGCAGGAAAACACCGTGCCAGCCACGCCACCCTGCCAAGCCCCGGGGTGGCTGCGCTGCCTCCAGCCCTCTCATCCCGACACTGCGACTCCTCTTTTTCCATCCCAAAAGCATGGATAAAATCCCAGGGCTACACAAGGAGCCGGGCGATCTCGGGCTGGCGCCGCGTGACGAGCATCCCACAGGGATTCACGGCCCTGGGATGGGAATGACCCAAAAGCTGCGCTCACCAGCCTGTGGCTCCCAGGTCACACAATTTTGGTACAAATTTGGGTCTCCGCTATAAATTCCCTTTTCCCTGAGGTTGGTTTTCTTTTCTCCAGAAAACCTGTCCCATGGCCAGGAGCGGGATGCTGCGGGGAGCCAGTGGCAGTCCCCGTGCCTGGCTGACGGATGCTACGAGCCCCCATCTGCGACCCAGGAGCCGGGGTGACGTCCCTGAGGCCACGAGTGACCCAGGAGCTGGGGTGACGTCCCTGAGGCCACGAGTGACCCAGGAGCTGGGGTGACGTCCCTGAGGCCAGACCAGGGCTGGCTGCAATGGGACAGGAGGGAGCAAACAGGTTTGTCTGGAGCAGATGCTGAAGCAGATGATAACTACTTACATCTTTATCACACTTAATACCTTGAGATGCGCCAGCGCCTCTTACGAGCATTAAACATTTAATTAGTTTTGCTCTGCCTTTTATGCTAGAATGTCATTTCACCGACTTTACTGCCGTTAGTGTGATTTTTATAATTTGTTTCCACTCAAGTTCGTTTAAACCCTCCCTCCCCCCCACCGTCGCCTTTTTCCTTGCATTACAGCAGAGCTGGGTGCCTTTTTTTTTTTTTTTTTTAAAAAAACATCGACATGCAAAGCAGTTGCTCATTGCAATCTGTATTTGGCTTCTAAATCCCATTCCTCAAACCCACTCGTACTTAGGAAAGGGAAGGAGGATGCTCCAACCTCCCCATATTTTAGGGAAACCTTGCGCGAGGCCACCCTGCCTCTTGCTCACTCTGCCTGGAAATCCCGATCCCGCAGCCCGGGTGATTCAGCTCCACGTCCGCCAGCTCAGCCTGCAATTTACAGCTTTATAATATTCAGTTTATTCTCATCTCTGGTCCCTCCAGCACTCCTCGTAACAGGATCACACTCCATGAACAAGCATCAGCTGAAGAAGCGCTTCTGTTCCCCCCCGGAGCGGGCACGGGGCTTTTCAGAAATAAATGTAAAATTACCACATGATGCAAATCAGCAAGAGGATGGGGAGGGAGCTGACCCTGTCCCAGGCTCTGGGATACGTGGTCAGAGCAGCAGGAAAAGCACCCTGTGCCCCAGGTTCTTTATCCTCCTGGGATTTATGGAAGGAAAAATAAGAAAAAACCTTCTCACGTTGGGGCTAGCTTGAAAGCCGGCCCCGCTCTGAGCAGAGGTTGGACCCGGTGACCTCCAGAGGCCCCCTTCCACCTAAGCTATTCTAAGGAGAAAAAATTTAAAACGCCTTTTTTTTTTTAAATGGAAAAGTATTTGTTCTCCTCCTGAGGTCAGGCAGCTCAGTGAGGGCTCCGCAGACGCCCCAGAGAGTTGGGTTTCCTCCTGCGTGCAGCACCAGTGAGGCCACAGCCCCGTGGCCACAGCGATGGGGACGCTGGAAAACCCGGTGGAGCACCCAAGAGGCACGTAGCAGGACTTTGTCAAGGGCTGATCCTTCCTGGCTACCTAGACGAGCAAGTGTATCTACCCATCAGCTCCTGACCAGCCAGAAGACAACTGCCCGCGCTGAAAGGTCCCACCTCCACCGCAGAGGAGATAGTCCAGGTTGCCACCCACTGCAGTTACAAAGCCCACGCACCAGAAGCCCAGGAGACCACACCAAGCAGCTCCAGACACGCTCGTTCCCTCCCCAAGAGGGTTTACAACTATCAACCTTGATTTTTTTTTTTTTTTTTTCGGACATCTAACTTCTGCTGAGAACGTGCACGGGAGGTTCTCATTTCCACAAGGATGGATTTTAATTTTCCCAACTGATTCGCAGTTTGGGGCTGAAGTTTCAGAGGAAACTTGAGATTTTTTTTTGAGGCAACTTGAATTTGTACCTCAAGAAAAATGAGGGGGTTTTCTTCCCCCTTGTTAACTGAGGCAGGAGGAGCCCTGGCTGGTGCTGCCCAGCTCAGCTTGGTGGAGCAAGCCAGAAGCAACGTGAACACGTTTTGCACGCTGCAAAGCCAAGGGTGGCGATGGCTCCACTTCCAAAAAACCACACACCTCTAATGTCATCTGGCCAAACGGGGAGGAGTTTGAAGCTGAAGGAGCTACTCATGGCCCTGATGGGACCCAGGCGGTTAGAGAGAGATGGAGATGCACGGCAAAAGGATGAGAGGCAACAAGTAAGGGGAGAAATCCTATTTGGGTATAAAGACAGTAATTGTGTAGGGTGGTGACACGTGGGCTGGGGAGGTGGTGGATCTCCATCCTTGGAGAGCTTCGAATCTCACCCAGCTGAGGCTCTCCGCAGCCTGCTTTAGCCTCAAAGAGGGGGGGTGGACCAGAGACCTCCAGAAGTCCTTGCCAACAGGAATTACTCTACCAATACACTTCCTAACAGTGTTAAAAAGAGGTATGATTGCACGGGGTTTGGCTACCTCCCAATCTCCTTTTCCATTCCCCTTTTGCCTTTCTCGCCCAAAATCCTGGTGCCGGGGCAGGGAGAGGTACCCAGGAGATGCTTCTGCAGCAGCACCCGGCTCTCCCGATGCACTGCCAGGCTGAGACGAGCCCAGCGCCCGCCCTGCCTCATTAACAGCCATTAGTATTTTGAGCAGGTTCAAGATCGCTTGTAGCTAACGAGACACAGCAAGAGAGAGCTTTTTGGGAGCTGGACACCACCGAGGGCAGCACTAGAGCCTGTCAGGGCATTTCTGAGCCCATTCCTTCCCTCCTCATCACAGCAAATTCTTCCAGCATCTCATCCAAATCATCCCATTTCCGCAAAATGCGGCTGCATCGGCGCTGGGGTCCTGCAGGAGGAGGATCCGGCTGGGAGGCTGTGCCTGCTCCTGGGGACACCACCCATCCCCACCGGGGACAAGGGCTCCAACTGCAGAGCTCCTGCCTTCGGGAATGTCATTCTCAGATGGTCACAGCCAGATTCAGTCCAGTAAGGACTGAGCCCAAGGCTGCAAGAACACCATTGCTCCAGCATCCCCCAGATGACAGGAATCCAGGAATGCTCCAATTCCAGCCCAAAATGAATCCTGCCCACTTCCCGCCCCGCAGGTGAGACTGCCGAGCACGTGCGAGCCCTCCCAAAACTTACCACATTGGACACTGCACAAGGGAAAAAAAAAAAACAAACCACATAAATCCTGTTACCGGGATAGGAACAGGCTCGTCACCACCCCGGGATGGCGGTGGAGGCACTGCCCGGGGCACCGGCACCGCACAGCCCTCGCAGCGCCCTCGGCCAGGGCCTGTCCCGGCTCGCCCCGGCACAGCGCGGCGAACAAAGACCAGCGGGGAGGAACACGAGCAGGCGTTTGGGGGTGTAAAAGCTTTTCCTTTTGTTTAACTGTTTGCTTCATTTAAATAGAAGTTGTTGCAAACAACAAGTTGTTCCCTTGTTCCCCCAAGGGAAATGTCACTCTGCCGCGACCCAGAAGGGTTTAAGTGTGTCTGGGTGCGTGGGTTGGGCATGGGAACATGCGGGGACCCAGCTCGGGCACAGAGCGGACACCTGTGTGTGCAAACCCCAGCGATGCGCTTCCCAGCCAGGAGCATGTCAGGAGTCCCCGGGACTGCATCTCGGAGGAGAAGAAGCCACCAAGGTAGGGCTGAGCCTCCCTTGCACCCAGCTGGGTCACCTCCGTGACCGTCACCTCTCCTCCTCCCTCACCATGTTGGGCTCCACCACTTGCCTCCACCCAAACATCTCCCCAGCGCAGGGTGATATGCTCTCGGCAGGGGTTCCCAGCAGGTTTTGCGCAGGATCGGGCCCCCAAGGAGGGCACATCCCCAAGGATGGTGCCGTCCCCAGCAGCTCCATGAGCAGACGATGCAGCGGGGGAAGCTGGGGACACCATGAACCCCGAGCACGATGCAGCAAATGTCACCTGTGAGCCCACGCACGCAGGGAAAACCGTTCCTTGGGGTTTCGCCCTGGAGGAGCCCCCACGGGAAAAGCCCGGGGAGGTCAGAGAGCTGAAGGCAGGGCCTTGAGAGCAGCTGGGGAAGCCCCAGCGGTGCACGAGCTCCCAGTATCCGCGGAAAAGGCGGGAGCCAGGAACACCCTGATGCAACCGCAGAAATATTTCCCTTGCTCTCCAGCCCGCGCCGGGCTGCCCCGGGGAAGGGCTCAGGAGGGAGGGAGGGAGGGAGGGATGCTCTGGCGGGGCCACGTTGCGCCCATGGGCCAAACACCTCTGGTATCGCAGGGATGAGCTCGGGAAAGCCGGGATGCCGTCAGGGAGTGGAGGGGGGAGCAGATGCTCCAGCTGGGAAGGGACACAACAAAACCCCAAACCAGGGGTTTGACGTTAGGCTGATGCAAATCGGGAGAGTGGGAAGCTCAATCAAGATATTCTCTGGCTGAACAGGGATAAACACCAAAAAGCCCTTTGGGTTGCACAACCACATTCACCCGGCCCTGTGATAGAGGCATTTGAACAATATAAGTGATTTTCTCCGTGGCGGGGCGAGAGCGGAGCACGGCAGGTAGGGGATGGAGGGTGGGATGCGAAGGTTTATCCCCCACGGGAGGTCACGGACACCAGTGCAGGAGACAGTGTCCCCAATTCAGCCTCCCCCCCCCACCAAATTTGTTTACGCAGCACCGCGTGACTTTAATTATACTTAAAAGCAGGGTTGCGATATAAAGCAAGGTTGTAATTTCTAGTCCAGGAGACACCTTGGGCAGGAAGACAACCTGAAGTGCCACCCAGCCCAAAAAGCGCTGAGCAGCTGGGCGGCGCAGAAGACGATAAACTCCGGAGGAAACCCTGAGGACACCAGCCCATATCTGAGTTTACAGAGAGGATGAAGAAATGGAGAGAAAAAGGAGCTGCCGTGATGAAAGTCGCCTTTAAGCCATCCGTGTGCTGCGGGGGATTGAAAGCAAAAGTTCTTCGTGTTCCCAAAATCTCCGATAAACCCCGGCCAGAGAGTCCAAAGTTTGTTAAATCCACAAATGTAACTTGCTGGGATGGGAGGAACTTGTGCAATCCCCCAGCCGGTGTGGGAGCGGGCTGTGCGGGGCGAGGGGGCTCTGCCGGGGCCGGGGCACGGCACCGCGCCGGGGGGTGGCGGGGGGGAGCGGGGCCGGGGCTGCCCGGCCGCCCCCCCCGGGGCCAAAGCGCTCCGCCAGCATCGCTGCATCGTCCTCATCCCGACCGCTCCGGGGGGCTGGAGGGGCTCATCTCCCGGTCCTGGGACCCCCGGCACCACCCCGGTCCCGGGAGACCCGGTAGCTCCGCGGCACCTCCGGCGCCTCTCCGGTCCCGGGACCCGCGGCATCTTGCCGAAACCGGGACCCACAGTGCGAGACCCCCGGCAGCTCCCCGGTGTCAAGACTCACGGTACGAGACACCCGGCAGCTCCCCGCTCCGGGGATCCCCCGCAGGCTCCCGGTGCCGGAACCCCCGGCAGCTCCCCGGTACCCCCGGCGCCTCTCCGGTCCCGGGACCCCCGGCACCCCCGGGACCCCCCGCAGGCCCCCGGTGCAAGTCGCGCTGCAGCTCCCGCTCCCGGGACCCCTGAAGATTCTCCAGGATCCCCCGCGTCTCTCCGCTCCCGGGACCCCCGACAACTCCGCGGCCTCGGGACCCCCCGCAGGCTCCCGGTGCAAGCCCCNCTGACATAAAGGATGACACCCCCTGCCTCCCCCCCGCATGTCCCCGGACAAGTCCCTGCATCCCCCTTGCACGTCCCCGGACAACCCCCTGCATCCCCCCTGCACGTCCCGGTGCTGCTCCCCGGAAACCCCTCTTTACACCTGCACCCCCCCTGCGTGCCTCGGTGCAGCCCCCC
>VZTQ01008486.1:0-20661 GCA_013400755.1 Pelecanoides urinatrix | reverse complement strand
CGTACCCCCGGCCATCCCCCCGGCACGCCTCGCCCCCCCCGCTCCCCGGACCCCGGGGCATCCCCCCCACACCCCCCCCCCAGTGCCCCCCCGTACCCCCGGGGATCCCTCCCGCACCCCAGGCAAACCGCAGCCAGCTCCCCATGGGCTCAGAGGGGGAGGCCGGGAGGGGCTGATTGATGGGGAGGATTTTGGGGCAGGACTCTCCCAGCAAGCGTGGCCATGGCGGGCATGAGGGGCACCACGGGGAGCCGTGGGCACGGGCAGAGGGGCTGGAGCGGTGCCTTTGCCTCCCACAGCCAGCCATTTGGGGGGACAGCAGAAAGCTCGTGGGATATTAAAAAATAGGCTTTGTTAGGGAGAAAGCGGCAGCGCATACAAAGGATGGGCTCAGGAGCGGGTCAATGATGCTCTGTTCCACAGCCCTGCCTGCCAGTGCGGGCAGAGGCCGGCAAAAAGCCGACAACTGCCTGAAACGAAGCGGTGTTTCGCTTGCATCACATCGGAGCTTCACTCGCATCACATCGGAGCTTCAGAAATGCCCCCGCGCAGCCCCCGGGGCTCGCAGGGCCCCAGCGATGAGCAGATGAGCTGTGCCAGGCGCTGCAGCTGCAACCACAGGCTCCGGCCGGGATGGCCTCGGGGCGGCTGTCATTCCCGGAGTGGGTGTCATCTATTTTCCAGGCCCTGAACAGATTTGAGAGGTATTTGGGGCACAAGCCCCGGCTACCAACAAAAGCGCTTACAAGATGCCCTTACGGCTGCCCCCAGCCCCGTCCATTTGAATGCAAACACCTTCCCAAGCCCCAAACAGCTTTGCAAAACCCACCCAGGTGCAGCCCCCGGGCGCGGGGGCATCCAGAAAGAGATGCCAGCAGCAGGGAGGGGGCATGGGGTGGGTGGAGGGGGGCACTGAGTGCATCCTACATCCCATTGCCGGAGCTGGAGGGGAAAATCACGGTCTCGTTGTCACCAGTTTGTACTGGCCCTGCCAGTGGGCGGGTGAGTTAGCGACAGCCCCAGCTAATAGGAAGGTCCCCCCCAGCTCAGTGGCGAGATTAAACCGAGGGAAATTTATGGGGAGCCTGTTCTGTATCAGACGGGGCCAAAATCCTCCGGCAGCTCCCGCGCTGGGCTGGATCTGGCCCGTTCGCAGCCAGCAAATACATGGAGAGGGGCAGACGGAGGTGAGCCCCCGCGTCAGCACGGGCTCGTCCCGTGCAATTAGAAATATCAGCGAAATGGGGATTTGGAGAGCTTGTGTGCGCAGATGGAGGGTGTTGTGCCGGCACCGGGGATGGGACAATTTGCTGCCGCAGGCAAAGGGGAGTTCGGTGACTCACAGCGCCCGGCGTAAGCTGTCGCTCGTGGAAATCTCTGCCGGCATCAGCCTCGGTGTGCGGGGATGTCGGAGCCACGTGCTTGCGTTAGGGCTCGTCATCCCAGGCATCCTCGCAAGGCCACCCCATGTGCTGCCTGGGCAGAAGCAATGGGTTTGCACATGGTTATTTCTTCTGATTAAGCAGTAAAGGATGGTTTCCACTAGTACAAGCACGCTGCGAATCCCATCCTCCTTTCCCATCTGGTTTATGGGCTTTTCCTCAAGCTTCCCGTCGATTAAGGTGCGTGAGATGGATGAGCAGGGCTGGCGGGTGCCGTGCGTGCTACGTGTGCGACGCACGTCGAGAGAGACACAGCGGGGCAGAGCCAGAGGAAGGGTGAGAATAGATGAAACAAACCCCATCCCTTCGGTCTCACAGCATCCCCCTGGCCCTGCCGGGGAAGGGATGTCGGCAGGGGCTGCAAAGGAGGGAAGAAATATCACCCTGGGTAGCCGAGAAGGAGGAACGGGCTCCGGCAGCTGCAGGGAGAGTTTAGGGTTTGATGGTGGGAAAAGCTTTCTGATGGCAAAGAGAGGGAATTTGGGAAAGGGGTTGGCTGGGAGGATGCAAAACCCCATTGCCTCTGTGTTAGGTGATGAAAAGTGGGCAAATTCCAGGATGGCCAGGCCAAATCCATGCCTGGGAGTGCCTCTGCATCCCGCAGGCAACAAAACCCGCCAGCATCCTGCATCCCAAACCTTCCATCCCGAGACCATCGACCGTGATGTATCAGCCCAGGAGATAGTTACTGGTACCAGTAAAACCTTGTGCCCTGTCGTGGGTCCGGCGGTGCCCGGCTCAGCCTGTGATACTGGGCGAGGTGGGTAAGAGCCTGGCCCAAGCGCCGATTGTGACGCTGGGACCCGTGTTTCGGTGTCCCTCGTGCTGCTCCTGCCCCCTCTCCCACTGGCACGATTTCGAAATTCAAAGCAGATCCCCTTATGTCCTGCATGGCAATTTTCCCAGCCGAGCCCGCAGGATTTACCAGGGGTGTCAGGAAAACCAGACTTTGGCCCCACACACTGCGGTGAACGCACTAAGGCAGAGGCTCCGTTTTAACTCTTTTCCTGGGATTATATGAAAACCTGGGAGACGCGAGCGACGCAATAAATTTTGCGAGCCGAGTGGTTAAACAGAAGCCGTTGCAAAGACAGCACGGGAAGAGGCGCTGCTGAACCAGTAACGTTCAAACGCTGGCGAATAAAATTTATAATAACCTGGGCAGTTTTATATCTGTCCATGAATTACAGTTAAAATCCCACCATGTACCGCGCACGCTCGTTGCTTCGTACAGCAAAAAGATTACAGCTAAGAGCTGGACGAGCAGGGAAGAACGTCATTTAAATGCCATTTCTTTGAAAACTGAGCTCTTCTGCGTCTTTTTAAGGCAAGTTCAGAAAAGGAAAGTGCAAATACAGCACCCAAAAGCTGCTATTTTCGCAGGGGTGGGATGGCAGGGCTGGCGCTGGGCTGCCCGCCCCGGGCAGCGGGACTGACACCCCGTCCCTGCCTGCGGCCGCGGGCAGGCAGAGGGAGCGGGGCAGCGGGAGCTGGGCCTCTGCCTGCTGAATTGCAAGAAGTTAAGCAAATAAAAGCCGTTTTGCAAACACAGACAGCCCAGAGGTGCCCCTGCGGTGCTGGGCCGGGGTGGCCGCTCGGCTCGGGGGCATCGGCCAGCCGGACCCCCAGTGTGGCCGGTGGGAGCTGCCCAGTGAAACCCCGCAGGGCCCCGGCTGTGGGGGCTGGGGTTTTATCCTTTGCGTGATGAGGGCCTGTTGATGCTGAGATTACAACAAAAATCAGGTTAAAACCCATTTATCGGACCCGAGCGGAGCCCGTGTGCATGTCCCAGGGCTGTGCAGAGGGTCAGCGGGGCCATCGCAACGCTGGTGGCTGCAGACCTGCCCCGACCGGAGAGCCCGGCAAACCCCGGCCGCGCGGCTGCGTGCGACGGTTAATAAAGGGCACACGGTAATTAAACCGGTGCACCTGGAAATAGCTCTTTCTGTAGCTCCCGGGCTTAACCAAATGAGTGAAATTTGCACTGGCATAATTAAAGCGATGTGGTTCACCATCTTGTCTGCAGCGGGGAGTTACTCTGCAGCTTGACTCTTCGCTCTCCGGTGAAAGCCCACGCGGAAAAACCCCGGCTGGCTCCGGCTCCGGCCCCTGCACGGCTCCAGTGCTGCCTAACCCGAACTCTCACCATCAGGGTGCCCATTAACACCAGCCCATTAACACCAGTTCATTAACACCAGCCTTCAAACCGGTCCGGGAGCCCAATGCCTCCTGCAGCCGCCCCGGCACACACGGCGGCAGGGACGATGGCGAAGCTTGGGGCTCTCGGCCGCTGTCACCGCTCCCGTCCAGAAACTTGTAAATCTGAAGGAGAAATCAATATTTTTGCATTTATATTCATGCTTCTTAAACAATTTCCTTTTTTCTCTGCTTGTCCTTTTAGGTGTTAAAATAACCCCAGACTCACTAGCGACCAGATGGTTTAGTTTCGGTCGTATTAATGGTAAAATCCTCCGCATGAGTGAGCTGCCCGGGAAGCTTGCTGGCGGAAAATAAGATTTTGAGCCGCTGTAGAGCGACATCCCCACGGGTGATGTGTCACGGCAGCCCACGGGCGCTCGCAATGCCACCACCGCTGCCACCGCTCCGCAGCCGCCGGCTTTGCAGCCGGGAACCCCCTGGGTGAATTCCCAGGGGATTTGTGCTCGAAGGAAAACTGTTGCCGTTGCCTTTTTCCTTTCCTTCCCAAATCTGGATTAAGCTGTTTTCAATCTGAAGAGGTGACGTCAAATGTGATGGAGAGGAAGGAGGGGACGCGGCGGAGGAAGGTCCGGGAAGGCGAGGGACGAGCGGCAGCTCCACGCTGGTGCCCAGCCCTGGCCACAACAACCCAGGCACGGGGAAACTCATTTCAAAGCCCTTTTCAGAGCCCCATTTTAGAAATCTCTGTTCCCTGGCAGTTCTCAGGGAGAAATGGGGAGAATTACAGAGAAAAAAGGGCTCCTGCCAGAGTGAAAGACTCAAAACTGCGGGGATGACCAAGGAGAGATGCGCTAATGGTTTTCTACCACCCAGCAGCTCTTCCAAACACTGAAGACAGCAGCAAAAGGGATTTAAATTGGAGATTAGAGAGGCCGCCCGACTGCGATGATACACTCGGGGTACGGAGAGCGGAGCATCCCCAGCGCCGGAGGTTTTAGCTGTAATTAGACCAACATCTGTCCGGCGGCGGTTGGGGCTTGCGCAGTCGTTGCGCTGCTCCAGGCTGGGCTGGAGATTTCCCGCAGGCTCCTCCTGCTCCGCTTTTCTGCAATTTCAGAGAAATCTGGATTTTTTTTTTTTTTTCCCTATCCAATTCGTTCTTCCTCTCCGGGAAGATTAAATCTTGATTGTCAGGAACTGGTGTAGCGGGCAAGATGATTTCCCAGACTAGTCAAAATGTCATCCTGGTAAAAATGCTAGTAATAAAAAATAAAAAGAAAGGGCCCACTATGGACTCAGGCCTGTAAAAATATCCAAAAGATGGATCTGGAAGTTTAGAAACAATTGAAGCTCAGCGGCGAAAGGGCGCTCTGGGGACCGCTGGGCCCAGCACAGACATTTGTAGGGGAGAAAAATCGATGAGTTAAAAAAAAAAATTGCCTGTGTGCTTGGTCTTGAATTAAAAGAAGGGAACAAACCTGGATGTTTTCACCCTTCTCAAATAGTTTTTGGGTTTATTGTTATTTTGAAAATTAGGGCAAGGAAGGAAATGCCCAAGCAAGGAGCGGTGGGATGGGGAGATGCTCCAGCTCCTGCTGCATCCCTGTGGAGCTGCACCAGGGCTGTCCTGGCTCCCACCTGCTGTGTTTTGGGATACTTGGGATGCAGGAGCACTAATTCCCAAGGAGAAGGTGCTGGGACAGGGAGGGGACCCCGGGGGTGCATCCTGGTGGCACCCAATCCATGTGACACCGCCCACACATGGGGTAGGAATCCTTCCTTCTCCTCTCCCGGTCCCCGCCGCCATCCCGCTTCATCCGAGAGCACCGTACAGGGAAAAGCATCGGAGCCAAGAGGGAGCTGGTAATAAACCCGGGCCAACCCAACCCCACCCCTGGAATAGCAGGTCTTGGAAAAGCCGGTTACACCGGCGCCGCACCGGGGCCGTGTCGTCACCGCGCGGGGGAGGGTATTTCAGGTCCCCCCCAAAGGACACACGGCCGTCGCTGGTCGGGTGGCAGCTCCAGGGCTGGAATTGGGCTCAAAAATGGGAGTCCTGCAAGGACTGGGGGTCACCGGGCAGGGACGGCCACCGGCTGCTCGCTGTGGTGGCTTTTGCAAATTGACTGCAACTCTTCTACCTCGTCCCCAGGTCAGGGGATGTCCCCAGGGACCCGGCTGTGACCAGCACAGGATGAGACCCCCCACCGCGTGTTCACTCCCCAGCAAACCCCGCTGCACCCGAGCAAGTGCCGACAGCAGGAACACGCAGGGAGAGAGACGAGCCTGGGGGTGGAGAGATGCAAAGATCAAACCAGCAGCGATTTCAAAATAAAATCCGACAGCCCAGGGAAAACACGGCGTGTCCTTGCTGAGGCTATCATTTATGCCAATTAAAAAAAAAAAAAAAAAATTGGCATGGCACGAAGGAGAGCTGCACGGTATTTCCTGAAAAGGGCGTGGGGAGCATCCTTGGAAAGCCTTCCCTGCACAATCTGCTTGCTGTTTCCAGAAAAATAAAGTTTGCTGTGACCTACCTGTCCCCAAAAAGCAGCTATTTAGGGCTGTAACACGGTCAGCCCGGAGTCAGTGGCTGGCTCTGTCCCGACTGCAGAGCAGCTGGCACCTTCGCCAGGCTCTGGGGTTTGGCTATTTACCTGCAGCTCTTTAATTGCTGCAAAATACCTTGGAAAAAAAAATGCAGGAGAGCTGCCCAAACACCAAGCGCTCCCAGTTTAAGGTATTTTCCCCCCAACTTTCAGCTGGGGCCATTAAATCCCCCCGCCAAGCCCCAGAGCCATGCCTGGCAGTGCCAGGACAGGACAGAAGGGGCCCAGGAGGGGGTTTTCTCCTTTGCCACCCCACTTTTGGGGGTATTCCGGTTCCAGTTGGGAATCTGGGGGTTCAGAGCCCGGCGGGCAGCAGCTTTGGGGTTTGCCGGAGAGACGGCTGCGGGAGCCATGGGTGGGTACATCCCCGCGGGGCTGCGGAGGGGCTCTGCTGCCTCTCCCTTGGGAAGGGGCAGGTTTTGGCAGGGAAGGGGGTGTCCTGCGGGTTAGCGTCACACGTGTCCCCGCAGCCCCCGGAAAGCCGGAGCCAGGACTCACTCCCCATTCCAGCGGCAGGGCGTGCTCAGGGCTCACCAAGGGCGTTTCTGGAGGTTTCGGCAGCATAACAAGACTTGCCAAAGCCTAATCTGCAGGAGAGATTACCTTTGGCATGGTATTTCAAAGGGGGAGCGTGGAAAACAAACACAAACCCACAGCTTGGGTGGGTTTTTTTTCTCCTGAGCTCTGCTCAGAAGCTGCAGCCAGGCGGTATTTGGGAGATCAGACCAGATCCAGCGTTTTCTGGCCGGACGCGATGCTGAAGAGAAGTAGCTCCACCTAGGCAGGCACTGGTGCTAAAGCAGAGCCGACCTCGACACCAGTTCAACCATCAACCATCGACCATCAACCATCATCTGTGCCAGAGACCGCGCCGGCGGCATCTGCTTCAACCTGCAGCCGGACCTCGAACCAACACCAAGATCCCAAGTCTTGGGGTCAATTTGGGCTGAGAATTCAAAGTTTTCCTTTTGCACATTCAAAAAAACTCTGAGGTTTATTTTCTTTCACAATGAGGCTGGAAAATTGGGGGTAAAAACACCTGTTTTCAGCAAATCTCCATTTGCATCCTGCAAAGGCACCCCGAGACCCACGGCGGGGGGAAATCCTGCAAGAGACAAACCTCCACAGCAATAAAAACCCATCCCAGGTGGAAAAAGATCCTTTAAAGAAAAAGCAGTCAAAGGTGAAGCAGGGTTTTACGGAGCCCTGGACGTGTCTGGATTAGTCCCATAAAAATCAGCATCAGCCACTGGTGGGGAATATCGGCTTCCCCACAGGAGACAGCGGGAGAGACGCTAACTTGGTCTTGTTTCGAAAGCTGCTTATTAGTCCTCATTAAAGGTAATTATACTTCAAACCCAAATGAGATGTCCAACTGAATTTTGAATACACGTTAATGTTTTCAAACAGGGGGAAAAAAAACCCCTAACAACATTTATTGAATCCCAGTCAGGCTCCGAGTGTTAAAATAGACACTGCTAATGGCTCCGGGAAGGGGGGGCTGCAGCTTCGTTGCAGCTTTGCCAATTAAATGTTTATTACTGACCAATTAGGCAGAAATCAACCTGCTTTTAAGTGATACCCGATTAAGCGGGTCCTGCAGATCAGCCTCAGTTATTAACTGGGGGAAAAACCACCTTCTCCCCGCCAGCCCCCCCGGGATGCTCGGACCTACCCTGCCCATGCAAAATCCCCTTTTCTTTCAGCACCGCCACTCTCCTGGGGGAAACACACCCCAGGGACCACCCGGGCACGGCAAAACCTTTCGGAACCAGGAAGGAAATGGGAAGGAAATGAGGGAAAAGGGGGAAATTAGCCACACACGGAGGGTGGCTTCTCCCCCCTCCAGCTCGGCACATTGCTGCTGCCCAGCACACACTGGGCCATGTCCATTCGCAGGCTTTTCCAAATATTATCCCAATATTTTCTTTCAGTTCCCAGATAAATGGGCCTCTTCAGCAGGCTTTAAGCCCGCTCTGTTCCAACATTTTCTTTAAGGCAGCCGAGGAAACGTTTAGGTTACGCCGAGCTGCTGAATCCCGCTTTCAGGGCTGAGCTGCAAGGGGTTTTCCAAGACAAAATAGGGCAGTGTTGGTTTTTTTCCTTGTTTCATCGGGAAATATGAAGGAGGCCACATCGCCCCTTAACCTTCCTTTCTTTCTGCCTCCTCTCCCACGCTGCGGTCCGTCTTTCCCATGCTCTCCTGTGGTCTTCACAGATTTCTGAGCATGTTTGCAGCTCTCCAGCTCCTTTCGGAGAGGGCACTTGGGAGTCGCTCCCTGAGATGTTCTTCCTCCGCAGCGGTAATTGGTGTCTGAAGTTAAATAACACAAATAAAACCCTCAAAACCCCCCTTGCAATGGCAACCCAAAGGGTCTTTCCTTGCAGTTGCTTTTGTTCTGGCATCTCCACCAAGCTCTGAATTTTCTGCTGTGGCCGGGATGAGATGGAGGAGGTTTTTCAAGCCCGGTGGGACACGACTTGCGGCCACCGACCTGCTCCCAGCCCGGTTTGTCATTGCAAGCGGCAGATCACGCTGCAATGGCCAGCACTGGGCAGAGGGGCACAGCTGGCTGTGGAACCCCACAGCACCCCGGGGTGAGCAGGAGCATCCCCCTCTGCAGAGCACCCCCCCGCCGAGCATCCCCTGAGCCCTGGGGAAGCCCCCAGGGACCCTGCGTCCCTCCCGCGGGGCCGGGGCAGCAAAGCCACAGCACCCCAGGGAGCCCAGGAAAGTGCCCATGCAACAGCCTGGGGGTGGTGGAGTCAGAGAAAAGATAGAAAAGGACAAAAATGAGCCAGATTTGGGAAAATTTGAGTGCGAGGAGCGACTACATAAATACGACTCTCCAAGAGCTGAGTGAAGCAACCTGCAGAGGCTCCTTCCAACCAAAATTATTCTGGATGGGGGATGTTGCAATTCCAGGGAGCCTGACGTGGGCGAGCAGGGACGATTGCTCACCTCCTCGTCCCAGGCGAGGAGTAGGTGCCACCAGATGACCTGGGTGGCTCAGCCAGAGCAGCGCCTGGGCAGAGCGAACAGCCCTTGGCCACAGGAACGTGGCGGGTGTGAAGCTGTACATGGCTCTGGGGAGCAACAGGGTGAAGGAGTGGAAGGAATATTAAATGACATTGTGGCTCTGGGAGTCCCCGATGGGCTGGAGGGGGGCAAGGGGAGACTTGGTATGGGGGGGCATCACAAAAGGCTTTTCCTGGCTTCATACTCTGCCCTAAACATCTACAACTGGTGCTTACTGGGTCTGGGGGGGCTGAGGGAGGTGATGCTCTCCAGACACTGAGACACATGGGGTCCGTGGGGACGTGTCCTTGGGAAATGCCACTGATAAGGGCCCCAAACCTGCGATGTGCAGAAGCATCCCCGCAGGGACGCCCAAGGGGGTCCAGCCCCGGTGCTGGGAGAAGCTGGGTGACCGTCTGACTGTCCCTCGTCCCCAGCTGGGCTCCCGGTGCTGGAGGGGGAAGCATCCCCTTTTCCAGAGCTGCGGGATGGGACACGAAGAGTCCAACCAGCCCCAGGGGACGTGGGGTCCCGTGGTGGTCCCTGCCTGCACCCATCCTCCGCAGCGCTGCGGGGGCTGCATCAGCGCCTTTCCTCCCACCGTTCATTTACCCCGCAGCACCCCTCGGGACCAGGGCAGGAAAATCCCCCGCAGGGCCGTGCCACGGGTGTCCGGGTGCAGCCGGGGGCGTGGAGGAGGTACCTCAGCACCCTGAGCAGCCCTGCCTGCACCCCGACACCCGCCGCAGCAGCCTGTGCGCCGGGCCGGCACTAGGTGGGGATGGCACCACACAGCCGCGCTGCTGCTCGGGGAGGAAGGGCGGGAGGAAGGGCGGGAGGAAGGCCGGGGCGTGGGCTGCAGGCGGGGCTCTCCCCGGGGAGCAGCGGGGTCTCAGGGGTGCAGAGAACTGATGGGCTGGGCTGAAAGGGGCCGAAGGGAAAGGCTGCCGGGGAGGGATCAGGCGCTCGGGCAGCGGCGTGGCAGGGATGCTGGAGTAGCAGGGATGCTGGAGGCAGCATGGCAGGGATGCTGGAGGCAGGGTGGCAGGGATACGGGCAGCGGAGTGGCAGGGATGCTGGAATAGCAGGGATGCAGGCAGCAGCATGGCAGGGATGCTGGAGGCAGGGTGGCAAGGATGCGGGCAGCGGAATGGCAGGGATGCTGGAGGCAGCAAGTGACCTGGTAGCATCATCAGGCTGCTGAGATGGATGTTACTGCAAAGGCTGCAGCTGTCAGAAAGTCCGAGCCCCTCACATGGCCCCTCTCAGGCTCATAAATGGCCCAAGCCAGGGCAGAATTGCCCTTTGCAGCAGCTCCAGCCAGCGTGGCCAAGGAAGGGCACAAGCACAGTCCAGGGGGGCCGCACTGAGCCCCCCAACCTGCCCTTGCAGGTAAATGCACCCCCAGCACATCCCTGCCAAGGACCGGTGTGGGGCGAGCACCAGGCGCTCAGTTGAGCTCAGCCAAGTGTTGACGGATGCTGCAGCACCCAGGGGGTCCAAAAAGCATTTGAAATTTTGGTCTTTTGTCCCACTGAATGGGATCATTTTTCCTCCCAAAGAGTCTTCCCGGAGGGGGATGCTGTCCGGGTTTTGGGGCAGTCAGTGCCCCAAAATCAGCCCTAAACAGCACTGGGAGGGATTCACACACCTAAAGGGTTCCCAGGAGAAATGTTATAAAAGAAGGAAAATACTCCTTTTTTCTGGACAGTGAGAGCCTCGTCCAGGCTGCAGAAAGGCATTGGCAAATGTCACTTGGCTTCCCGAGCCAGTGTCCCTGAGCCCATAACCCCATGGGATGCAAATGCCCATATATCACCTGAAAAGGGGGGGAAAAATAAAATAAATAGTGCAATTCCACACAGAGCAGAAATAAATTTGCAAAGTTCACAGCCCAGAGGAGTCGTGTGTGAGCACATCGCAGCCTTTTCCCTGAAAAATGGCTGGAGCTGATGGCTCCCATGGGCCTGATCCTGCCTGAGGGTCCTGCTCTTCAGCTCCCCGCACCGTGGGCTTGGTGGGTATTTGGGGACCGATTGGGGCAGACGTGGTCCCTTTGGTGCTGCCTCATTGGTATCTCCTGGGGCCGAGGAGCCTCCCCGGAGGGATGTGTAGGGGATTTGTTTTATATTTGACGGTATCGGGACCCCTCGAGGAGATCCTGCCCGCCGTGCCGCCCTCCTCATCGTCACAACCAAGGGACGAAGGCAGGGAATGGGCTTGTCCCACCCCGCTGGCCCTCATCCAGAAGAGACTGCAGCGCCGAGGCTGCCGTTAGCCGGGGAGAGCCCAGCCCAGCCGCAGAGCTAATGAGTTTCCACATTTATTACCGGCATTAATTACATTTTGCAATTTCGGAAAGGAAACGTTTCCCATGAGTGCTTCTCGGCCAGACCTTCTCCCCGGCTCACAGCTTGTTTCCTCCATGTGTCTGCGCTGGATTCTCACCCAGGTGGGACACCGGCACGGCTCCAAGCCGGGCAGTCGGCCGCGAAGCTCCTGGTCTCGCTGGCAAGGCTGGGAGGTGGCGGCAGTGCCGGGAGAGGGATGCAAAGCGCTCGTGGTCCTGGCGCTGCCCTGACACAGGGTTAAGGCTGGATGAACCCATGGCAGGAGGAAAACCCCATCGCAGGAGAGTGTTTCGCACTCCCCGCTTCGCCTTGGCCACTCGGCCATGGGCAACACCTCCAAAACCTGTCTTGGACCCTTCACGCGATAAACCCTTCATGTGAAAGAGTTTAATTCCCAGTACTTGCTGTAAATCCCTTTGGAATCCACTTGATCCAATCCTACCTCCTGAGTCTCCACCAAAACCAGAGCACGGCCAGAAATCTCACCACCTCCCTGCTCCCCCCGAGGCTCATGTCGCGTCCGCCGCCTCGGCACGAGGCATCTTCAGGGAGAGCATCGCCCCGAAGCCGGGGTCTGGGAGCCAGGGGATTCTCCCAGCCCCCTTCTGCAGGGACCCGCGCACTGGCAGCAGGGACCGAGGATGCTCTTGGCCACCAGCATCCTCGGGGAAACCTGGAGGCAGCTCTGACAAGGCACAGACTCTTCACTGGTTTCAGGCAAATTTGGAATATATTTGGGGGTTGAAAAAGAAGCTGGCTTGGAAATGTCAAAACATTTCTTCTGGGGTTCCCAAAATGAAGCTCCTCAGAAATACCCAACCTCTGTTCTTGAAGCTTTTGCAGGAGCTGTGGGGTTTTACATTCTATTTGGAAATGGCGCCTTGTTTGTGGATTTTTTTTTTTTTTTAAGTTTTAGAAAGGGGTTAATCTGCAAGGGGTTTGATCTGCAAACACAAACTTTGCATTTCTTGTCAAACTGACTATTCTGGGGTGATCTAAAACCAGAATGTTTGGGGGATTTTTTTTTTTTAAATCAGGCACTTTCTATTTAATCTGAATTGATTTTTTCCCCCTTCCCTCCTCCTTATATTTTCCACAGCCACTAAATGAAAAATCCCCTTTTTCACCCCTTTCTGGGCCATCCCATGTGCTTGGCTACAAGACAAACCAAACCTGATCCAAACGAGCTTCCCACGATGCTCCCTGCAAATCAGGCCACAAATAACCAACCGCATCTCTGCCAAATTCACGTGCCAGCATCAATTTCCAGCTAAATCCATGCACCAGCATCGTCACCAGCAACTGGGCAGCGGCTGGACATTCCTTGAGCTGCCTCTGGGAAGCTGGAGCATCACCCTGGATCTTTGAGAAGCATCTGCCCTGATTTATTAATTTCTCAGACCTGGAGCATCGCTGCCCGAGCCCACTCCCACCTTGGAGCTAACAACTAACCAACTTAGTGGTCCAGCATCCAAAAGCCAGAGCTGGGATGCTGCGGCTCAGATCGCATCTAGCTATAGAATGAGGGGAAAAAAAAAAAATGATGACCACAAACTATTTGCATTTGGAAATTGAAACATTTACTTCCTTCGGTATTTTTGCGAGAGTGCTGAAGGCAGCGTGGGTGATGCTGGGGGCCGAGGGCCATTGAGGCTTCGAGTGGCTTGTGTGGAAAATGCTTTTTGCCACAGAGACTTCCCTTGGGGTTTTTTTGTGACACGCAGGAGCTTAAACAACTGCATCGGGATGGTATCAGTGGAAGGACCTCTGTATTTTTGTATTTCGCTTCCAGCACGCACAATTTTTGCATTGTTGGCCTCAGCCAACCCCACAAGGTGGGGTCCCCCTGCTTGACCACGTGCCTTTCAAGCGACCCCAAAAATCTATCCTATGTGAGAACAATCTCAAACATAAATTTACACAAATAGAGCATTTCCATACATCTGACAGGTCTAAAGCCCGCGCACAGGGGTGAGCTGCAAGGGTACACCGGGAAACTGCGGTTGGGCGCATGCCGGGATGTTTTGGAGACGAGCAGGTTTCTTGGCCAATATTTGCCGTACCGAGTCCCCTGGGGAAGGAATAAGAGAGGCCAGAGGGCTGCAGGGATGAGAGTTGTCCACTTTGTGGGTCGATCCCCCAAAGGTGTGGGGTGAGCCTGAGACTGAGCTGGGCTTGGACCCAGGAGTCCAGCTCCAGCCCCAAAACCTCGCATTAGCTGCTGAAAGCATCTCTCCAGCCCCGGGGCAGCAGCTCTTCTCCCTCCCCACCCCTGCAGAGGGTTCAGGGGCACCAGCTCCCTCCTGTGCCTGGGTGTCCCCAGGGAGGGGACACGGAGCTGTCAGGTCAGCGAGCTTGGTCCATCCCAGCGCCCGGGATCAAACTCCCCATCCTCACCCCTTCCCATCCCTGCTACGCCTCCCGAGAAACCGTGGCAGCACCTGCAGAGAATTAGAGCCCTCCTAATTTCCAGTCTCCATTTATTCCTGTCCACTTTTAGCCTCATTTGTTCTGGTGCCAACACAGTCTTTCAGCTTAAATAACTCTTCCCCTTTCCTGGTGCTTCCCCCCTCGAGGTACCAGCCAGCATCTTCTCTCCCAGCCTTGGTCTCACACGCACCAGGAGAGGCGATTTTCCTTTCCTTAGATGAGGATCTAAGAAAATATAGTACCAGCTGCCACAACGGCGCAGCGCCGGCCGGGCTGAGCAGCCCCAGCCCCGCGGAGCTCAAACCCTGTTGAAAGCACCAGCCAGGGCCGGATTCAGCAACCGATGCTGCTCGGGTGAAGCCACTCTGCCACCGCAGGGACCTTGACGTGCTCCACCACCCACCCGCCTCCGTTCAGGCAGGGTGAGATTTTGGAAGCCCGCAGTCAGCTTGCCAGGAAACATGATTTTGGAAACCCCACAAAAAAGCGGCAGTGGGAATTCAGCCTGTTTCAACCATGGGGCTTTCCTCTGGGCACAGGGCAGAGGACCAGGACCCCCACGGCAGCTGGTGGGAAGGAAGCTCAGCTGGAGACTCCTGCCTGGACATGAGGAGCTGGTAGGACCAAGGTGGGTTGAGGGCAAGGAGCAGGGATGGAGGCAGGGAGCAGGGACGGAGAAGGACCCTTGCTGGCTACTGTCCACCCCATGGCATGGCAGGAGCACATCCTGCATCTCAGAGCCAAAGATCCCAGCACAGGATCCAGGTTGCACCCAAATGACCAAGGACAGGAACTAAGGAATCAGGATTAAGCCTTTGGACCAAGCGTTGCTGGGAAAGGCAGGAGCGAGAGGGGAGGCCAGGAAAGAGCATCCTGTGACCCCAAAGTAAGGTGAGCAGTGAGGAGCAGGAGCCGGTCTCACCAGCTCGCTCGGTGCACAGACCACAGCCAGGTTCAGGCTGTTGCTTCATTTCAGCTTTTTTTTTTTTTTCCTCAGAGAAAACCAGCCCAAATCCTGCAGCACATCTGCCAAAATCCACGTTCGCAACAGAAACGGTGGCTCAGACTCTGCCTCTGGGGTCTGTGCCCTCCAACCAGGGGACAAAGGAAGGCGGCATTGCTAGGACAGGAGCATAAATCAGAATATTGATTTAAACACAACTATTGATTTAACCCCTTCTGCTGCTTCCCTGCGTTCCCCACGTGCTCATCCAAATGACAGAGAACATCGTTGTGGACAAACTCCAGGGTTGCTGCCTGTGCAAGTCATCGGTCCCCAAAACCCGCAGGTCCCTGTGTGCTCAGGGACCGTTGGCATGTCCCCAGCTGTTCCCCTACCAGCATACACAGAGGGCACCTGCCAGCCTTAGAGGTGGTGCTGGGCACAACTGGGAGCAGGATTTGGCCCTAGGAATCAGGCAGGGTGGCAGGTAGGGATGGCAGAGTTGGGGTGGCCAGGGAAGACCCCGAGAGCAAGAGCCCAGCAGCATCACTTTACCCAGGGTCATCAGTGCCACCGGTGCCAGATTACACCTATTTGAGGGCTTGTTTCTTGCCATAGCAAACAAAGTCAGGTTCTGAGGGTATTATTGCATACATATATCTCATATATATTTTTTTTTTAATATATATATCTCTCTCCCAACAGCTCCAGGAGGACCCCGCTGGCTGCATGCATTGCACAGAGGAAAGCTGGTGGCTGCGATGCACCCAGAGATGCTGCCTTACTTAAACTCACCCAGAAAAATCCCTCCAGCACCTCCGGGGCTGCAGCCTTCCCGTCTCGAAGCGGCGTGCGCTGGGCAGAGGTGTTTTGGGAGCTCCCCTGCCCAGACGGAGCAGGGAGCCAGCAGGAGATCAGGGCTGGGGCGCAGGAAGCGATCCCCCCCAGACTCAGCCCAGCTTGAAAGCCCGGCAAGCACTAACACTAACAAACAGTCCGTGTGTTTACACCCCACCTTCCTGCCAGAGTAGCAGAGAGGGGGGGTTATTTTTGGCATATTTTGTCACTGCTGGAGATGTCAGTGAAGGCCAGGAATAGCGCAGAGCTGTTGGGAAAGCCCAGAGGCAACTCAGGAATGTGGGAAGCTGCTCCGAGCTCCGAACCCAATTTACACAGGGATTGGGTTTATCCTGCAGGACATGGGGCGCATCCCTGGCTTCGAAAGACCTGGGGATTAAAACCAGCATGGACTGGGATAGCCCGTCCAAGCCACCTCCTATTCCAGCCCCGCGCTGCTCCCCTTCACTCCATGCAGCAATGGAGCAGGAGAGCCGCCCTGAGCCCTCGCCCACCGGGTGCTTCACCCCTTCCCACCCGTCCTGCCCGTGGACACTGGCAGCAACGTACCGGTGTCATCGGGCACCTCCTCCAGCCCGCACCCGCTGCCTTTCGGCAGGGCTCACTGCCAACGGTGAGTTAAAACAGACGTGAAGAAGAAAGCACAAAGCGACATTGCTCATTGCCCACTTGCCATCATGCCGCAGGGCTTGGCCGTGCTCCTGCAACTCACTGCTGGTTTTAAGACAATTTAAACCATCCATCTCCCCCATTTTGCCCCAACAAGTGACCTCCTTACCTATGGTTTTGGATCTGCATTGTCCCCGCTGTGAGCCCAGCCGGGGTTGCTGGCCTGCGGTGGCGCATCCAGCCGTCCTCTGCAGCAAGGACTGCTTTTCCTTACAAAACCACCAAGATCAGCAGGGACAGCACATGAGGTCTTGCAAGCGCTCGCAGGCTGATGGCTTTGGCAGATAGCTGGGTCTTTTCTTTCAAGTATATCAAACTAAAACATGGAGCACAAGTGGCAGGAAAGCCCAGGTTTGATTTGGGCAGAAGGTCCAACGGGTATCAGCTAAAAGGAAAACAGGTAAAACCAGGACCTCGGCAGGGCAGGAGCTACTGGCCAAACCCCAGACCAGGCGTGCTAACTCTGACTGCCCCACCACAACAGGGAGCATGGCTGGAAACACCAGCCTTTCACATGGCTTGTCCATAAAACATAAGATTTAAGCCCAGAAAGCAGGTGGGGAGGGGAGGAGAGCCCTTCTTCCACACTAGCCCCATGACTGTGGTCTCCCATCTCCTCCAGCCTTCGCTGCTCCTAATTCCCTGTGCACCACCTGAGGATGGGGCCGCCTGCCCATTTCTTGTCTAGCACAGGTAGTTTAGAGGATTGCAGCCCACCTGGGAAGTGGTTTATCCCCACAAACACACTGCAGCTGTGAGGAGAAGGTGCTGCAGCCTCTACTTGGCATCAAGAGCCTAAATTCAGCCCTACCCTTGAGCACCCATTCAGACCCAGCGCTTTCTCTGCGTCTCTTTATTTTAATCCCAACCCAATAGATTAAATGAAGAATATCCCCATTAATTTGCCGTGCACGTGAAGGGGCTGAGGATTTCTCCCCAAGCTGAGGGCAGGAGCCCCGCGGCCACCCCAAGCCCAGCACTGGCTCCCAGTCTCACCAGTATGTCCACCTCCTCCTCCCCACTGCCGAGCGGGTAACAGGGCAAATGCAATTATGAGCCTCTGCACTTCCAGCCCTGCTCAAAGCATTTAACGAAGCCAGGCGCTAATGAACTAGGCTTCATGGCTCCCTGGAGGGGAAGGAAACCAAGGCGGGAGCAGGTGGAGTGGCTGACCCCGGTGACAAGGTACCTCGGGCTGGATGCAGGAGCCGGAGCTCCCTGCCCAGAGCAGGGAAAGGACGGCAGGTAGACGTGATGGCGACCACAGCTCTCTCATGTGGTGCCTGCGGCTGGAGAGACGGGTTTGCCTACATTTGGGAGGGCAGGGGGGACTCCCCACCCATCCCAGTCCCGACACAGCCCCAAGCGGCTTCGAGGCAGCCGTGTCTCCGCGGCCAGAGCTCCCGACCCCCGGCTTGCTGGCACTGCTGTCCTCCTCTGCATCCTGCACCCCGAGTTTTGCAAGACCCCAAACGCAGCCGCTGAGACGCAGAGCAGGAGGACTCACGGGTTCCCTTGCAAACGAGCTTCCTCGGTTTTGTGACTCACAGCCCAACCTCCTCGGTGTCACTCGTGACTCCGTTTCGCTTTGCTGGAGCAGCATCACGCCACCTCTTATCAATGAAGAAGACAACGGTCTGGCCGCGTTGCACCCAAAGGTGCAGCCCAACCCCGGGTGCAGACGCGTGCCCGATGCCTCTCCCCGCAGCATTTTTGGACCAGCCTCCGTGTTCTCGTGCAATGAACGTCCTCTTGCAGCCGACAGGTCCCCCGCAGCGGCTGCTCCTGCGTTCCTGCCGGCGGGGTCACGGTGGCTCTCTCCGGGTCTGCCTGCAAGGGTGAGGACAGCTGATAAGTCACAAGGATGCAGCCTCCACGTCGCATGCTCTTACAGCACACACGTCCTCACATGCACGTTGACAGCATGCTAAAAATATTCTTTGCTTTTTCAACAATTAAAATTTTCCAGGAGAGTCGGAACCACAACCCACACCCTATCTGTAAAGCCAGAGGTTTCCCCTTATCCCCCCGCCCCAGCCCTGTCGGGAAAACAGAGAATTCTGAACAACATTTCTGGTACTCTGGGTTTGGAGGTTTTTGTCATTTTAAAAGCCTGGCTAAAATATCACCTTTTTTCAATAATTTATTTTGTGATGGCTGGCACCGTCCCGCAGCGAGCTCGGCACCGCCGCACCCTGCCTTGCCCTCACGCACCCACTGGAGAAGCCTGTGGCTGAGCTGGGGTGCTCCCACTCCCCACCCGAAGCCCCATTTTGATGGCTCGGAAAATTAAACAAAGAAAATATGTTTTTAAACCAGCTCCTACCTGGTGTTAGGCAGCAGACAGCTAACCACAGCTTGGCGACGGCTCTGAATAATGATGGCCAGTCACCATTTTCTGGTCAAATCTTTCAGAGGTGGCTGTCGTGCCAGGTAAAGGAGAAATCTGAAGGATGCTCATAGCCCCCAGCCACTGGCCAGGCCCCTCTGTGCCACCACCACCGCTTGTAGCTGCATTTTCTTTGCTCAATTTGGCGCTCAGCCGCGGAGGAGGAGCAGGGGAGGCCACAGAAGGTGTTTACGCAACAAGGGGATCATCTCGGCGAGACCGGAGCCTGTGCCAAACCCGTAGCTAAGCTGATACGGAGGAGATGCCATCAGTGTGTTTTTGCTAATTATCGCTAATAATTATTTGTGTGTAGTTGCTCTTAGGAGCTCCAGTCCTGGCTCAGCCCCTGCTGCTCCTGCAGCCTTGTGCAAGTGGAACAAAGAGGGGGGTCCTGCCCCAAACCCTGGGGATGGGAGGAGAAGGAGGGCGAGTGCGGTGCCTGGGCAATGCCCCGACTGCAGCGGTCGGCACAACATGTCCCCCCCGCGCTGTCCTCTCTCCCCACTCACACCAGTGACGGCCAGTTAGACCCCATCTGTCCTCCCGTTGCTTTTCTGAGTGTGTTCGGCGCCTCGGCCTCTTGTCAAAACCAGGATTCATCACAGCACATCTATTAGCGGCTTCCTCCCCCCGCCCCGTGCGGGATGTCTTTCTGCTGACACGGCTATCATTTCCCTGTCAACGCGCCTTGACAGCAGCAGGATTTCTCATTTCAAACCCTGGTGCGTCCCAGGGTGATTCCCAGCTCCTCCATTAACCCCTGGCCCTGCAGGATGGGGGCAGCCAGCCCTGACGGATGCTCCGGTATCTCTTCCACCTCTGGTTAGCCGAAACTGTCTCCTGCTTTTCCTCCCAGCA
The DNA here is from genome assembly GCA_013400755.1 of Pelecanoides urinatrix. Taxonomy (NCBI): domain Eukaryota; kingdom Metazoa; phylum Chordata; class Aves; order Procellariiformes; family Procellariidae; genus Pelecanoides; species Pelecanoides urinatrix. The sequence goes on along the minus strand of VZTQ01008486.1, from coordinate 933 downwards.
CTTGCCATACCTATGCAGAAGAGCATTTAACCTGGAGGTAGCGGGTGTCGAGACTTTTCTTCTCCTTTCCTTCTTATCTTCTCTGCTGAGAACAATGGAGGCAAGGTTTGCAGAGGGAGGTAATAGCTTTTTTTAGACTGACTGAAATAATTAGAAGAAAAAACAGGCAGGCTGTTGGGTACATGAGCCCTCCAGCAGGCCTGAAATAGAAGCAGAAGTCTGCAAAGCTGAATACCAGTGGAAAACAATAGCTCCGAGCGTGACTAGTTGCGTTAACCAGTTCTGCCACCAAAGACCATTCCCCAACTGTTTCCCTTGGGCTAAGGAATTGCATCACCCCCCTGCTGAAACCTGCTGTCCTGAGACCACCCCACTGCCAGGAGCCATCGCTGCGGCCGAGGGAGCCACGATGCCACACGGACCTGAGCCCCAGGCATTGCTCCACATGGGCTTCACGATGCCCAGAGTTCCACCGTGGAACCCATGAGGGCATCCCTCGCCTTTCTGCACCCTGCGCCCTGTCCTGCTGCTCCTGGGGCCCTGCCTGACCCCAGCCCCAGTCCCACTCTGTGCCCCAGGACCCTGCCTGACCCTGGGGACCCTCCGATTCCAGGGACACCGTCCTACCACGGGGGTCTGGCCAGATCCCTGGGGACCCTATCCGATCCTGAGGACCCTGCCTGACCCTGGGGACCTCTCCCACCACAAGCTCCTTGTCCCACCCCAGGGACCCTGTCCCACCTCCGGGGACCCTGTCCCAGCCCACGGTCCATGTCCCACCCTGCAGCCACCGTCTGTCCCCAGAGACCCTGTTCTTCATCCCGCGGACCCCCTCCCTTGGGCTCAGTCCCACTCCCCCTTCCTCCAGCCCCAGCCCGTCCCGGGGGCTCCCAGCCCCACGCCCGCGGCGGGTGGGGCCGGGGCCGGGGCCGG
>VZTQ01008484.1:0-21709 GCA_013400755.1 Pelecanoides urinatrix | reverse complement strand
TGGATGTGGTTGTTTTGTAGAGGCCTGTGCGCTGTTGCCCCTTTTCTTTCTAAATTCTAACGGCGATTTTCCCGATTTCCCTCCGCTTGTTCTCCTGAAACGGCTGGGGTGGGGGTGGGGGGAGGGAGAAGGAATAGAGGAGACTTAGCGGCCATGTTACCCCCCGCCGGGAACGCCTGGGGATGTGTGTGGGAGGGGGGAGAGGTGGAGCCGTGCCCACAGGGCGGGCGAGCATGCTGGGGTTGGTAGTCCCCGGAGGCGGGCGGGGGTTGAAGGAGCGGGCTTGCAGGAGCTTGTGGCGCCTGGGGGCCCGAGGGCGCGGGGGGGTGGGCGCTGCGTCCCCCCGGTGGGTGCGGGGTGGGTCCGTGTGGCAGCAGGAGCCGGGCTGTGCCAGGGCGCTCGGCCCACGCGGAGCGGGGACTACACTTCCCGGCACCCAAGATGTCCGCCTGCGGCCACGTGATGTGGGCGGGGAGGTGCATGCTGGGAGATGGAGTCCCGGGCCGCGTGGTGTACCACGTGGTTGGGCCTTAGGCTACCGCGGCTGGACACCAAGCGGTGGAGCTTTTAAACGCATGAACCGTGTGCGCTAAGGAGCAGTTGCTGGTAAAACGTGGGATAACAGCAACGAAACGTTTTAGTTTGAATTCAGTTTTACAGTTCAATTTTTTTTCTTTTTTTTTTTTTTTACCTCTTCCTTCCTCAGACAAGATGTCGAAGGGACCAGCTGTCGGAATTGATCTTGGCACCACCTATTCCTGTGTTGGTGTGTTCCAACACGGGAAGGTGGAAATCATTGCCAATGACCAGGGTAACCGGACCACGCCAAGCTACGTTGCCTTCACAGACACAGAGAGATTGATTGGCGATGCTGCAAAGAACCAAGTTGCAATGAATCCAACCAATACAGTCTTTGGTAAGGCTGTGAGACTTGCATGCTTCACGTACAGAAGCTTAGCATGGTGATGGTAGATGTTCCCTGATTATAAGACTACTGACTGAGAGCAGGGTTAAAGCTTCTTCTTGGAAATTGAAACTCCTGCTTTTAGTCTGATTAATAGAACTGCGTTCCTAATAATTAAGCTTTTATTATGTACTGGGAAAGTATATGCCTTACAGTTTAAAAATTTGTTTTGCTGCAGGTTGTGCCTTGGAAGTTAGTGTTAAGTGGCCTTGACTAAGTGTCTCGGTCTAATTCCTAGACTGCACTGTGGTTCATGGTTCAGCAGCTGTAGCATTGCTGTGGCGGCTGTGAGGCGATACTGATGAGTGTGTGCATATCCAAGAGATGAAACTTGGCAGTGACTGCAGCAAGGTTTTGACAAGGCAATAATAATTCTAGGTTAAGTGTAGTGTTCTAGGGGTTTGTGTATTGTTTTTTAGGAGGAACTTCGTGTTCTCTTGTGAATGAACATATTTAATGTGGCCAGCTATTCTTTTCCAGATGCAAAACGGTTGATTGGGCGTAGATTTGATGATTCTGTTGTCCAGTCTGATATGAAGCACTGGCCTTTCACTGTGGTGAACGATGCTGGCAGGCCAAAAGTCCAGGTGGAGTACAAAGGCGAGACAAAAAGTTTCTACCCAGAAGAAATCTCTTCCATGGTTTTAACCAAAATGAAGGAAATTGCAGAAGCTTATCTTGGGAAGGTGAGGTTTTTTGGGACTTCGGTGAAACATAATGAATAATTCTGTATGTGTGAGTAGTTAACATCCGTAACTGACTTCTTTTACTTGCTTTTTCTGTAGACTGTTACTAATGCTGTAGTGACTGTACCAGCCTATTTCAATGACTCTCAGCGTCAGGCTACAAAAGATGCTGGAACCATTGCAGGGCTCAACGTACTGCGAATTATCAATGAGCCAACAGCTGCTGCGATAGCCTATGGCCTGGACAAAAAGGTACGCTGTGGAGTGACTACTGTCTCTGATGTCCAACTAGTAAACTTGCTAAACTGGCAGTAGGAAATGAGTTGCATTTTGAAAACTGATATCTTCTTCCAGGTTGGTGCTGAGAGGAATGTTCTTATCTTTGACCTTGGAGGTGGCACCTTTGATGTGTCAATTCTGACTATTGAAGATGGCATCTTTGAGGTGAAATCCACTGCAGGTGACACTCACTTGGGTGGAGAAGACTTCGACAACCGCATGGTCAACCACTTCATTGCTGAATTCAAGCGCAAGCACAAGAAAGACATCAGCGAGAACAAGAGAGCAGTTCGTCGCCTCCGCACTGCATGCGAGCGTGCAAAGCGTACTCTGTCATCAAGCACGCAGGCCAGTATTGAAATTGATTCTCTCTATGAGGGTATTGACTTCTACACGTCCATTACCAGAGCTCGCTTTGAAGAGCTGAACGCTGACCTGTTCCGTGGCACCCTCGATCCTGTGGAAAAGGCCCTGCGGGATGCCAAACTCGACAAATCGCAGATCCATGACATAGTGCTGGTTGGTGGGTCTACTCGTATCCCAAAGATTCAGAAACTGCTGCAGGATTTCTTCAATGGCAAAGAGCTGAACAAGAGCATCAATCCTGATGAAGCTGTGGCTTATGGTGCAGGTAATGACAAAAATTAGCATCTTCTGTGTGCTGAAACTGGGTGGCGGTGGTAGCAAACTGAGTACTATCTGAACGAAGGTCTCAGAGCAGTACTGGTGTAGGCCCTAGGTCTTCCACCTAAGTCAGTAAAGCTTTTCAAAGTAGTAAGAAGTTTAACTTTGACTTGCAATGATGAATCAGGTTCCAAAGCCATTCGTAGTTTCCACCAGAAGTCTACTAATGATGGCCAAAACCTTCCTTGGATGTCTGAGCGAGCCATGGGGTTAACTGTAGCGTGCAGTGTGTCTGTTGCAGGGCTCTTAATGGTTTTTCTCTTCCCCCAGCTGTTCAGGCTGCTATTCTGTCTGGAGACAAGTCTGAGAACGTGCAGGATCTGCTGCTGTTGGATGTGACTCCTCTGTCTCTTGGTATTGAGACCGCTGGAGGTGTCATGACCGTCCTGATCAAGCGGAATACCACCATCCCCACCAAGCAGACCCAGACATTCACTACTTACTCCGACAACCAGCCTGGTGTGCTGATCCAGGTAGGCAGGTGGCACTGGGGTGAACTGATAATGCACTCACATAATCGTAAGACCCTGTCAGTGCTTCCAGTGGTTGATACTTGAAGTAAATCTTAGGCCAGAGGTCCTGTGTTCTTACATTGGCAAGGGATGCTAGTAAATACCTGGTTGCTGTGATGAAAGTGATTCCAAAGCCATTCGTAGTTTCCACCAGAAGTCGAAAGACTTGTGTTGGTCCAAGTACCTTCCTTGGATGTCTGAGCGACCATGTCATTTCAGGATAATAACCCATTATGATTTAATACTGTGTGGTCAAATTTATGACTTAATTTGCTGGATCTCCTTACTAGGTATATGAAGGAGAACGTGCTATGACTAAGGACAACAACTTGCTGGGCAAGTTTGAGCTGACTGGTATTCCCCCTGCTCCCAGAGGTGTACCTCAGATTGAAGTAACCTTTGATATTGATGCCAATGGCATCTTGAATGTGTCTGCTGTGGATAAGAGCACTGGCAAGGAGAACAAGATCACGATAACAAATGACAAGGGTAAGGATCCATGTATTTTTGAGGGTGCTTAAGCTCAGCTTGTCAAACTCTGCCTTCTATCTTAGTCAAAACTTGGCTATAATGCATATGCACCTTGGTTTACAACTGTGAGCCTTATTTGTAGTGCAGTAATCAATGAGTTTCTAAGAATGCTCACAAAGTGGTTTAAGATGAGGGCACCTGGTAGCTTACGGGCCTCTTCTACTGCCTGCCTGCCCAAGCTAACTTGAAGTGTAGAATTTGTAATGTCGGGGAAGCTGTAATTCTGCACTAAAAATGACTGAGTAGAAAATAGTGATCTGAAATGCTGCTGTATTCTGCAGGCCGGCTGAGCAAGGAGGACATTGAGCGGATGGTTCAGGAAGCAGAGAAATACAAAGCAGAAGATGAGAAGCAGCGTGATAAAGTGTCTTCTAAGAACTCCCTGGAGTCTTACGCGTTCAACATGAAAGCTACTGTTGAAGATGAGAAGCTCCAGGGCAAGATCTCTGATGAGGACAAGCAGAAGATCCTGGACAAATGCAATGAAATCATCAACTGGCTGGACAAGAATCAGGTATGTCATATTCCACGTTTGGTCAGTGTTTATTTCTAGTGTCTTGCTGAGCTACAAAGAAAGCTCAAGAGGATGGAGGAGAGCTACTGGTTGCTGTGATGAAAGTGATTCCAAAGCCATTCGTAGTTTCCACCAGAAGTCGAAAGACTTGTGTTGGTCCAAGTACCTTCCTTGGATGTCTGAGCGACCGCAGTTTGCAAGCATAGAACTTTCATTCAATTCCTCCCAATTCAAGCTGACTAGCTTGCAAGTATGATCTTCTCTAACCTTAAATGAGGCACTGTCGCTCTGGGAGCGGTGTAGGCACTAGGAGTGGTTTGAGGGAGTCCTAAAACAGTAAGTTGGTTTTGTTGGAACTAGACCAAGCAGAAATACTCTTGCATCTAGTGCAACGCCAGTCTGACTTGGTGGGGCTGAAGACAGGCTAAAACTAAGCCCAGATTCTTGAAATACATAAGCCAGGTAGTGCCAGTTAGCTTTTGGATTGTATCGACTTGGTGAGAGCAGCAGGTACTGAGCTTTTGTCTTCTTCAGACGGCTGAGAAGGAGGAGTTCGAGCACCAGCAGAAAGAGCTGGAGAAGGTGTGCAACCCCATCATCACCAAGCTGTACCAGAGTGCAGGAGGGATGCCTGGTGGGATGCCTGGCGGATTCCCCGGTGGTGGAGCTCCTCCATCTGGTGGAGCCTCTTCTGGACCAACCATTGAGGAGGTGGACTAAAGACACCGGGAGATGCATTCCACTAGCAGTTAGTATTGGAGGACCCCCGGGTGGGGGTTAGATTGAAGGACCCAAACCTGTAGGCACATCTGGGTATGTTTTGCCAGATTAAAACTCCATAACTGAGCTGCTGTAAAAATAAAATTAAAAAAAAAACAAAACCAACATTTTCTGGGCATTTTAAATACTTGAACATGTGCACAGGAGGGGAGATGAATACCATTGCACTTTACAGTACTGTAAACAAGTGGAAATGCAATTCATGTCCTAAGGAATAAAATCTATTTAATGGGCATCACAATGTTTGTCTTTACTTCTTTGTCCATACTGGCCAGTGTGAAAAATAAAGTGAAAATAAACTTAATGGTAAATGAAGAAGATTATATATACTAGCTGAGCATGTCCTAACCACAAGGATTAATGCAGGTTCCAGGTTAAGCACCCTCAAGAGATTTTCCAAGTTAAACTGCTTTGTTTCTGAAGCCTGTGTAATTGCCATGTTAAGCCTTGTGTTCTGGAGGACAAGGTTGTGGGTGGCACAGGAGCATCGCCTTCAGAGGCAGCACAGGCTGAGCTTCACATTCAGTCCAAAATCCTGAAAACGTGGGCTGAAGAATTAAAAACACTAAAAAGTAAAAGTTCTTGCCTAGAGCCCCGCGGCTTTAGCCGCGTGGGTTCGTAGCCCCTGGCTCCTGCTGACACTGCCACTTTGCTAGCTGGCTGCGAGGTGTGGCTGGAGGGTGAAGTGGGGGGTGGGTTGGAACCAGGAGAAGGCCTTCCCAGTGTGGATGTATGCGATGGTTGCAAGCCTGCATTAAGGAAGCGTTAACTGAAGGTGACTGACCTCACCCTTTTCAAAAAGTCCAGCAGCTTCACAGATCAGCTCAAGGACTTCCCCCCCGCTTGTGGGAAGGTGAGTTCACAGGTGGCTCTTCATTCAGAGAAGTCTTTGCTGGGTGGGGAGGTGGCTTTGGGCAGCCTCTTCAGCAATAATAAGCAATTATGTGGCTTATTATATAGTATTTGATTATATATTAGTGTATATAATATGTTATACGTAGTATCAGCAATACTGGTCCCAGTGAAGCCTGGCACAGTGGAGTGGCAATTTTCATTAAGTCATTACTCTAGACTGTAAAATTCATCACAATTATTATATTGCTTATATAGAGAGGGACTATTCAGAACAATCAGCAATTCAGTGCTGGTTATTTTTTATCTGGGTACTTCATGAGTTAAAACACTTATTTCCCTGAGTAACTTCTTTCTCAACTTTGGAGAGGAATTGAGGGATTTTTATGGGTTTTTTTTAACAGCAGTGCTTAACCAAAGGGGAAAAAAGATGCTCCGGTAGCTTAACGCTCCTGTTGCTGCCTCCGAAGTGCATGTTTCCTGGTGGGATGGATTGATTTACAGGGGTGCCTGCAGCACAGCTGCTGAATGCTAACAGGGGAGCAGCTGAGAGCGTTAAAACGCTTTGCACATCGTTACAGCAGTCCTGTCTACTTACAGGTATTTTGGATCCTTTTCTGGATCAGTGGGATGGTAAAAGGCAGACTGCCCAGGCTACCTCCATCCTGCAGGACATTGGAGGGGAAAAAAAAGTCTTGAGGCATAATCCAGAGAACGGCTGCAGGATCTTTTGTGCTTCACCTTTCTCTATCACCTCTTACTTTCCTGCCTCCTTTACCAGCAGTACTGGTCCAGTGAAGCCTGGCAATTTTCATTAAGTCGTGACTGCAGTCCACAAAAACCATCACTGGAATAGACTATTTCAGTTGGAAGGGACTTAGAACGATCATCTAGTCCAGCTGCCTGACCAAGTCATTAAGCATGTTACTAAGGGCATTGTCCAAATCCCAAATGCTGTGTTTGATGCACCCCGGGATGCAGCTCACCCTCTCGGCTGACTCCTATTGAGCCTGCTGTTGACCAGCACCCCCGGATCCCTTTCTGCGGGCTGCTCTCCAGCCGCTCCTCTCCCCATTTATTCTTGTGTCTGCTGTTACTCCGTCCCAGGTGCAGAATCCAGCACTTCTTCACTTTCATACCATTAATGATTGCCCAGTGCTCCAATCCATCCAGATCCCTCTGCGAGGCCTCCTGTCCCTCGAGAGAGTCCATGGCACCTCCCGGTATGGCATCATCGGCACACTTGCTAAGGATGCACTCGCCTCCTGCCTCCNGACAAATACCATCACTCTGAACATGTGTGCATACCCCATCCCCCCATCCCTTACTTCCTCCAGCTCTATATGCTGAGCATGACCACATATGGTATGGAATATCCCTTTGGGGTTGGGGTCACCTGTCCCAGCTGTGTCCCCTCCCAACTCCTTGTGCCCCCCAGCCTGCTCGCTGGGGAGCCGGGCAGCAGGTGGCAGCACCTGACCACGGAACGGCAGAGAGGCACTTTTTTCGGTTGGGCCCCCCCAGGGTTTTGAATTACATCCCCCAAAAATGTTTATGGCATTTAATTCCATCCGAGGCAGCATCTCCTATAGGGGGATTGCCATAGGGCACACTAAATGAAAATGGATTTTGGAAAGAGGTATTTTAGGGTATTGTAGAAACAGCGGCTTAAGCCAGCACAGTTTTTACAGGAGGGCATTGCTGGGGGTTGTCAGAGCTATGATTTAAAATTACCAGTCTTGTCAGGCTAAGGGATGAGGTTTCACAGGGCAAATTATGAACAAGCAGAGGTACGGGCTGAGGGTCAGGCCACGGGGACATGAGACCGAGAGGGGGAGAGAGGGGGCTGCTGCGGGGGTTCACAGTCACACCGGCACTTGCACAAGGGCATAGGCAGTTTTAGTCAAGTGAATGAATGAAAACAGTGTCAAACTTGTGAGTTTTTACATTCATGACAGTAAAGCAGCCTGAAGAGTTGTGTGCAAATAGGGGAACTGTAGATTAATGTATTGCTAATTTGAGAAGTTATTGAATTCAAGCCCTTTTTTTAAAAAACATGAATGCAATTTTCTCCTTTTTTCTTTGTTAAAAAACTTAAATTCAAGATTTTTCTTTTTCTGTTACAAGTGTTTCTCAGTTAGGTGCAGATTGGGTAATAGGTTGGAATCCTCCACAGCCGTACCGCGCGAGGCTAATGTCAAGGGCAAGCACCTGTGTAGCTGTCCTGTTTCTCTGTTGTGTGCTGGTAATGCTGCTGCCCGGGGTGCAAGAACAGAGGCAAAGAAGCAAATGCAGGGAATATTTACACAACTTTATTTTGTCCATCTTCTGAGGATCTTGTTTTCTTCTAAACTGGCACGGTATTCAGCTTTATTTTCTTTACCGATGAGCAAGATCTGTCTCTGTAGGGGCAAACAGAAGTAGCAATGCTGCATCTGACAGTGACAGGAGAGCTCTGCAGGAGGCAAACTCCCCATTCAGGTTCCCAGCTTTCCTAACCAGCAAGTTTTCAGCCAAGCAGCTATTGCAATGGCTTGATCTTGGGCCACTCAGCTCCTGTGCCCTGCGATACAACTATTCTTTTCTTCTAAGATCTGCCCAATTATTCCCTGGCTCTAAGGGCTTAGAAAAAGCTGGCTACATGAATCACCTCCTTTGGTTACTGGCTTCCTGGAAAGGGAAAAGTTAATTCATAGTTTATTTAGGAGGCCTCAGAAGCTGCTGGGGTTTCATCTCCCTGGAAAGTCTCATGCGGGTGCTTCTCCAGAAGCTGTTAGGTTGCATTAGTCCGGTCACAGTAACATTGTAAAGGAAAGGACTTTCGTTTTGAATTTAGCATCGCAGCTTCCCACTGGAGCCTCAGTGGTGAGCAGAGGACCTTCTTCAAGTCTCTCTGCTTGGAATTGCAATGCTGAGGGACTGTTTCTCCTGTGTGGTTTCATATTGAAGTGCAGGGGGGTCTGAACCGCTGGTGCCCAGGGGCAGCCTCTCCCTGCAGCTGCTCTCAAATGCTTCAGAGACTAAAGAAGAGTCAGTGGAGTAAAGTCCGGTTGAACTGAGATTTATCAGTGACCAGTGTTGCCTGTCCTAGAGGAAAGCATGAAAAATGTCTCAGTAAATAGGCTTAAGGGAGGATTTTTACTTGGGATTTCAGCAGAAGAGGCTGAATTTGGTTGTGCTGAGGAGGATCCCTTGATTCCCTTGCAGGTAACACAAACGAGCTGCATAGCCTGTTCACAAGGCAGGAATTAGCTTAAGGGTTTGTTTTACAAGCTCAGAAGTCTGCTTGGACACTGCTGACTGCTTTCTGGGTGTCTTCACCGAGGTGAATTAAATCTTTTTTCCTTTTCAAGTGTTTTTGGTGTCTGTTTTCAGAGATAAAGAGTGCTGTGGCTGTTTTGTAGAACAGGCAAGGAATAAGTTACTGGCTTGCCCCTGTAAAAGCTCCTGCTTTGGGGTATTACCAAATTTCTCTGTGTGTTTGTGTGTGTGAGAGAGAGAGAGAGAGTGCATTTCTTTTTTGATAAAACCGAGATAGAGGTATGCAGCCTAAGTTTGGGCTTGAAGGAGGTTCCTGCTGGAGTCAGTGACCCAGCTGGAGGAAAGCTTCGTTCTTGCTAACCGGTGGGAAGCCGAAGCTGGGGTAGAGTCAGGCTGATTTTCCAAGCAGCCCTGTTCAAGCACCTAATCCAGCTTCTTGGAAAACCACAGCCTGAAGGTTACACAGGGAGTCCAGGAGCAGAGGTAAGAAAAAAGCTCTGGGTTCCTTGTACAGCTTTATTATAAAACATGAAGTTTTATAATGAACTCTGCTATTGAGGGAGGGAAACCTGCGTTTGCTCTGGGAGTCCGACTTGGTTTATTTCCTACACATACTGCAAAATGCAAAGAAAGGGAGCTTTGAAGAAGCTTTCACAGTTTCTTGAAGAAGAAAGCATTATTGAAAGACAGTTTTGGGGGGTTAAACAATCATGTTTTGCAAGTAAACCCAGGTTTATAATCTGCAGTAGCTTAAGGGTAATTAACCAAGCTGTGCTTGACTTTTTTACCTTGGAGAAGAGGGAACTCCCTAACCCCCAGCAGCAGAAAAGGTGCTGTTAACTCTTTCAAATAATCCTTAGGAACCCCCACCAAAAAAAAAAAGAAAATAATAAAAACAGCTCAGGAAAAATGAGAGCTGGGTGTTCGGTGGTGGGTGGCAACAGCTGGTTGTAAGGAAAGGATATGAATCAAAGCTGTGATTTGAAATTGCCATTGTAGAAGGGCTTGCTGTAAAGGCAAAATGCAGCTAAACCAGGAGCCCAAGCAGCCTGCTCGCTGCGAGCCTCAGTACTTGCCTCCTTTCTCTGGTCAAGTGCCTGTTTTTTCATCACACGATTGACTCCGTGGCTGTTTTGTTCGGGCTGAAAGACAGGAGCGCTTGCTGGAGGAGGTAGTCAATGCAGAGGTCCTGGGGCCTTGAAAAAGCAAGGATTAATAGGTTTGCTGCCTTTGAGCTGCGCACCCAAGTCGGCACCGAAGAAAGGCTTTCGCTAGCAGCTAGGCTGCCGGGCTGCAGCCCCAGGGCTGCCCGGCCCCTTCGGGGTGCCTGGCTGGGGAGCGGGGTGGGGGTCCCGCCGGCAGCGGCCGTCTGGGCTGTCTGGCACGGGGGGTGGAGGACTGGCCTCTCAGGTGGGAACCCCCCAGGTCCTGCAAGGCCAAGGGCTGTGGAGCCCACCTTCCCCGCGCAGAGCAGCGGCTGTGGGCAAGCTCGTGGGGTCCCCCAGTTCCTGCCTCGAGTGCGCTTTCTGGGGGTCAGCCCTGCGGCGGGGTGGGCTGCCCTGCCGCTGCTTGCCCTCACTCTTCCCCAGATCGCTTCACACCTTCAGTTTTCAAGGCCCTTTCCACTGCTCTAAAGGATAAATACAACCTGTGGCAGAGGGATGCAAAGGCATACGTGTTAAGGGCTGGTTTATGAGATGCGGCAGAAAATAAAGCAAATCTCTGGGCATATCCACCTGCGTTTTGTGTATCATGTGGGATTCTTTGACATTTAAAAGCAGCACCTAAGCCTGGTATCTGGGAGCAAGGTATATACAATCACCTAATTTGCAATCTCTGCCCCGTCACTGGATTTATTAGTAATGCTGCCTTTAGTTAGCGGGCAAGCGGGTACTCAGCAGCCCTCTGCTTGGCCCTCCTTCTCCCCTCATGCTTTTTCTGCTCTTATTCCACTGTCCTACATCATCATCCCTTTTCTGTCGATTTTCCAACAATGCCTAATTCTATTATTCGGAATGATTTCCCACCGGGCGGTAGTTTATTTCTGTCATCAAATCTCTGATGAAATCTTTAGACATGAAATATTTAGCCCGATACCAACAAATCGCACATAGTGTTAACGTGTCACAAGCTGCCTGGAGACAGCATTAGGCTGTAATTTGAAAGCGAGTGAAGTGATAATGCCATGTGCACTGCTTTTGTGAGCATGCATTAATGCATCTTTTGCCAGGGCTAGTCACTGACGGCAAATCGACTCCCACTAATAGTATGCGGGAGGGTGGCAAAATTGGGGGTGATGCAGAAAATAAAGCATATTGACCAGCCAACTGCAGCGCCTCAGTAGCCTTTAATCTATTATTGCCCTTGATGGGGATGTTTTAATGCAACTTTACTGTCAATCGCATTTATAGTCGCACACTCTGCCTGCTGGGGAGCACTGTGAAAATGGCAGAACTTGGATCATGCTGTTGCTCAGAGCTCATAGTTATTGATCGTGGCCGGGCTCAGGAGTCTGGGTTATAATTATTTCATTAAACCATTTAATGGTTATCAAATATGAACCCTTCTACCATTCCATTTAGGAAATGCAGCGAGCTTTAAGTTTTATTGCTAATCCATGTTGATCTTATTTTTCTTAAGTTGTCCCATGCTCCCAAGTGGTCGCTGGTCCCCTGCCAAGGGTCCCTGCATATCGATCCCCGGAGAGCCGCTCTCTGCGACGCTGGCCTCTCAGGTGGCACAGGGAGATGGGATTATACGTGGAGTGAGCCTGCATTCACAGATCATCCCAAATAATAACTGGACACCCTGGTCCCCTTTCTGGCCTGTTTTTGCCATGGTGGAGTCACTCCCAGTTTGCTGGTAGAGAAGCTAGAAAAGCTAGAAAATCTGCTTTATACAGCCAGCCCTGCCTGGGGGGAGAAGACTCTCAATCTCTTCCCTAATGAAAGATGTTCCGTGCCTCAGTTTCCCTGTGCCTCAGTTTCCCATTTCACCAATGGAGTTACTTACGCTTTTTTTCACTCATTTGGGGTTCATGGCTGAAAAGGGCCAATTATTACAACCCAAATCCTCCCCTTATTAAAAGACAGGCTGTTCATGCCTGTAAAGGAGGGAGGAAATTCCCTTTCCAAAGTGTTCTTGATTTTTTTTTTTAATGAGAATGAAAACAATTATGTTGTTTTTCTCATATAACCAGAGTATGGCTGCATCCCACTTGGTCCCAAATGTTTGAGGCAGCCTTAAAAGCATGGTAGGCAAAACACAGTCTGTCGCTGCATCTCCGACACTGAGGATTTGCCTCTCTTCCCCGGGTGCGTTATCCTCAATGTGGCAGCTTAGAGCACCTTGTACTGGTGTAACAGGATTGTGTGTGGTCATGGCAGAAAGAAGGCGATTCTGGGGAGCTGCTCTTGGTTCCTGAACCTTAATGGTGCAAGAGCTGCTCCTGGCACTATCTCTGTGGGCTTTGGGCTTGTCTTTCTATTAAAGTGGGCCAAGTCCTCTGAATTCCTCTCCATTTCACTTTTCCTCCTCCTGAGTGGCAGATTAAGCCAGGGTTTAATTCCTGTAACTGGAAAGCCCCATAGGAATCAAAGGAACTGTAGAAATCCCAGGGACTCTCATGGGCCGCACCAGGGCACGCTCCTGCCCTCTCTGACACCCAAGTGCCTTTCAAAAGTCATGCAGCCCTCGTGATTAAAATGTGGAAAAACTGGGTGAACCCAGGTCTAGGGGGATAGGGGAACTTTGAGGAAGTATCTCGCTACGCATTTGTATTCCAGATCCATTGATAGCCTGTATTTGTTGGCACCATTTCATTAAAATCCTGGATGCTCTGGAAAAAGCTATATCTTAATTTGAACAAACGGATTCCTTTTTTCCGTGGGCAGGCGATACAGTTTCCGCAGAGTCCTTTATCAGTATTCTGTGCTGCCTTCTGGCAGCTGCTCATTTTATGTTGCCTCAACCTATGCTGACCTCATTTTCTATCACAGAGCAGTGAAGGATTTGGTAAAAATTAGTTATATTAGTAGCTCCCGATACAGCCAGTTTATTTGTGATATGACAAATATTTCAGCCATTAGGATCTTTCCATCTCTTAGCAGCTTAAATGCACTCACTTATATTCCAAATCACTGCTTAATTTAAAAGCCTATTTGTCTAGATTGTTGCAGGCATGAAAAAAAAAGCAGAACACTTACCCTTTCAAATAGGCCTGTAGCACAACCGGAGTTGTGCCTGTGATTGGATCTCCCGCTCCATAACTTCACACTCAGCAAAGCCACAGACTAATCACTTAGTGCCCGGCAGAAGCACATCAATTCCACGGAGGAAGGGTGGGCACAACGCCAGAGATGCGGAGGCTGGATCGCTGCCTTCTCCCCTCCGTGCAGTGATTCACCAACTGTGCCTCAGTTTCCCCACCTGACCTGCCGGGATGCAGAAGAACATTTGCCAGCTTTCTGGAGCTGCTCAGTCACCCACCAGTTTGGGAACACGATGTCTGCAAGTGCAAGAAAGTCGCTGCAGGGTTAGGGAAGGGCAGGAGGGCCACAAAGCCACCCCTGACAGTCGGTCAGGATGTTTTAGTGCCTGCTAAAGCTATCTCTGAAGCCTGCCAGCTCCTGGCTGCTTCAAAAGAGGCTTCAGCTCCACGGGGGGAGGCAGGCAGGAGATATATGCTGGTTTGATACTTAGGGGGGGCTTTCATGTTTCCCATGACCCGAACACTTAAATAAACTCATGGCAATGCATAATGTCTTTCAGCCTTGCTGGCTTCTTTTCTCAGTCCTGCAGTTCAGGGAGGGAGGGGCGCGTGGAACCGCAGGGAAGATGCTGGGATGCCCCATCCCCGCTGCTGTGCCTCCTTGAACTCCTCCTAGCATTCAGCCAGGCCATTTCTCCAGGCTTTTTTCCACACCCAGGAGCCCTGAATGCTTCTTTTAGAGACTTGCACATTTTCAGTTGTTCGAGATAACATCAGGATGTAACTCTAGGGTTGCTTTGAGGAACGCACTGTCTCTTGCAAAGATCACAGTGAAATCCCAGGAGCTGCTGACACTCCTGCTGTGGGAAGGTGGCCAGCTCTGCTGGGCAAGCCGGGCTGCCCTTGCTCTCCCCCTCTGTGTATTCTCCTGGGGAACTGCTCAGTTCCCCTTTGACGTTTTTCTTCCACCCAAAGCTGGGGAGCAAACCCATGCTTCCCCCCCCTGCCCTGGGTGTCTGCCTGGCCAGTGAAAGTCATTACAGGACCAGAGTTTCCTCTGCCAGCCCCTTCCTCAGCTACAAGAGGGGCTTTGCTTTCTGCCTGCATTGCCTCGCTTCACTGAGCAGCCTCCAGCTCTGGTGCTGGTTCCTCAGCTGGTCTCTAATGGACACGTTTAAATTCACGGGCGGCAGCTGTTTAAAGCTAGCAAAAGGGAGCAGCCTCAAAGACTTAGCTGTGGAAGGGGTGAGCTTGCATTTAACTGGCTGTGAAGAATCCACAGGTAGGTTGTGTGAGGCATTTGCTGCTTTTTCTCCCTGTTTTACCCTGCCTGCAGGTCTGCAAACCTTCCTCCCGCTCTGGGAGCTCCCTGCCTGCCCCTGCATCTCAGCTGGGATTAGATACACTAGACATTGCCCTTTGGCTTTTAGGAGATGAGACTCAAAGGCTGGAGTTTATTTGCGGGTTAGAAAGGATCCACAGGCTAACCCAGTTAATGTCTGTCTCCGGGGCTCCATAGAGGGAGGCAGTTCCAAGTCTTTACCTGGGGACCGTGTGTTATTCCTTCCCCTGGTTTTCCCTGGCCTCCTCCCAGTGAGGTAGCTGCTGTTTCTGGATCACTTGCAGCTTTGCAGGGCAGGGAGTGCTAGATTTGATGAAGTACAGAGCAATGGGAAGCGAAGGAATTCACCGGTTCTAAAAGGCAATTGCTGCAAGTGTCATTCGCTTTTGAGGGAAGGTTTTTTGCTCGTGGCGTTAGTCCCTCAGGCTCGCAGGCATTGCCTGCTGCTGGTAATTTTGCAGGACATCCTTTATGGTTGAGAAGAAGCATGAAAATGAATTTAAAAGTAAAATCCTGCTCACTTGCAATTACTGCTTTTGACTGTGTCAGCTAGACATCTCCTCTAAAGGTAAACTATCTCTAAAAATGTATGGTATTTTATAGTAAGTTATGGCAGAGGATTCTGGCTAAAAATAATTATCCTAAGGTAACCCAGTCTTGATAAATTCTCCTGCACCTTTCACAATTAAGGAGTTATGGTGGAGACGTATTTAATTGCTAGAAAAAGCTACACAAAACCAGAGCAAATGGTAATTCTTGCTTAGTTTCACTATTCAACTTGCAAGACTCTAGGAGTTCAAATGCTGATGGAAGTGTATCGATTTTCCCCTATATTGAATGCTTCCAAAAAAAAATCTCAACATAAAAACCCAACCCACCTCCTGCGATGCAAGTCCCATGGTTCCAATTAAAATCACCTGTTAACTTAAAAAGGTCTCTTTTTAAAAAGGGTTTAAAAGATTTTCATTTAATTGATTCAATGTAAAATGCCCTTTACAATTACCACTATAAACTACTTGTTTCCTACTGAGTAAGACCCAATTTGAGATGTTTATCAAGACTTTGCACTCTTTCCACTCTTCATACTGAGTTCTTGAATTCCTTATTGACAGCTTGCATCTGTCAGCAATGGATATTTTTAGTTTGTTGCAAGAAAGCTTTTAAAAGGTTGTAATGGCTTGATTTTGTCTCTGTGGTCTCAAGCGATAAATCAGCTCTGAATGGCCTCGTAAGTGTGGGCAGTGCTGGGTGCCCTTTATTTCAGAACAGTAAAATGACATGATTTGACAAATTTCTTCTTTCCTTCCTCTGAGTATTTCCATAAAGGCAGTGCTGCTTAGTGCAAAGATGACACCCCTCGTTTTTCTTTACTTTTTTGTGTCTTACAATAAACTCCTTCACAACTAATAAACATGGTGGCACTGACTGGTTTCTGCTGAAGTCTCTGTGGCTTTGACTGTGGGGCTTATCTAGAACTTTGTCCTCAAAAGACTGTCACACACACCCCCTCCCCCAATTTAGTTGAGATGAGTGTGCTTTTATTAGAAGACAAGAAGTTGTTATTTGAACACATTTGCTATCTCACTGTGCATACAGACCACAGACACTTCGTTTTTTCAGCTGGGTAAGGTGAGATGAGCAGAAGAGCGTTGGTTTTGCAGTGCACAGAGTACATGCATGTCCCCTCATTGTATTTTAGCTCCCCAAGTCTATCAGAGGAGAGTTTATCCACCCAGAAAGCCACAAACTTTTTGTGCCTGCGAGCTGAATGATTTTACAGGCAGTCACCCCATATTCTGAGCAGGGGACCCAGACCCCAAAGCGCATCCCTTAACATAAAGCAGAAAGGCCACAGAAATTATCCAACCACCCAGGGAGGAAAAGCAACTGATGGAGGGGAGGAAGAAAAGGGTCATAATAAAGGATGCAGAAATCAAAGCCCACCTTGTTGGGTGTTTTGAGGAGGCATGGGAGCCTCCGTGTTTTTTAGTCTGTGAGCCTTCGTCTAGGGAAAGGCAGTTTTCCCCTTGGGTTGAAGACTTGCAGTGCCCTGAGAAATCAAGTCATTCCTCAGCTCTCCACAGCTCTCTGGGCCTGTGAAATACTAACATTTTAGCTACAAAAAACCCCTACTTTGCAGTTTTACACCATGGGACCCTTTGAGCCCTCAGAGACAGGCACCAGGGAAGGGTCTTTCCGCTGAGCTGAGGATATCCAGCTCAGTTGTGCTGCATGTCTCCAGGTAGCTGCTGTTTTTTCTGGGGAAAAACCCAGTTGCCAGCAGCTCCTCTGGGCTTGCAAGTCCTTCGGGCACCAGAAGCAAAGAGATTTTTCTCCCTTGTGGTCAGCATGGCTCGAATTTAGCAAATACCAGTCCTGCTTCTGAGGGATGCTCTAAACTCCAGCCTTTGTGCTGTTAAGCTGAGCCTGCAAAAGCTGCTGTTCTGCAGCCCCAGGGTGCCAAACCCTGTGGCCTGCACCCTGGTGAGTGTGGCCCCGGGTGCCCCTGGGGTGAAGGGGGGGCACGGAGACGTGTCTCCCCCCGGCTCTGCAAAGCGCAGCCGGGAGAGGCTTTTTCCCCCATAAACCCATTTGTGTCTCCATCAAAGCAAGTGCTCTCAGCCAAAGGAACATCTTTCCCTGTGCAGAGACAGCCTGGCAGTGCAAGTACAACCACATCTCCCCTCCTCGAAACGGGGGCTGGCATTTGCTCTGGCTGCATTTCAGCCTTTTCCCAGCATTTTTGGGGTGTTTGGATCTAGGTTTTCCACCCAAATATTATTCTGAGTTAGTGTGTGAATGTGAGGCATTTATTTTCTTTTTATTACCCTCTTGTTACAGAAAAAAAAGCTGAAATAACGTGTCGTCAGCGCCAGGGAGCTGCAGGTGGACACACAGCAGTGCCTGAGCCCTGCTCTTCTTAGCCTGATAGCTTTAAGGCAAGAGGAGATTAAAAACAGGGTAAAAGTTGGAAAAACTGGAAGTGGTCGTGCTCTGAAACCTGTGCCCATGTCCAGCTACATACCTTAACCACACTCCATCACCTTTGGAGGATAGGAATGCCCACCTTTCCTGACCCAACCACATGTTCCCAACCCAAGGATGAAGACAAATGCTTGCTGCGTACATCAGGAGCAAGAAGAAACCTGCACAGAGAATGGGGCATCCCGGAGTAGCTGTAAGCACCGTATTTTTCGTTTCCTCTGGGCAGGCTGTGCTTTTTTGGGCTCACCTGGCAGGGTGGCAGCTCGCTGTCGGTGCAGTGTGGGCTCACCCTTGCCGCGGATAACCAGAGGGCTGAGGGGGTGCCAGGCTGTGGAGACGGGGCAAAGTGGGGTGAAGCAGGAATGCTGTGTGGGTGACACCTCAACACCCTGAAACACTGGCCTATCTCCTTTCTACGGGTGGGGAAACTGAGGCACCAGGAGATTTTTTTCACCCCTAAATACAAGGCGTGACTTGCTAGGGCTCTGCGAGCGGGTCAGCCAGAAGCCCAGGTATTGATCTGAGATCAAACTCTGCCTCCTCTCCCTCCTCCAAAAAAGCCATGTTTGTGCTGCCCCGCAGTCATGGTGCAATTTCTCTGTGATAAAATACACTCAGAGTCACCACGTGTGCTAAACCCCAGCCCAGCTCTCTAACCTAGCTTTGCTGCTAATAAGAAAGCCTCATAAATTACCCCAATTACAGTTTCACAAACAGAGAGTTTGCTTCCACACTTTCCATCAAAACTCTAGCCGGACTGGGGAAGAGAAGATGTTAGCTTACAGCCCCCGACGCAGACATGCTAATTACGAACCACAACAGGTTAAAGTGTCCAGCACAAAGGTGATAAGTATGGGTGTAATTATGGGTTATTGTAGGAGCTTAATTAGGATAGCTGTAATTAGCCTATTTTTCCCAATCTTCATTTAGCAGCTAACAAAATCAAATGGAAAATATTTTAATTTAAAAGGCCTTCTCGGCACAGGGTTACTAGAAGAGACTTAATTACTCATTGATAACTATGAGGTGGAGAAATCACTTCTTTTGTGCCGGTAGTAATAAAAAGCAAGGCTGTTAGCCAAAAAATAATACCCAGCAGGTTTAACCCTGGAATTTAGGTTTCAGTCCACGTAAAAATCTAGGAGTCCTCACCTTCGGTTTAGTGAGACTTAACTTGCAAACTGGCATCTAAACCTCCAGGGAAAGGTCTCGTTTCTCTGTTTGGGGCTCGGGGGAGCTGAGCACTGGCAGGGAGAGCCAGGGGTCCGGGTGTACCCCAGCTTTCCTGCCCAACAGGTACCTCCAGCTGCTCCAGAGGCTGCTTCAGGGACGTCTGAGCGGGTTTAAGCACCAGGGCTTGAAGCTGAGTTTTCCTCTTCCTAGCAGAATTACAGAAGAAAGGGGAGAGAATTGGAATTAAGAGGGAGGTTTCTGGGTGTGGGTTTAGCAGTAAAGGGGCATAGAGAGGAGGAGTTTTTAATTCAGGTGCCCTGGGTCCAATTAAGTCCTTCTTCTGTTTGTATTTGAAATATTTGTGCTGTCAGAGGCTCCTTAAAGCTCTGAAAGTGCCTTGGTGCAAGTGGCAGGCTGGTGTGCTGATAGCAGCGTGAAAAGCCCTCTCGCTGCCTTGCGTGGGATCTCCAGCCTCTGGATGAGGAAAAACTGCAGAAATGCTCAGTTTCCTTAAGGTTAAATAAAATAACCAACTCCCCGATCCCTGCTGGTGTTGTGGGAACAGGACCCAGCTCATATTCAACATACGAGGGTTTTGGGGCGTTGCTTTTTTTAAAGAAACCCCTCCTGCTAGCATCCCTATGGATTAGGTTGCTCATTTACTGGGCTTGAAAACATTTTCCTGTTCACAAGCTAAACAGATGAGACTCTAAGATTCCTCTCTTTCTTGTTCATTTAGGGGTGAAAAATTGCCAGCAAGAATTCAATTAGCATCATATCTGCTTAGCCCGGACTGCGCTGAGGGCCTTCCTACGCCCATACTTTCACTGCATCGTCTTCACAATAGCAGCATCTGCTTTATTATGAGTTGCCTAATTGATTCTGACATGCCCAGTTATTATATGTTAACAATGTCCTCTAGGGTGAATAGTTAGAGGGAAAGGGAGGGGCAACCACAAAGATGTTTTTCTTCTGTTTCTTGGGCCTTCTTTCAGAATTAAAAGCCATGGCTGACCTATTGCATTGCCTTATTCACAGAAAGGCCCCTAACTTCTGGACCTAACTTGCAAATGCTGGTGGCAAATTTTCCTCTGGAAGTTTGTTTTTATTTTGTTTTGTTTTGTTTTGCCCATTAGAAAATGCATATTCAACAATGTCAGAAAGGCTTCTAAATTGTGTGGAATGGGCTGATGTGTTATGTGAAAATGAAAGGTGTCTGTCATTTTTCCTGATGGTGTATGAGACAAGCTTTGCCAGGCTGGCAGCGAAAGGCAGTATCTTTCACTAACTCAGCAGATAGATATAGAAAACCTGGACATCCTTTGAAGCTCACAAACCTTTCCTCAAAGAACTCTATACAAAATTAAAAGCCATCGCTGCCTTGGTGGGGGTAAGAGGTCGCCAGTAAGATATTGCGATTCTGTAGGATTTATAAAAATATCCTGGCTTTTCCTTCTAAGAAAATAGGAGGGTGTTGCTGCGTGCTGAGGAATGAAACTTCTGATTAGGTTGGCATTGCTGATATAGAGCATCTAAAAATCATGGTGATTATGGGAGCTGGAATTGGAGACGAATTCAGCAGCCGGGCTCTCAGACCCGTCCCTTTCCAGGTGGGAAGTGCAGGGCATGTTTGGGGCAGGGAGATGGACTAGATGTGCTCTCAAGCTGGCTGCCAGTCCTACTTAATACAAAGCTGTTTGAATGGCTGGAATACCATTTGGGCAGTTTTATTGCCCGAATCTTTGCCAGTCTTAAAATCTGGCTTGATTTAGACTTGCACTCTAATTTCTATCTTTGTTTATAACCACTGCAGAGACACCCTTGTTGCTGGAGGTGTTTGCGGCTCTGAGAGCTCGTGTTGTGCTGGCTGGGTGATACAGGTACATCCACATTGCCCGTTGCCGTTTCAGGCCACGCTCTGTATTGTTTCACATCAGTGGAAAGCTCACTCTAGAGGCAACACATGTTGCCCTTCTTACTTGTGCTGCTGCAGAAGAGGAAGAAATCTTCCTGCACCTCCTGACCCCTCCCGGTAGCTACCTCTCCTGCGTGATGCTGTAAGGGCCTCTACACTTTGTAAGCATCACCCAGGAAAAATCAAAGTGTCAGATTAGGAGCAATGCAATGGCAAAATGGTTCTTGCTGGGAAACATAATGTGTGTTTCTTATGGAAGCTGGTTGTTCATGGAAGTCCAGTTCCTTATCGATTTACCTCTATATCCCCTCTCCCTCATCGTGCCAATAGCCTCACTCCTCTCCTGCATCCGTCATGACCCTGCAACACCTCCTGATCAGAGAGACCTGATGCCTTAGGAAAGCAGAGTAAAACAGCAGGGCCAAGTGTGGATCCGGCCAGGTTCTGTCTCCTCCGTTTGCTTCCATGGGCCTGCAGTGGGGGACACATGGAGTTTTATTTGTCGTTTAGATAAAGGAAGTAACAGGGGCCCCAGAGGCTCTCTATATTCACTTAAATGTCTTTTGTAGGTTTTTGCTGTGGTCTTCAGGCAACACCTATTATTTTGTGTCAAATCTCCTGCTGTTAGTAGCCATGAAAAAGTGTTAAGAGTTAAATCGTGAGGCTGATGCTGAAAAGTACAGAGCGCCCATGAGAGAGAGATATATATGCTTCATAGATAAGGAACTGAAGCACAGACACACCAAGGTATGCAAGTCTAAATCCTGTTAATGAGAGTTAGAGCCCTCCATCCTTCAGATGACCCAGACCAAAGCAGCTTGTGCAGGGTCACTTGCTCCAAAGTCTAAGCCAGAAATGATAACGAAGCCCGGGGTTCGTGAAACTGCCTTGCTCGAGCACCCCCACCCTCCCTGTCCCTGGGGAGGTGATGACTGTCCACCCTCACGGCCAGGTGGGACGAAGACAGCAAGCTGCCACCCGCGTGCTCACTGGTAGGATCCACTCCAGACGCGTTTTAAAG
>VZTQ01008477.1:20258-37437 GCA_013400755.1 Pelecanoides urinatrix | reverse complement strand
GGATGCCATCCAGAGGGACCTGTTCAAGTTTGAGAAGTGGGACCATGTGAATTCAACAAGGCCAAGTGCAGGGTCCTGTACCTGGGTCAGGGTAACCCCAGGTATCAATACAAGCTGGGGGATGAAGGGATTGAGAGCAGCCCTGCCGAAAAGGACTTGGGGATACTGGTGGACAAAAAGCTGGACATGAGCTGACAATGTGTGCTCGCAGCTGTCCTGGTTTCGGCTGGGATAGGGTTAGATTTCTTCCTAGTGCTGTGTTTTGGATTTAGTATGAGAAGAACGTTGATAACATATCGAAGATTTCAGTTGTTGCTAAGTTCCCTCCTAATCCAAGGACAGCTCCCATGCTCTACCGACTAAGCTAGGTACACAAGATGGGAGGGAACATAATCAGGACAGCCAGCCCGGNTTTTACTCTTCTGATTCTCTCCCCCATCCCACCCGGGGGGAGTGAGCAAGCGGCTGCGTGGTGCTCAGCGGCTGGCTGGGATTAAACCACAACACTCACTCTTACCCTTCCGATTCTCTCTCCGTCCCGCTGAGGGTGGGGGGAGTGAGTGAGCGGCTGTGTGGTATTTGGCTGCCTGCCAGGTTAAACCACGACAGCAGCCCAGAAGGCCAACCGTATCCTGGGCTGCATCAAAGGAAGTGTGGCCAGCAGGTTGAGGGAGGGGATTCTGCCCCTCTACTCTGCTCTGGTGAGACCCCACCTGCAGTACTGTGTCTAGCTCTGGAGCACTCAGCACAAGAAAGACATGGAGCTGTTGGAGCGGGTCCAGAGGAGGGCCACGAAAATGATCAGGGGGATGGAACACCTCTCTCCTATGAAGAAAGGCTGAGAGAGTTGGGGTTAGTCAGCCTGGAGAAGAGAAGGCTTCAGGGAGACCTTATTGCAGCCTTTCAGTCCTTAAAGGGGGCTTATAAGAAAGATGGGGACAGACTTTTTAGTAGGGCCTGTAGCAACAAGACAAGGGGGAATGGTTTTAAACTAAAAGAGGGTAGATTTAGACTAGATATAAGGAAGAAATTTTTTACAATGAGGGTGGTGAAATACTGGAAGAGGTTGCCCAGAGAGGTGGCAGATGCCCCATCCCTGCCAACATTCAAGGTCAGGTTGGATGGGGCTCTGAGCAACCTGATCTAGTTAAAGATGTCCCTGCCCATGGCAGGGTGTTGGACTAGATGACCTTTAAATGTCCCTTCCAATCCAAACTATTCTATGATGCTATATCCATTTATTTTGTGTGTGTGTAAAGACATAGAAATACAAGAAATATAGATATATATTACATTACGTAGAAATTATTTCCTTCCACTGCAATTAAAAAAATAAAAGAAGGAGAAAGAGTACACTGTTACCAATCAGTTATGTTAGGCTTACATATCTATATACATGAAATGAAAGGCAGTTAGTTTTTCTTTTATTTCATTTCTATGATGTTTTGGGGAATCTAGGCACTGAAGTATTTTATTCATATGGCATGTATCACATAAGAGTACTAGATTTCTCCAGTTTGCCCTGCCAACTTATCTTAACAGTAAATAGGAGTGATTGCTGCCAGGATGTAACAGGTAGTTCACTCTCCATGCTCAGTCTGGCCTGGTCACTTTCCTGAGGCTTGCAACAGGCATACAAATCAGTGACAGCTAGGTTGGTCTTTTTAGGGAATCAAACACCTGTTCATTAAAAATAAGGAAGAAAATCAACTTCAGCTCTCTTCAAGTAGTAATCTCATGGTGTTTTGTTTTGTTTTTGTTTTTTTATCTTTCATTTTTCTTAGGGAGATTTTTGAAGTGTAACCTGAAAGTAAGACTAAACAAAATATTTTGGTCAAATATTTTCATATTTCAATATTATTTTTAAACCAAAAGGCACTGGAAATGCTCCATTTTAATCTTTGTTCCTTTCCCTCTCTGATTCCATTTTTTTCTGACTTTCCAGTCTTCTTTACAGAGTAATAAGAACTTTATGTGCTACTATTGGACTATGATTAAATTTTAACAGATTAAATGAATAGAGATGTAGAGTCAAAAATAAACAAGTGAAAGTCCAGATCCTATTCCTTAGGCTGCCAAATAAAATGAGTGAATGCACTTTTTCAGGTGTATTTTTTTTTTATTATTTCACATAAAAGCCGATAGTATTGAAAAGTCAATTTGTACACAGATACTGTTTATCAATTCATTGCTAAACTCCATAATACCATGTTACAATGGTTCACAGGGCATACAAACTACATATTTCTGCAAGGGGAGCAACATTATACATTTTTACCAACATGATCTCTACAGCTTGGATAACCACTGAGTATAGCTCTGTCTGTGCACTGAGCGCCTTGGCCTCTGTTTTCAGCCAGAGATTCACCTGCATCTGGGAAGGGTGAAGTAGATTTTAAGATAACACACTACTCATTCTTGAAATACCAAACTGAAAATTACAGCTACTGTTTTGCACTTGTGTAGCATTTTAGGCACACATCTGTTTGCTGATTTGTTTTTTCTTGAAACATTGTGGATGAGAGGTGGATTTACTACATTAATCATTACTTCAGGTCTCAGAACCACTGTAAACTGTCCTTTTCATTGGAATCCTTTTGTACTCAGTTTCTCCTAAAAGGAAAAAAAGTGGGGCATTTGTCTTTAGCAGAATGTGAGGGCTTTGAGGGGGAGGTGGCTTGCCGATTTATTTGTTTTTAACATGGCATAGGAACTACGCAGTCAAGATACTGGAAGAAATCATATTTCACCCTTTGATTAAAAGCAGCATACAACATTAGCAAAATTAAAATAAAATTTAAAAAAAGGAACAGAAGAGGAGCAAAATGAACATGTCCCTGTTATACCCTTGTTCTTACATTTAAAATATTTTTTCTCTCAGACTTATAAAAATTTACTTAAACATTTATTTAGTAGTTGTAACAATATCACAAGCTCTTGAATTTAGAATGGTCATCACTGAAATGTCAGCTTTTACCTTCAGTTCCAACACAATAAATATTACTATTCTTTCCTGTTCTATCATATTGCTCTTTGGTATTTTTTCAAACTAATTTTATGAAAACAGTATCATTACTGTATTTCAAGGGATTTAATATTCTCAGGAGTATGATCTACCAGGAGAAAATAAGGGTTCTCAAGGGACACAAATTATGTACAACAGGAAGGAAATATTTAATTCCAGAATGAAAACCTACAAATTACAGAGCCACTTGAAACACACTTCTTTATTCATACAAATGAGTCTCTTCATTTAAAGTAGTTCATTACAATGAATAAGACAGCTGTAGCACTTTAGCCATGATGGCAACATTCCTTTTCTTTGGAAAAGATCATTACTGCATATAAAGGAGTAGCGTAGGGGTAATCACTACTTACAGATCCTTGAAAACTCTTGATGTGTCTTCTTATACACAATTTTAGCATTAGATAGTATGTTTGAAAAAAGCTTTATTAAGGGTAAAATTTATAGTAAGAGTACTGCAGGGAAAGTGGAGATCTCCAGTACAAGTCTGCATCAGGCTTCTGTTTTTTAAAGCTGCAGCCCATGTTTACAGTCATGACCTGCAGAGCTTGCTCTCCATCTTTAATCACGATTCAGACATGTAGTGTTAAGGGATGTCCTCCAGCAGCTCCAGCCCAGGACCTGGAGCCCAGCTGAGTGCTTGGGAACCCGGGGTCTCTGCCCCGGCTGAGGGACGCAGCCGCTGCTTTCCTGTTTGCTGAGCATGTACCCCAGAGGTGCGCACATGGGGACACACACACACAGGGACACACACACGCTCATCCCACAGGCACCCCGCATTCATGAGTGCCCCCAAATACAACCATGGACCCTTCACCTGCCTGATATATTATCCCAGACCTGAGGACCCCTGCTTGACAGGTGATCCAGTTTGACGTTAGTGGATACACAAGCACACCCCACGCACACCTGGTTTGGGGAAGATACCGACACTCACTCCCAGCAGCTGGCACCAGGCACAGGGGCTGTGACCCGCAGTACTGCTCCTGCTGCTGGCGCTGAGCCCCTCACTCATGTCACTCACCCTGGTCCCCCCAGTGTGTGTGTTTTGGGGACACACACTGTTTCTAACCCAGTCGTTGGAGGTTAAAGACCCCCACTGGCTGCAGCAGCTGACGCTGAGACCCCATGGGCTCCAGTAGCTGACACCACAGGCCAGGGGCACCCACACCCCCAGTCTCACTCCTTGCAGCAAGAATTACCACAGGATAGTGAGTGAGGTTACATAGAGAATTAAGAAAATATTTGATAAAATGATATAAGACGACAGGACAGACTGCAGTGATCAGGTGTTGGGCTTAGCCAAACAAGCATGGTGACCAGTCCTGTTTTACACAACTGTCCCCTTTTATACCCTTTTCTGCCTCCCCTTCTCTCTGTTCGTCCCTGTCCCCCCTTCCCCTGCACATTGTCTCATCAGTTGGCACAGTCGCACCAACCCCCTCCAACATGCTGGACCCTCAGGTTTGCATCTTTATCAGTTGCAAAGTTGGTTCTCTTTGAAGTGATTCTGTCAGTTTTGAGAGTCCATCAGTTAGTGTGACTGATGAGGGTTATTTCTTCTCATTGTCCCCCTTGTTGCTTGCCTGGCAGGTCCATGTCTGTGTATGGTTTTTTTTCCTTACTGCCTTCCCCTTTCCCCCTGTCATCCCATTTTGACAAAGGTCCTCAGTCAGACCTTACCAGACTAAATGTTCTCACACTCCACCTTTATCAGTAGGTGTAAATGACCAGGTTTGTCACCTGTTATTGTCTGTTTGCTGGTCAGGTTTGTGCCTCTCTGTGTTTGGCTTCCTCCTCTTCCTTATCATCCCATTTGACAAGGTCCTTGACCAGATAACTGCAGGGGAGTTCCTCTCTCCTTCCACATACCCTTACAGTAAACAGAAGTCTAAGCGATAAATATTAAAGGTGGTAAAAAAACCCCTAAAATCACCATGACCAAAACCCTTTCTACATTTTGACAGACAGATGTTTTGATTGATATACCATTTTTTGTTGCTCTTCTTGTTATGAATTTCAGAAATAGGGGCACTATTAGATAGAGATGAGGTAAGACAACATAAACCTTGCTGTAAGCAGCTGCTGTGAACCAGAAAGACCTCGATCTGTCAAGCATTTTGTCTGTCACACAAATCTACCCCCTGGACTACTGTAGGATTATAGTCTTTCTTATGGCCTTCATGAAATTCCAAGAAGGTTAAAGTTGCATTCTACCACTAAGGAAAAGCAAAAGGTTTAAGTCAAATTTTTATTTTTATTTTCACCTTGAAAAATAGTTGTTCTCTGGACCAAGTCAAGATTTCAGATATTTCCTTGTAGCAAATTGTATGATCAAAAGCCTACTTTTTTTTCAAGGTAGAATTTATTGTTGGCTACTTATATGATTTAAAGTTAGACTCTGCTTCTAGCCTTAACTGCAAAAATGATACTGAAATAAATTAAGCAATAGTGTTATTGTAAGGATTATTTAATTTTAAAAGTGCTCCAAGGCTCATAAAGATTATGTGATTTTAAGTCTTATTATTAGTCATTTTTCAATAAATTTTCTTATTTGATAAGTGCTGACTGGCAGAGAAAAAGTTCTGGGCAATGTTTTCTCTAAAAGCTAAATGAGCAAAATGCTTTTCTGCAGAAGGTTTATGATGTCCTATATGAAAATAATGAAGATCAAATATGCTGTGAAAGATGTAGTCTGTTCCTTGCAAACAGCATAGACAAGTACTATAATATCTCTTCCTCTGAAATTTTTTCTTAACTCACAAAGCCAAACAGAATTCCAGTGACTCAGAGAGTCTGTGATATCTTTATTGGAGACATTTGTTAATAAATCAATGAGCTAGTCTTACAATTTATAAAAATTAATAAGTGAATTTATATTTTTCTTGACATCAAAAAATCAAAAAGTTACACCAATATTTTATTTCAGCAATATAAAATTAAAACATTATAAATTCACCTGAGAACTGTAACTTGTTTATGGTTTTTTAATTAAAATTTGCTACACTGAAAACTGTAACTGAATATCACAACTATAATTAATAGAATGAATATAATGGGTTGAAATAAAATGGATAGTGGATAAAGTGTAACAAATATGTATGTTTTCTAACACAGCATATGATTGAGAAGTATAATCTATCAGATAGAAACTCAGCATAGAATATAGTTTGTATTCTTTGTACTCTAATAAACTGGAAACGGATCAGGAACACTTGCATGGAAATGAGAAAATCTACACAAATATATGAATTCTAACCTTGATTCAAAACTTACCACTACTCTAGATTTATACCAGTAATTTAGTTTGGACTTACTGGCATAAAACTGGAATAATATAGCAGTGAACTGAAGAAATATCTAGCTGAAATTACTCACTGCAAATAACTCTATTGTTACATTTCTCTTTGAGACTCTGATTTCTTTATACTGTTCTGTAAATATTAGCATTTTAGTGGTATCATTTAGCCTTATTGAAGACAATCTTAAGATGTCTTAAAATAAGAGTAAAATGCAATTTACTTCCGTTGTAACACCCCATTACACCACAACAGTAGAAATGGTTTTCATTCTGCATAGAAAATTTGTCCAGATAGCTTTTTTTTATTACGTGAGAATTTCAATGTCCAGGGATAATTTTGACAGGGAGAGAACAAAGCTTGTACATAATGGGGAAGCACCCAGGGGACAGTGGGGGAGCCCTCTCACTCCCCTTAAGAAAGTGGGATAATTGAGGTCGCATCTGAAGTGCCTGCACATAAACATGCACAATCTATAAACAAACAGGACCTTGAGGTGACAGACCAGCCCTCAGCAGGAAACAGCTAAGTGGGGAGACAAACAACAAACAGGAATTGAAGGAGGTCAGTGTTGGATCAGCTGAAGACTGAGGAAGAAAGGAAAAAGAGAGTGGAGAAATAAAAAAAGTGGAACTTGGAAGTCTGTGTTCAGTTACAGAACTATGATGTAGGAATTACAGCAACATGGTGGGACAAATTCTTGCCCTTCTGGAATGAGGTGATAAACGGCTATAAACTCCTTCTAAACTCTTTATGGAAGACAAGTTGTACTCTACCCAAAGGAGCAGCTCACATGCAAGAACTCTTTTATGAAATGGAGCTGACAGAGATTGTGAGTTGGGATCAGAAGACAAGTTATGGAAGACAAGTTGTACTCTACCCAAAGGAGCAGCTCACATGCAAGAACTCTTTTATGAAATGGAGCTGACAGAGATTGTGAGTTGGGATCAGAGGTGATACAGATACAGACAGCCCAATCAAAAAGAGGAAGCAGACAAGTCTTGTTTAAATAACAAGGAAGGAGTCCTACAATTGCAAATTATGGTTCTCATGGGGGTCTCTAACCACTTTGGGAGGGCAACATGTTGGGAATCAAATAGTCCAGGAGATCTCAATAAAGCACTGATGACAATTTTCTGCAGCAAGTGCTGTCATAAGGTAGCAAGGACAATTAGTCTGCTAGGCCTGCTACTCACTGATATAGGAAAACTGGTCTGTGTAGTTTTTGACTGCAGTGATCCCAAGAGGGTAGGAGCTAAGATCTTTAGGAAAGTGAGAAAAGTAAGTAGTAGAGTAAAACCTGACCTTCAGTAGAACAGATTTCAGCTTGTTCAGGGACGTGTTAGGCAGAATCCTGTAGAAGGCTATTTTGAAGGCCAAGGTTGCTTGGTAGAGATTTTTGATATTCAAGGTCAACATCCATACTGCACAAGAGTTGTTGATACTGATATACAATGAAACAGGCAGTGATTGCAGGAGGTGAGCTAACCAAACAAGGACCAAGCTTGAATGTATAAAGGAAGTGAATGGGAGTTGGAAACTACCAAAGAAGAGTAAACTAGCATCTCTGGAAATGCAAAGATGGAATTAGGAAAGCAGATGAAACTCATAGGGGATGTGATAGACAAGAAGAATGGTTTCTATGTACCCCGTCAGCAAAAAGAAAGCAAAGTTGTTAACCCACTGTTGGATGGAGTGGGTGACTTAAGGGAACAAAGAGAGGCTGTCTTTTGCCAAAAGAGGCAATGTCTTTCCTTGAGTCTCTACTGGGTCTATTCTGACACCTCCCAGGTCTCTGGCTCCATGGATGAGGGGAGAGCATTGGATGTAATTTATTTTGAGTTCATTGAGGCTGTAGATGTGGTCTCTTGTAGGAGACTGAGGGGATGTAGACAGAATGCATGGCCCACTACACTGTTGGTGTGAAAAGGTATTAGTCTAACTGGAAACTATTTACCAGAATTATTCTGAGAAGTTAATAATGGGGCAAAAACTGTTTAATGTTCTCATCAATAAGCTCATTAACGGGATGAACTGCATCCTTAACAAGTTTGTGGGTGACACTATATTAAGGTGGGGGGAGTGTTGCTCATATTCTGGAGGATAGGGTTGCCATTCAGAGGAATCTCAGCAAACTGGAGTGCTGGACCTACAGGAAGCTGCTCAAGTTCAACAAAGACAAAATAAGAAGTTCTGTATGTGCATTTAAAACCTCATGTATGAACAATCTTGGGCTGGATAGCAGCTATGCAAAATTAGGACCTGGGGGTCCCAGTATACAAGTTGACCATCAGTCAGCACTATTCTTGGAAATAACAGTTAACTTCTTAGTGAGCTAGATCACCAGGAATGTATCCAGTGGACTGAGAGAAGTAGTAATTATTCTCTACTCAACACTTACAAGGCTCTGTCTGGAGTATTTGACTGCACAAAGCACTGAGCAACCTAATGTAACTTCTATATTGACCTTGCTTTGAGCAGGGTATTAGAACAAAAGACCTGCAAAGGTTCTTTTCAAAGTAAATAACAATACAATTTCATGAGCAAAGCATTAGCAAGGACCTTAAGATTTGTAGTATTACTAGTAAACATGAACTGGATTCATAAAGGCTAGAAAGGTTTGTCCCTTGCAGATCTCACTATAGTCATCTATCTTGCTCCTGACATTTTGGAATGTATGAAATAAATCAGAATTTGGATGATGACATGGCCTTTTTTTGTTTGGCTCTGACCCTCTTTTGGCTTGCAAGGTTTTTACATAATATTGAAGGGTTATCAGTGGTGCATAGGAAGAAGAAAAGCATAGAGGTGGAAACAATAGGAATCTGACTGAAAA
This sequence comes from Pelecanoides urinatrix, assembly GCA_013400755.1. Lineage (NCBI taxonomy): Eukaryota > Metazoa > Chordata > Aves > Procellariiformes > Procellariidae > Pelecanoides > Pelecanoides urinatrix. The sequence goes on along the minus strand of VZTQ01008477.1, from coordinate 28,277 downwards.
TGCTCCTAAAAGAAGCACAATTATTTTATGGATAGCATTAGATTAATTAGTTTAGGCTTATAAAACAAAATATGTTATTCACTGGACCTACAGGAGTGAAGTAAAAAGTTCAGTGTTAACAGTTGTGTTATGACAGTATCACTAGTATGTTATTGCAAACTATCTTGAAAATAATTTTTAGTGAATTTTGTTGTCATAATTACAAAAGGCTGTTTAAGGTCAGTTGTTCAAAAGGAAAACAAGGAAACAAAATAAAACTGAACTGAGAGATTTGTCCTAGTTATTGTGCTTTATAATGTAATAAAATTAAGAACATTTTTTTAATTGCATATGTTTGTGTAATGTGTTGACTAAGACTTAATGAGTTTAATGGAAAAATTAACAAAGGTTTCTGTCGGAGTTTGTTCCGATTAATATCAGGTGTGGAGTGGGAGTGCGGTCCCGGAGTAATGATGAGTCCCAATGTGGGTATGGTCATTCTCCTTTATTACAGCTTAAAGCAACACTTATATAGCCCCCCCCCACCTTATACACGCACCTCGTGTAAGATAATGATTGGTTACATACAATTATTCCCATTGGTATTTACTTGCTGTCCACGCAGACCTTTGGACCACCCCTTACTGGACTTGGTCCCGCATTTCATGTTTGCTTCATTAGCGATGTTCCTCTTGTTATCCATTCAAAGATAATGCCCAGGCCGCTGGTAACTCCTTTCTGCACATCCCTGCTATTTCTCACAGCATGGGTTGCTCAGAGACATAATATCATGTCCCCTTTTTGATAACCATTCTTCCACAGGTTTCAATTTATTGTAATTGATATTTAATTTGCTCTGAAAGATTTAACCAACTGATTAAGTGTGAATAAACTGAAATAGGAGAATTTTATGCGCCATTGAAAAATGAACTTCAGGCAGATAGTTCTCCTTCATATTCCAGTCCTGGTATTTGGAAGCAAGTAGATTGCACTACCTTTTAACAACCTCATTTGTATTTTCTATCACATAAGAAAAGTGGTATAAAACTTTATTCAGTAGTACCTAATGAAACTTCCAGAAAAGAGTTATGGAGCTACCCATCCTTCAAGGAAAAAAAATCATCCTAAGAATAATCTATCTGGGATATAAAACCCAGGAGTCATCCATAATAAAGACCATTATGCAATCATTATTTTATGCTGCATTACTAATAAAACTGACAGAATCAATAATTTATGTTGATACTAGCTATCCATTTGAAAAATCTTTTCATTTTGGAATTTGTCATCAAATTAATATGGATTCCAGATGAACTCATGCTGTCTTGTTACAATTTCTTTCAGTGAAGGAAGATTTGAAACAGAAAGCAATTCACAAGGTCTTTCTAAACACAAATACATAGCTTAATTACTAATGGCTATAAATGTGGCCATCATCCTCTCTTCCATAGGAAAATCCTTTGAGTAATGAATACAAGTTTAGAATTGGCTTGCTGCAGTTATTAAGGTCTGGATGTCTCTTACAGCCTTTAATCCACTTGGTTATCATCACTTCAGGGACACATGCAGAAACATCCCCAGTATAGTTAAATACTTAATACATTTAATAATTGTGGGAGCTGAGACAACTCAGTTGATAGCTCTTTGGCTGCTTGACAATGGGGTTAATTGGCTGAGACATTACTTTGCTCTTGCCTTTTCAGAACTCTGGCTGTTTCTTCTTCTGACTCTTGACATTAAAGTGTTAATGGAGATAAATCACTAAGTACATCCTTTCATTCCCGGTGATTTGCAGGCTCCATGCTTCGTGACCTGGAATATTTACCAATAACTTTGCATGACTTCTGCTTCCCGATGCCTGCTCTCTTCAGAATCACCCTTATAAATGTGATCTGAAGGGTTTATTTTACCCCAGAAACAGTATCCTGTATTTTTAGTGCAACAACTGTAGTTCATGGTTTCTATTTAAAACGTTGTAGATTCCTGTGGTGCCAGCTAGATAACATTCATTTTATGCCCAGCATATAAAGCTTCATACCATTAGGTCAATAAAAAACTACCACAGATGAGATGTTATTTTCTCTACTGCCAGGCCTTTTGTTTTGTTTTGTTTGAGCCCTGAAAACAACTGGTGCCCTCAACTTTCACTTATTGTTTTTTTCTTTCTTTTTCTTTTGTTTTCTAATGTTTTATTTTATTCTTATTTTTCCTGCTGTCCTTCAAGCTTGTTGGAGGCTCTGTCCCCAACATTAGGTTGCTAGACTTTTTTGCTGTTCTAACTGTAAGATTTTATTGCTATCTCTAGACTCTCATATCTCAAATCATCAGAATTTATTCCGGAATCACCTATTTCACACTTTCCTTTAGTTGATACAAAGCATTCTGCATTCTCATCACACAAGTATGAGTACCAAATCTTTCCTACATGGGTGATATTTAAGATTCTTTCACAATCTGTCCTACTCTGTCACAATCACTTTCTTGCTCATCTCAAAGAAGGCTGGGTTACAATATTTTTAATCCAAACATTACTATTCTTTTAATGGTGCATATGTGGAGGTAAAGTAAGTATGTTTAAATGTTCACAGATGTAATCATGTTGATCTTCCCCCAGGGAATAAGATGGGGCATTCAATCCCAGTGTATGATGCTTTATATACGTGTAGTGAAGGGAACAGTTTTCAGCTTTAATGATGTCATTGCTGTAAAATAATGTGCTTGATTTTGTTTTGTTAAAATAGAAATGAAGCATATACACAATCTTTTCCAGAATCTCATGATGTTTAACCCCTTTTCTTAACAGAGACATAAGTTTGCCAGTAGCAGCATATTCTGTGTGTATTCAGTCTGCCCTTTTTGCTTCTGGAGACAACGGACTACAGGGTAGATTAAAGGGTAGATTAAAGCCAACACTATACATATAGCTTTATTTTTTTCCTTCTCCAAAGGCTAGTTTCTGTTTGGATCTAGCAAATTACTTTTTTTAGTTCGTTAGTTTCAATGAGGCATTTGGAATTGGTTTATTCCACCTGCTTGAATGGAAAGCTTTTTTTTTTTTTTTTTTTAGCAATTTAACACATCTCACTGCACTACAAATGTAAATAAAAACATTTTTTATGAAACTTGTTTTAGTTGCATAATACATATGTACATTAAACTAAATATTATGTACTTTGCCTATTCATATTTCATTAAGACTCTTTAAAATGAATGTAATATCTTGATTTTAATGAAAAAGGAATTTCTTTAAAGGAAAAGGTCTTTCTATCAGTGTAAAATTCCAAATGAAACAATCACACTTCAGACTGGAAGTGAACGTTATTTAAAATTTTTCACAGTTGATATTATATAGCAGTGAAAAAACTCAAATCAGGTAAGCTAATCCCTCTTTTTTCTGGTTTATAATTTCCTTAAACATATTCAAAGTTACCGGTACATTTTATTGCATTAACAGCAAGTTTTCACCAAAAGAGTGAACGTGAAGTGAAAGGGCAAGATCATGTTCTTCAATTTCCAAAATAAGATTAGGAAAGAATAAGAAATAATTAAGTATTTGGAAAAAAGCCCATGAAGACAGCCTATGAAATATCCTCACTTCTGCAGTTGTAGAATTTCGTGTGCTATAGGTAAAAAAAACTGCAAAAATCTCTCTATAAATGACAGTATTATAACTCTCTGTTTATTCATATTAATAATCTGATAAACTTAACAACAAGTCAGCTGATTTTGTGCATCAAACATCAGAGAAAAAAAAATTAAGTTTGTGTTCAACGAAATATTAAAAGTGAAACTATGACCTAATATGCCTTCTCCAGCTGTTATCAGATATAAAATTACGGAAATAATATGTCATAATTTTAGCCATTTGAATCTTGTCTCGGTAAATACTTTAAGCTCACTGTATGTATAGGGAAACAAAAAAGGTCAGTTCATCCCATGTTTTTCAGGATGGCAAAATCAACTTTACAAAGAATGAATTGTATTAATAACTTGAAAAGAAGCTCAAGCAATTCCATCAGACCAAACATGTTATTCAGCTTCAGAATGTCGACATCTAGATTCAGATGTCTAAATGTTTGGGTTTACCTTTCAGATAGGCAAGAACAACTATTACTTGGGGGATAATAAAGTCCTTCCCTACCATGACTGTAAAACCCATGATTAATGTATGTATATACAATATAACTATATTTGTATGATATTGTTCTCTTAAACTTCCATTCCACATGTGCATACACTCACAGACATACAGAAACTCAAACACACAGATCCACTTTTTTTCTTTTTGTGTGTTGAAATACCCATCATCTAAAAAATATTAGAGCTGTCCCTGAAACAAGATATCCCATCATAGTATATCGAAGTTAAATCACTACACTCAACTGACTCTTTAAAGCTTTTCAATTTACAGTATGTCTAAAATGACCCAAATGATCCATTGACTATATTAATCTACTCAAGTAATCCATTGGCTGGCGATGTCACTGATATCTAATTCACATGTAGACACTTCAGATATCTAAATCCCACCACATAGGATAAATATTTCAATATAGATCTCTAAAGATCTTTCTAGGTGCTGTATACAGTTGGAGATCTTTATGATAGTCTAGGAGGTATGACGCTCATTATCCTCATGATTGCACTGAGTATAGCAGAATTATGTCAGGTTATGTGATAAAGACTCATCTGCACACTTACAAAGGAGCAAAGAGAGTAAATGATGGTGATGGCCTTGGCGAAGAATCCAAATAATACCCTGTCTCATCTTCTCCAGACCATCACAGGGTCCAACAGCCCTTCAAAGGCCCATCTCCACAAGCACAGGGGAGCATAGGAGGGTCTAATAGCAGGCAGAAACACAAATTAAGGACTCAGAGGACAGAGCACCCCTGCCATGCCTGTCCCAGTACAGCCTCAGCCCCAGTGCACAAGCCTGAAATCCTCTAAGATGACTCAAAGGGAGCAGCTCTCCAGGACACCTTTTGAACTGAGGGTGGTTACTGCCAAGGAGTATGGGACACGTTATGGTATGCAGGGGAAGAGCATTTCCGGATTGCACAAGACTTATTATGGGTGATTAAGGGAGGAACAAAAGGCAGGGAAAGGAATGGATTTAGGTAATTTGAGGAGGAACGAGTATGGAAAGTAAGAGGATAAAAAGGGTTGATTGTGTGCAAATAGTTTGCTGGTTGGCACACTTGTCTGGCTGTGCCCTGTGCCTGATCAGCATAGTCTGTCCTGTCTTCCTCTTTAACTCTTCTCTAACTCATTCCTGGGTCAGGGACCCTCTGTTTGGCGTACATGTGTGTGTACCGGTGTCTGGGTGCCAGCCACTGGAATCAGACGAAGGGTCAGAAGGCCCATGTGCCTGTGGAGCCAGGAACTGCAGAGACCAGAATGAGTGAACTTAAGTGCCAACAACTGGAATGGGACCTGGGGTCACAGGGATCACCCGTGTGTTTGTGGTGCAGCACCTGGAGTGAGTGATGGTCTGGGTCATTGGAGGCACCAGGGGAGTCCCAGCTGCCAGGGGGTCTCTAGGAACAAAACTGGATGGTATGTGTGTCTCTAAGGGTGAGAGCCCAGGGCAGTTGGCCTTTGGAGACCTAAGGAGTCCCAGCCAGGTCTTGGTGTATGGGGCTCTATGTGTGTGTGTGTGTGTTGGTGTTTGAGCATGAGTGAGATGTAGTGATTCAGCAACTGGAGTGGGGTTGTGGCCTTGGAGGCTTGTATAGCCAGGTCCCAGCAACTGGAGCAACTACTGGGCAGACCGAGTGTCTGAGCCCAGCTGCTGGAGGGATCCACCTTGTACATACGTACATACATATCCTCATAGTGGACCTCTGTCTTGCTCAGCCAGAAAGGGGAGCAGGATGAGACCATTGGTACTGCTTGTGTTTGTGTTATTTCTCTGTGTGTTTGCCTGTGATCTGTGTGGTCGGACATGTACAGGTGTATGTATGTGTTGTATACCGTGCTCTGCACACATATGCCTGCTAGGAATACATAATCATCCTAGTTACAAGTTGGACCTGGGGGCGTGAAGCTATGGCAGTCTTGCTTCTGTCAGGCTGTCATATCAGGCACAATATTTTCCTCTAAACAAATTTAATCCACTATGCTCAGTAGATCACAGTAGAATTTAATTCACAAATTAATAACGATTTAACTAGTGACAGAGGTTTTCACTTAGAGGCAACTGATTTAATGTATCGGTATATGGACATAATATTGAAGCATGATGAATTTATTTGACTATACAAAATAATTGAATCCTTACCAAGTAAATATCAAATCACTTTAAAGTCTTTCAGGATAGGTGTTGACATTTCAGCTCACTGATGAACTTTACTGTTGTTCAAAAATTTTTAATTAACACAATCTGTTTAGGAAGAAAGGAGTGTTGCTTATAATAAAGGAATCACATGTGAATGAATTATGTAAAATCTGTCTTATTCCTTCCACTTGCAAAGACTAATACTCAAAATTGATTACAAGTAGCCAAATAACTAAATTATCAGTATCTTATTTACTTGACCACTTGATCAGCCAAATCTAATTAAGTTTCTTAGCATATAAAAATGTAAAGTTCACTATGCAATAAATTTTTTTAGTTCATTTTCTGGGTAATTACTGTGGAGTTTGCTGTAAACTAAAAGGTTTGGGTAAATTTTTTAGGGCTTCAGCCCTAATCACCTATGTATTTTGTACCTAATCTTGTGCTACATGTACCAAAACAGACTTTGCTAGAATAATGGTATTTTTTCCGCAAGTCTGTTCTGTAGCTAAAATATCTTATCCAAGTCGGCTGCTTTTGATTTTGTTTCATTATTAAGGACTAATATAGTTATAATTATGCTGATGTGAGTAAAGGTAACAGAAATTTTAATAGAAGTATAACTTTATTAGGACTGAAATTCAATATCTTTTGAATTACAAAGTAAGCATTTTGTTTGCCAGGTTACATGGTCTTTAGATAATATTAGCCACAGGAACATGGACATACTATTCAGCTACTTGCGGGCTCACACATTTTTCTGTTAATGTAATAGAAACATAGTGAAAAGAATTAATAACAGAATACTAGTTCAAACCAAGTTCAAACCGAATGTGCTCCTCAGTTTCGATTGAGTTATCTATATGAAAGACAGAGTTCATTTCCCTTAGGCTGTTTGTCAGAGAGGAACAAAAACTTCTTTCACTATATTTGTGGACTTCATATTTTTTTCCATAACCATAGAGGTAAAACTTCTCTTCAGGTCAAAAAGAAGTTTTGTTTCACAGTCAAACATCTACACCCATACGCGGAGCAGGATGTCCCCATGCGCCGTAAGAAAAATGGGCGGGGAAGACGACCGGCCTGGCTGAACGGGGAGCTCTTGCTGGGACTCAAGAAGAAAAGGAGAATTTATCACCTTTTGAAGAAGGGGCAGGCAACTGAAGAAGAGTACAGGGATCGTGTTAGGTCGTGCAGAGAGGAAATTAGAAAGGCAAAAGCCCAGCTAGAACGCAACCTGGCCACTGTCTTGAGAGACAACAAAAAATGCTTTTACAAGTATATTAATGACAAAAGGAGAGCCAAGGAGAATGTCCATCCTTTATTGGATGGGGGGGGGGAACATTGCCACCAAGGAAAAGGAAAAGGCTGAGGTACTTAACGCTTTCTTTGCCTTGATCTTTAATAGTCAGAGCAGTTATCCTCAGGGTACTCAGCCCCATGAGCTGGAAGACAAGGATGGCGAGCAGGATAAACCCCCTGTAATCCAAGAGGAAGACATTAATGACCTGCTATGCCACCTGGATGCTCACAAGTCTATGGGGCCGGACGGGATCCACCCGAGGGTGCTGAGGGAGCTGGCTGAGGAACTTGCCAAACCACTCTCCGTCATTTACCAGCAGTCCTGTTTAGCGGTGGAGGTCCCGGACGACTGGAGGCTCGCCAATATGACGTCCATCTACAAGAAGGGCTGGAAGGAGGATCCGGGGAACTACAGGCCTGTCAGCCTGACCTCGGTGCCGGGGAAGATTACGGAGCGG
>VZTQ01008477.1:0-20171 GCA_013400755.1 Pelecanoides urinatrix | reverse complement strand
TGTGTTCAGTTTTGGGCCCCTCACTACAAGAAGGACATTGAGGTGCTGGAACGTGTCCAAAGAAGGGCAACGAAGCTGGTGAAGGGCCTGGAGCACAAGTCTTATGAGGAGCAGCTGAGGGAGCTGGGATTGTTTAGCCTGGAGAAGAGGAGGCTGAGGGGAGACCTCATCGCGCTCTACAACTACCTGAAAGGAGGTTGTAGCGAGGTGAGTGTTAGTCTCTTCTCCCAAGTAACTAATGATAGGACGAGAGGAAATGGCCTCAAGTTGCACCAAGAGAGGTTTACACTGGACATCAGGAGAAATTTCTTTACTGAAAGAGTGGTCAGGCCTTGGAACAGGCTGCCCAGGGAAGTGGTGGAATCACCATCCCTGGAGATATTTAAAAGACGTGTAGATGAGGCGCTTAGGGACATGGTTTAGTGGGCATGGTGGTGTTGGGTTGACAGTTGGACTGGATGATCTTAGAGGTCTTTTCCAACCTTAATGATTCAGTGATTCTGTGATTCTATTATGATGTGATTTTGTCTTGTCTTTGAGCATAATGAAGTATTGAAATTTTCCTGTAGAAGATATTCAATTTTTGACTCATAAAAGGGTTTGAAAGCATTTAATTTTATTCTAGAGTTTAAGAAATATATATTTTTAATTAATAGTGATATTTCTGTAAAGTTATGTCCCTAACATGATTCTGGAGTCAGACTAAGGGTGCAAATTTTCAGTCTTTATTCAGACCAAATTACCTTTCAAATAAGGCATGAGTTTTGCGTGCAGGTTGAGTTCACAGTGAATACTTCAGGAAGTGATCTTCAGATTAGAATTTTCTTGTCATTCTGCTTAATGCTTAATTGATTAATGAAGCCAAAGGGGCAATCAGAATACTGGTAATGTATATTTATTAATGATGATATATTGAAGGCACCTAAGTCTACGCCTCCTGCCAATTCATGTGATAGAAAACTTTACCCGGAAGAAATAGTGCAGTTATGTTTTCTGCTGTAATTTAAGGTAACTGCCTACCATTTAAAATAGATTTGCTAGATAAATGTGCAACAAACTAAAGCCTAGTAAGGTTGGTTTCATATTGGCAAATTCTTTCACTTTTACCTACAACCTGCCATAGATAGTAGTTCTTCAAATGTTGAGTCATTATTAGCAGTGACTGGGAGGGCGTTCAACTTTTAGTCTTTTCCATGTGGATCAGGTACTACTAGTCAATCTATCAGTACTTGGATTCTTCAGTTCATTTCCATGTCATTTTTCTGCTACAGTAGTCTACTGTGGGCTGAATGAAGGACTATATTTTAAATCTATTCTAAGATGATTCTAAGTGAAGTTAAGATAACATTCAGCCAACCCTTTGTTAAACTGAGCATTTCAGCATGGCCAAGTTATATAAGAATTTCAGTATCTGCTGTGAGGACATCTGAGGCGTCAAAGTGGTTTCTGTCATTGTCTTTAACCAAAGCCATTGACAATAATTGAGGTAATACAGCTATTTCCAAAAAGTTGATAAGGAGTTCAGAATTCTTCTCTGACACTTCCAAATAATGTACTAATCCTGAATACGGGAGGACTCAAACAACAAGAAAGATCTTTGTGTTTCAGAGACTCAAGCCTTTTCACTCAGTATTTCAGTCAAAAATGCTCTTGGTCTGATAACTTTATTTTGTTCAGGAAAATTATTTTCTACTCTTCCCTGAGATTTTTCTCTGTGATTTGCCATTGGTTTCCCTACATTTAAACTCATCACAGATACAATTTTGTTGTATCTGTTAAAACTAACCTTTAACATAATTCTTCTTCATCGAGGAAATTAGTTTTTGGGTAGTAATATGTGTTTGTGTTTTGGGTAAGGGTGGTTTTATACCAGTCTGATTAAAGGTGTGACATTAAGTAGCAGAGATCTTAAATGAAGAGCTGTAGATACACCTACCAACTGAAGATGTTTCTTCTAAACCAAAATAGTTTAGACAACTTAGATCCTGACCATTAGACAAACCAACTTCCTTTTGGCATTTTATTTCTACAGGCATGATCAATATGATGGCACTATATGGTCTGCAAGCAAATGATTAGGATGCTGATGAAGCTCTCACCTGAGTTTAAGTTAACTGAAGCATGTGGACAACTGCCAGACATGGCACGGGAAACTGCTAGAAATGACAAATAACAGAGCAGAAAGCTGAAAGAAGTTACAGATAACCCCATGACAGACGACTGGATCACACAGATGATCCAGGAGGAGGTATGTGATAGATAGCCGAGCTTTAGGTAAGTGCTGGGGGCCTTTTGGGGGTAGGAATCTCCCAAAGCCAGCAGCACCTCAGTAATCCCACCAAAAGATGACCATGGTAATGGTATCAGAATTTCTGGTTATGGATGTAGCAAAACTGGACCCAAAGGAGAAACAATAATTAAAGGTGGGTTGTTTATTTGGGAGAAGACTTATGGGGCTAGAGAGAAAAGAAGCAAGAAATGAGAAAAGAGAAAACAAAAGATGCAAATCACGTGGTCAGTGCTGTCATGGGTACCTGTTAGGCAGCCTTGACCTTTATGACCTCACCTTAAATTAGGTCAATAAACTAAGTTGTTTTTCTGCCTATACCACACAACCAGATAATCTGCTTCATCAGTCAGGAAGACTGAGATGGGGGAGATGCAAAGGTGCTTTCCCTGGCTAACAGGAGAACACCCTGACAGACAGATCAATCAAGCATTGTGATACCACCATCACCATCTCAGTGCCTGTTCCAGGTCTAATGACATTGGCATCTTTCTAACCACTTCCTGGCAGAAACAAAGCAGCATTCTTTTGGTTGATGAATAGCAAAATTGCCATAGGAAATTGCCTACAGGCGATGATTAGTTTTGTTATTTACTCACATTTCCTCCTTAGAAAAAATAGTTGCATAACTGACTATCAATCTGAACTACAAAAAAGTATCTCTCTACTCTCAGTGAGATAAGTTAATATCATTGGAAATGACAGTATATTTTTTCTACTTAAGATTAATGCCCACCATGAAAAAAGTGAATATATGGTACTGAGTCTGATCATAAATACATAATGAATTGCAAGAATATAGCGGTCAGTCAGACCTTTTTTTTAACATTAGAGTTTCTTGGGAATTTTTCAATGACCGTTTCTTTCATAGTATTACAGTGACATACCAAAGCAGAAACTATTAATGGAAATATATACTTTATACAAAACTTTTATTGAAGATTATTTTCTTCATCAAATGAATTCTCTGGTGATAGAAAGAGGGGAACAGACTGACTTCAAAAAGCCAACTGTTAATGGATGACTATTTTCAGCACGGATGTGGAAGATCCCTTGAATCTACCCTAATCCCTTAGCTAAAGAAACAGTTCCTTGTTCAATTTCAGATCCAGTTAATAATTTAAGTGGAAGGACATCAGAGTGTCTATAAAGTCTCTATAAAAACCAGAGTTTGAAGGTCAAGCCATTCAGTTAGGATATAACATTTCAAGGCCTCTCAGTATCAGGCAGAACAAAAGTGGTAGCAGTGTCTCCTGGACTATTGTTAGACTGTTAAATAGAGAGTCCAAGGACCGATCCATGCCCCAAGACCAGCTGTCACTAACTGGATGAGATAATTTCTACACAAGGCCTCCTAAGTTCCCTGTCCCTTTATCCTGAAGGGAGCTAGGTAGTGTTGTCCAAAGCAGAGTGAGGAAGTGAGACAACAATCAAGCAGCGTAGGCAAGCAGCAGTCTTTTGCTTGAGCTCACTCACTATGTTTAATAGTATAGATATACTTTGTTAGCCAGAGAAACCCAAGGCTTTTTTATTGTTGACTCTTAATTGTTGCCTGTTCTTGAGGGGGTTTTCTTATCTTTAAAAAAAAAAAAAGATTTACTAGGTTTTTTTGTTCCTTTTGTTTTTGTGGAAAAAGGGTAAATTGCAAGAACTGTTTGTTGCAAATTAAATTAATTGTCTTCATCCAACTCTCTCCTGTCTTCTTGTATATTAATATTAGAGTAAACTTGAGTGAATAGACATACTTTGTGTGTGCATGGATGTGTGTGTGGGCACATATATTTTTATGCTTTTATGTAAGCTAAGGAACTCTTGTATGTCTAACAAACACTGACTACAGTATGTGTTGCAGCCTTTTGTGTTTGTGATGGATTTTTGATGAAGTGGAAAATATTTTCTTTTTCTTAATTGATTATCCCTTATCATCCTCATACATTTTTCTCCATGTTTATGTAGAAGAGGAGGTTGACTGCTAGCTCATAACAGTAAGAGAAATCAGGACATTTAAGAAATAACTACTAAACTATTTGTAGAAAGACAAACATCGTACTATGTCTAGTAAATAAGCACTATTTCTCATAATTTGATCTCTACTCCTATTGTTTATCTCTGACACACAACAAATAGATACCATGTTTATTAACTTAGTCATTCATCCTTTCTGTAAGTGTGCTAATCAGTATTTGAAACTGGATGCAAAACAATAGGAGTTGCAGAGAGGGATGGTTCTTATTTTTCCTCTAGCCATGCTCGCAACTGCATGGACCAGTAGAGAGGAAAACAGCTGGGTTTACTTTTCTTTTCATTCCACACCAACTTCAGAACTAGCCGTTCTTCCCTTAGGACAAAATCTATTTGTTGAGTTTAGCATACAGTGTTATGCTTTGCCACCCGTGTAAGATAAAATAATAATTTAATCAGGAGATTTGGCTATAACATAGCCATCTAGAAGTTCTTATTTCTCAGTCTGAACAAACCATTTTGTCAAAGAAATAGCTTTGCAGTGAGATTCATCTTATTCTGAGAAAGGTGTCTAAACTGGAACACAGAAGTTGTGTTGTGGGGGTGCCTGTTTCTCTCCATTGAATATGAACGAAATGTAGGATGACTAATTAAGATGTGAATGTTTCACTTTTCAGCATCTAAATTAGGTAAGATAAATACCAGCTGTAGTTTCAGGAGAAATATGAAAGCTTTTTGTCAATCTAAAAAAGCCTAACTACCCTCACATTTACACCCTGTCAATACACCAAACTGTTAAATGGACAAGTGATAAAAAGGCAGTTTTTAATGTTCTCATCTGGCTGTACTTGTCTTAGCAATGACCCAAAATCCAAAATAGATCATTTTTATGGTATTAAAAATCCCAGTAATTTTCTACTACTTTTTCTAGATGTACATTAAATTTAGTAATACTTTTTAAATTGACTTTGCAGAGAGGGCATGCTAGAGCAAAGACAAGGTCATGAAGTCCTATAGTTCCAATAGGAGTATAACATATATAACATCTTTTGGGGCTTTTTAGTGATCATCAGCAGATTTCTAACCATCAGGAGCATAACTAAATGTAGCTGTAAAATTTTAAATGTAAAACTTTACCATTCAAATATCCATCTGGGATTTAGATCACAATTCTGAAACTTGTTCAATGCAGTAGACTCGTGCTACTTTGTAGTCAAACCGTGACGATCAGACCTACATGGTTTCTATTTCTTTATTAGAAATGTGATTTTGTATGTTCAGATGAACTTACACAGCTTACATCAAAACAAGTTGTCTTGAATATGTATTAGACCACCACAGAGTCCTTTTGAAAATCTTGACTCTAAACATCACTAGTAGTACTAACATATTCACTTACATCTTGACTTTTGACTTTATATGTTGTATATTATTTGGATTTAAATATGTGATGACAAATATTTGTGCATGACCTACTAAGTTACTTATAGGATTATTTGTCAAACAGTAGATACGTCATAATATACTTAATAGTTCTTTGTTGACAATCATGATTCAAAGAGGACATATTCAAAAAATAAAAATAAAACCAAGATCAGCAAGCCAATTACAAAACAAACAAACAAACAAACAGCTTTTTCTTTAGCAACTTTTAAAATATCTGTTTTAGAAATTGTTTATTTCAGTTCAAGATATTTCTCTACTCTATTTAATTATTCATGCTGTATTAAAGTTTATATAATTAATAATTATGAAAGCTAAAAGTTTAATTTCAACTTTAAGGAAAAACATAAACATATAAACTGAGTTGGTATTTTATTTAACTGTTAAAAAACACTGTTGACAAAACTGTGACTATGGCTATCTAGAATAAAAAGCACAAAATAATTCAATTTCAAAAGTATTCAGAAAAGGCCGTATACGTAAATGACACTTGCAAAGTATCATGTGCCAGATCCAAAGCCTATTTAAGTTCATAGTAAGGAATCCACAAAATTAATAGAACTGCTAGTTATATCTTACAGTGCAGGTGAATCAGTGAAGATGAGCTGGGAGATTTGCACTACTACCTACAGTTATAAATAGTTGTGCTGGTTCCTTGTCCTTCACCTCTCTGATGTATATAACACTTTCTAAGAATCTGACCCATCTTTTTCTGAAGCACATGATTTCAAAGTAAACTGTAAGTCAATGTAGCATACATATGAGTCATAAATACCTGGCACAGTATGGAAAATAGAATCCCTACATTAAGGTATTCATCTAATATTACATATTACAGACATTTAACATGTGTATGATGTTATTGTGATCACTTAGAAGGGGTCACTCATGTTCTTTAGCCCAACTGGTATAGGGTTGGGACCTCACATGAGCAGTTTTTATATTTAATTCTTTCTAGTGCATAATGATCACATCCACGCTGGGAGTGAGTTGTTACTTACCCAAAAGGTTTTTGCACATAATTCCCTTTGTATTGTCTGGGCACACTATTCATAATGCTTGTTGAAAAGACCTTTGCAGCATAACAGTAAGGATTCATGCTATATACTTGTACAGCTGGGACAGAAGGGGATGTCACAGAGTGCAAAACTTTACAGGACACATTTGGAAGTCTCAGCCAAACAGAGGAACTTATTTTTATCTATATTTTTTCTTGGAGTGGTCATTAGATGTATTTTGTCTGGAGAGTGACTAATTCATTTCATGTCATTTGACTGACAACCTTCAGGATTTTTCACATTATTTCAAACTTCAATACACCAAAAATAAGTTCTGCATATTTTTCACCTGGTTCACAGGATGAGGATAGAGTATTTGGCCTTTTGTCATACCGTAAGAGAGAAAAATCAAGCTGATTGATAGATTAAATGTATTGATTTGTGTCTAGATAGGAAGACTTGGGCATTTTGCATTGCTAGTTTCAGTACTTATCCAAAGAACTTGGAATATTTTGAGTGCGCGCGCACACACACACAAAACCCCCCAAACAAACCCCAAACAAATAAAAAAAAACAAACCAGGTTTTATTATCAGGTATTAAGTGCCAGACACTACTTCATGATTAGTAGTATGTTCATTTGTAACAAAATTTCTTTCTGTAAGTGCAATGTAATTATTATTACTCTCAAAACCTTTTAAGTTGATCATTCTAAATTGATATTACCAATAACAGTGTACTGTAATTCAATTAACACTGTTTTTTCCTCATAGTTATCATCCTTTTTGTCTTCATTTTTAAACTACTGCCCCTCACTATTTCCTAGAACAGTAAGATGCCAATCATATGATTTTTTACCTGCATTAGAAACATATATTTATCATCCACCCCAGTGATTTCCAAAACTAGAGTGCCATTTTTATTCCAAAAGATGATGATCAAGAAAAAAGATAAAGTGATAGCTAATTTTAGAGCAATATATTTCATAAAATCCTTTTAGTAGAGAACAAAACCAAACAAAATCACAAGAATATTAACACTTCGGTTTACTTACTGTTTTACAAAGTAGACTAATGCTATATAAAATGAAAAAGTCTAACTTTTAGCAACATCTATGAAATGCTAAATTTAAAAATATTTTAAATTTCAAAAAATGTAATTGTTTTTCACTTACATTCTGAAAAATATTGCATGCTCCCTACCCATTTAAACTGTGTGTCAAAAAACACATGACAATTGATTTCAAGCTGTGTCTACTAAGGGAGAAACATCACCACTTCTGTGAGTGCTTTTACTCAAATTTAACTTGGTATATAGGAATAGTTCCATTATTTAAAGCATGTACTATAATTTTCACAGGTCCAAATATGGTTTGGCTCCAGCTAACAGAAGAAACTAGCTCTACCCACTGTACAGGAAAAAAAACTGTCTTCATTTTTACTAAAGCTGCATCATTATGCATCTGAAACAGAAAATTTCTTGAGGCCATAAAACAGAAAAACATAAGAACATGATTTTGAAAAAGAAATACTTATGAAGAACATGGAAAACTCTTTAAGAACACAAGAAAAATACATGTAATGTAATGTTTAGTATGTAAAAGAACTACATAACCAACATATTACACAACTCTGGAAGGACTATAAATTTGACATTGAACAGCCTCTCAGTACTGGAATTAACTGCAGTACCGTGAAATCATTAAAATGACTCTAACATATTTTGTCTTGTGCCAGCTGATAATCATATGATTCCTGAACATGATGCAGGAATTAGCTGTGGCCAGGGACTTTTAGCAATAAATACTTCAGATATGATCACTGTATTCTGAGGCTTTGAGTATTTAATAACACAGATATGGGACATTCTGGGTTTGCTGCCCTTAGTGCTGACTTAAGCATACTGGCTAGACCAATCTGGGGCACCTTTAATTAGTAGCATAAATGTACAGAAATTGATTATGTCCATAATCTTTCCTTTGTTTCCCTTTGTTTCTTTTTGGTTTGTTGTCTGTTTGGGTTTTTTGTCCTAACGTTTCACTTATGCAACACTAGCAATTTTATGGAAAATTAGGTTACATTAAATGATTGCAATACTCTATTTTCCCACTTTTTTCCACAGAACTTGAAAATAATAGACTTAGATTTTTTGTTCTTTTTTGGTTTATGTGTTGTTTTCTTAACATAAAGTAGATTACATTTAACTGAAGAACAAGATAAATTACTGAAAACTTCAGATGAGTTTTAGGACACACATCTGACAAATAGAAAAAGAGTGAAAAGTAAATTAGAAAAGTCAAAGGCAGATATGACACGTTGTATTAGGTGTAGGTGGCAAGGTCTTGGTAGTGGTGGTAGCGTGCTGAAGTGGTGGCCTTTGTTGGAACAGGTCAAGGGCTGACCTGTGCTGGACACAGCTGGTTCCAGCAAGCTCTGCAACCAATCCACTGCAGGGCATAGATGAGTCAATTAGCCAAGTGTGTGGCACTTCTGTGAAAACATATTTAAGGAAAGGCATAAAATGCCAGACAGAGAGAGGAGGAGGCAACAGAAAAGTGAGAAACAGCAGAGGGAACACCAAGGAGGAAGGGCTCCATGGCATTGGAGCAGATTTACACCAGAACAGATGGATATTTCCTGAAACAACTGCAGCCTGTAGAGGACCTACGCTAGAGCAGAGGAAAAGTGTGAGAAGTAAGGAGCAGCAGAGAGAAACCACTATGTAAAGAACACAATCCTCTTCAACCCCCTGTGCTGTTCTGGGTAGAGGACTCCAGAGTGAAGGAGTGAAATTAAACATGGGGAAGGAGCAAATATTTTATTTCAGTGTTTGTTTCTCACTACCTGAATCTATTTTAATTGGCAATAAATTCAATTAATTTTCCCTATGTCGAATTTGTTTTGCTTGCAACATAAATTGATAAGCAATCTCCCTGTCTTTATCTTAACCCATGAGCTTTCTCATCCTATTTTTCTTCCCCATCCCACTAAGAGCAAGGAGTGAGCAAGTAGCTGGGTGGGCATTTGGCTGTTAGCCAAAGCTAACCTATCACACACATTCCAAAAAAATTTAAAGCACTAAGTATGGAGATATATCAGTTCTGAATGTACATAATGTCCAGGAGATACATGCAGAGTTCATAAGATACACATCATCTTAACAAAGTAGTACCATCTTGAGCTTTTATTAAAAAACAATCAAAAATACAATATTTAAGGTTAGATATTCTTTACAGTATCTACCATGGTGTATAATATGCACTATGGAAGACTCAACAGGGAGCTTAATAAAACTCTCACTGTAATTTCACATTCTCAACACTAAATTATGAGAAAACACACAAACAAATGTATACTATAATTTTGTCAGTGAAAAGGCATTCTATTGGAAAACACAAATTAATAACATTCATATCAAAATTTATCACAAAACATTCATCAGGAAAAACTTTTCAAATAGAGGTTTGTAGTTTTGATCACAGACTGAAAGAGCTGTACACAACAAATGGTAGTTTGAAAGAAAGTCCTGCGAAATATATGACAGTAGTTCCCAATTATGCCAGGAGAAATAAGGAAGTGATGTCTTCTTCCTTATTTTAACAAAACTTCCTATGGCATTTTTAAAGAAAGTGAGTATAAATATACAACTCACAGCTGTACAGCTCATCTGAACTTATACATGTTATTGCTTTCCTGTTTCACACTCAAACCTGTCAAAAGAGCTTTTAAATTCTTCAAATATTTCTTTAAGTAAGTATGAAATTTACAGACATTCTATTCAGAGGGAGCATATTAGAGGATTTTTACTGTGTGAAAACATGTAGTTGTACTTGACAGAGTTCTGCAAACCTAACTATATGGAACTCTCCCAAGTTATAATAAATACACATACAAACACAGAAACAAAAACCTATCTCTTAGAAATATACCTTGCTCCACAGATATTGCAGAAATAAAAACTACTAGTTCCCTATATGCAGTTTAATTCAAGGAGAAAAGACACTTGAATAGTGTACATGAGGAATTAAAATCTAAACAGAAAAAATAATAAAAAAAAAATAGTTCTCAACAACAGTGAAAATATAATCTTTTACCATTTTCATAGACATCTAAGAAATTTAAATTAATACTGTAGTTTAGCAAATTTAAAGTTTAAAAATGTAAAATTGTTTCTGCAGGCCCAAATGATTTCACATCTTTTTTTGAAATTTGCTTAGATATTATTACAATAATTCAGTTGCAATATAAAATATATCTCTGGTCCTGCTTAGTCCTTTTTCTGATCCTGTTGAGAAAGACTGGCTTTGTTGGTTCCTGTTTTTAAGGCTAAGCAAGCTAGTATTTCTAAATCCAGAGTAATGCTTTAGTTATCAAGTCTAAAGCTTTGGAAGGATTGGTGGGAATGCATTCTACCTGAGTTTTCACTAACTTGTGAAAAGTTTTCAATCCGAAGTGGGTAAATCTTCCCAAAGTAATTTCCTAAATATCCCAAAAGTGGAGAGAGATAGATACTTTCAAATTATTCTGGAGGATCATCCTGCTCACTTGGTTTAGGTGCCTGAACTTAGAAGAACCCGATGTCCCTCTGAAATTCTGGAAAAGCACCTCTCTCCCTCTATTTCCTATATGAGGAAAGCAAAACATTTTTTCATGGAGTGCTTCACTGTCATATTAAAGTTAGGGACAAATTTAAAAGGGTACTTCTATGGGTCACACAAAACCACATGCAGAGAAGAATGGTGTCAATATTATTTAAATTACATTCCTACTCATGAAGCTTTTTAAAAGTATCTTGAATAGGTATATTATTTATTTAAAAAATTGCAAGTATGTTTCTAAATTGGATTATCTGAGAAATTTTTTATTAGGATTTCCTTCTGAAAACAAAATTACTCTGGGGAGTTGGAACCAGTAAAATCAAGAAAAAGTGACTACAAAAATAAGAATAGATGTAATAGATTCAAAAAGTTTAGTCAGTTTTGAATAGAAGTATTACCTAAAGTGATTCAGGACAAAAACATACATTGGAACCAGAAGCCAAATAGATCCTTTTGAGGTTAAGTTAAGGAAACCTCAAAAGAAGATATTAAAAGTGTACATTTCAACAGTATCACAATGTTGTTCTGTTTAACTTTGTGTGTTAATATAACTGTGCGCATAATATATCTCCAAATCTTTTCTTTATCATGGAACATTTCCTGACAGTTTTTTAAAAGTAGCAGTGTATTCAAATCCAAATAATATCTGCCTCTTGTAAAGAAGCATTGATTAAAATCATTATAATAATTCATTAAAACTCCATGAAGGAAGGAACGACAATTAGTGCAAATAGAAAAATCCACGTTCTGGGAAGGAGCACCTGTAGCAAAGTGTAATAGTCATTTTTGTATTGAAAGTAGTTTGTATTCCTGTGGTAACATAAGTATAAAGAATGAAAACATAGGAAAGTTTCTTTATTCAGATGTATTCATTTCTTCTGCTCTTTCTATATAATGTTCATTTATTCTGTTTCTGGACAAACCCTCATCTTTTCACTCCGTCCAGTAGAAATGTTATCTGTCACATATGAAGCTCAATATATATTCAGAACTGTAAGTTATTCTTTCACAATGTTCACTTCTAATATAAAACATGACATTTTTTTACTTTAGAAACAGAAAATTCCTGTTTGATTTTTGGAGGAACATTCAAGTCATTCAGTTTCTGTTGCTGCATATTTGAGTCTCAACTTGTACTCGATTAAAGCTCCATTAATAATTATTAGAGATTTCTTCATGCAAACAAAATAGCATTTAACCCACTTAACTTATAATTGTCCACTAATTGATCAATAACTGGTTCACAGAACTGTTAAATAAGTATATGAGTATAAAAGATAAGTACATTCAGAATAAAGTTTCTCAATGCTTAGTTTACTTTTTTTTTTGATATATATATCTCACAACATCAATGGTTGGGATAAAATCATATTGCTTATATGAAATGAGTTTTCATTAATTATAATTCAATTCCTTCTCAGTTCATGTAACATTTTATCAGAGGAGAAGGAAATAAAGCAGGTTTTCTTCTTGTCTGTTGACACTGTCTGGAAGCAGTGTAGGTATATAACTCCTACATTCTCTTTCACATTTACACAGATGTGGTTTTATATGTTTTAAAATCAAATACCTCTATGCACAAGGAAAATAAAAATGTAAGGGTTTTATTTTAGAAACAAAGTTCTTCTCTCTGTATTTCTGGATAATTAATGTATTTTTTCTATATTTTTATCAAACTCATAAAAGCAACATGAAAAAAAATACTGAGACACTGTGGAAAATCTGTGTTATAGAATTTGATTTGAAATGTTTTTTCTCTTGGCATATAATATAAGCTTCTTTAAAAAAAAACAAAAACAAAACAACAACTGTAATTCGTCAGCTTGGCTACCTCTTCTCCAACTATTTGTTTGCTGAGCCGAGTGAAATAACAGATTCTTATGAACTTGTATGAAAAGGCCTCTGTTGTCTTCTGAATTCCTGTTATTGACCACTCATCCTGGGAATTAGAGGGGCCAGAGAATAGTCTGTTATCTTATTTGTTGTTATTCAGATAGTAAAATACCTGAGATAATATATAAATTACCCTAGTACATTTAAAATTACAGGAAGAACCTTTTTTTTTTCTTTTTTTTTTTTTTTTCCCAAAGAAGAGGAATGTTTCAAGCACAGATGAACGTTAAATCTAAGTGTAAGTTTTTACGGAATAAAAATAAGAGTGGGGTGCAAGAACCACTGAGAGAGAAGAGGAAAGCAAGCCCTTTTTTTTTTCCACCATCTTATCATCACTGAACTTTTATTAGAATCATAGAATCACTAAGGTTGGAAAAGACCTCTAAGATCATCGAGTCCAACCGTCAGGTTGTGTTAATAGCTCTTACCTGTACCTTTGCCAGAATACTATCCAAAAATGAAAATGCAAATACAGATGTTGTCTCACTGTTGGGTCTGTATCAGACTGTTCTTAAGTACTCATCCCTGTCTTATACCTGCCTTGAGCATTGAGTCATCGTGTGGAGTTCAAATTATCCCTACTTTAGGAGTAACACTGAGTTCTAGATTTGCCTAACTCATCTAGTGGCCTTCTATGACAGAGTGCCTCTGCAGGGCCTTTGATACAGTCCTACACAATATTCTTTCTGCTAAATTGGAGAGATACGGCTTTGATGGATGGACTGTTTCATGGGCAAGCAGATGGCTTGTTGGCTGCATTAAAAGATTTGCAGACTGCAGCTCAATGTCCAAATGAAGATCAGTAACAAGTGGTGTCCCTTAGGGGTCTGTACCCTGGTATCTTTATCAGTAACATAGACAGTGGGATTGAGTGCAAGTTTGCAGATGACACCAAACTGACTGGTGCAGCTGATTCACTAGAGGGAAGAGGTGGCATCCAGAAGGACCTTGACAGGTTTGAGAAATGGGCCTGTGTGAACCTCATGAAGTTCAGCAAGGCCAAGTGCAAGGTCCTGCACCTGGGTCAGGGCATTCCCTAGTATCAATACAGGCTTGGGGATGAACTGTTTGAGAACAGCCCTGCAGAAAAGGACTTGGGGGTACTGGTGGATGAAAAGCTGGACATGAGCCAGCAATGTGCGCTCGCTGCCCAAAAGGCGAACCGTATCCTGGGCTGCATCAAAAGAGGCGTGACCAGAAGGTCTTCCCCACTACTCTGCTCTCATGAGACTCCACCTGGAGTACTGCATCCATCTGTGTGGCCCCGAACACAAGAAAGACCTGGATCTGTCNAAGATCATCGAGTCCAACCGTCAGGTTGTGTTAATAGCTCTTACCTGTACCTTTGCCAGAATACTATCCAAAAATGAAAATGCAAATACAGATGTTGTCTCACTGTTGGGTCTGTATCAGACTGTTCTTAAGTACTCATCCCTGTCTTATACCTGCCTTGAGCATTGAGTCATCGTGTGGAGTTCAAATTATCCCTACTTTAGGAGTAACACTGAGTTCTAGATTTGCCTAACTCATCTAGTGGCCTTCTATGACAGAGTGCCTCTGCAGGGCCTTTGATACAGTCCTACACAATATTCTTTCTGCTAAATTGGAGAGATACGGCTTTGATGGATGGACTGTTTCATGGGCAAGCAGATGGCTTGTTGGCTGCATTAAAAGATTTGCAGACTGCAGCTCAATGTCCAAATGAAGATCAGTAACAAGTGGTGTCCCTTAGGGGTCTGTACCCTGGTATCTTTATCAGTAACATAGACAGTGGGATTGAGTGCAAGTTTGCAGATGACACCAAACTGACTGGTGCAGCTGATTCACTAGAGGGAAGAGGTGGCATCCAGAAGGACCTTGACAGGTTTGAGAAATGGGCCTGTGTGAACCTCATGAAGTTCAGCAAGGCCAAGTGCAAGGTCCTGCACCTGGGTCAGGGCATTCCCTAGTATCAATACAGGCTTGGGGATGAACTGTTTGAGAACAGCCCTGCAGAAAAGGACTTGGGGGTACTGGTGGATGAAAAGCTGGACATGAGCCAGCAATGTGCGCTCGCTGCCCAAAAGGCCAACCGTATCCTGGGCTGCATCAAAAGAGGCGTGACCAGAAGGTCTTCCCCACTACTCTGCTCTCATGAGACTCCACCTGGAGTACTGCATCCATCTGTGTGGCCCCGAACACAAGAAAGACCTGGATCTGTCAGAGTGGGTCCAGAGAAGGGCCACAAAAGAGATCAGAGGGCTGGAAAACCTCTCCTGTGAAGAAAGGCTCAAAGAGTTGGGGTTGTTCAGCCTGGAGAAGACAAGACTCCCGGAGGACCTTACTGTGGCCTTTCAGTACTTAAAGGGGGCTTATAGGAAAGATGGGAATGGACTTTTTACCGGGGCCTGTAGTGACAGGACAACAGACAATGGTTTTAAACTGAAAGAGAGTAGGTTTAGATTTGATATAAGAAATTGTTTATGATCAGAGAGATGAGACACTGGAACATGTTGCTCAGAGAAGTTGTGGATGCCCCATCATTGGAAGTGTTCAAGGTCAGGTTGAACAGGGCTTTAAGCAATTTGATCTAGTGACGGATGTCCTTGCCCATGGTAGGGGCTTGGACTAGATGATCTTTACAGGTCCCTTCCAACCCAAACCATTCTATAATTTGTACATCAAGGTTAGGCATTACAGAGTAGGAGACTACATGTGATCCGGGTGCCTAAGCTCTTTATCTCTTAAGCTCTATAGCTAATAGAGATCTAGCCAATAAGGCAGTGACCAACACTGATAATAATCAAAGGGTATATTTAAAAGAAATTTGAAGTCTCATCCCCTACATTGACTATTTTTGATTTGACCTTAACTGAGAGCGTGTCACTCAAATGTAGGTATGCATGGCTTAAATGCAAATATACAAAGCTGGTGAGATGAAGCTATCAGCTCCCCTAACCTCAGGCTCCTGCTGCCTAGTGTGAGTTTAGTACTGCCAGGAGGGAACGCACATTGTCTTGAAACATGCATTTCTGTAAGAGCTGAGTGAGTATCTATATGCCAAATTTGAGAAAGGGCATTTCCAGTGTTTTGGCTTCCTTATAATTTTCTGAAATTAAAGTTTTAAATCAAACCCACTTTTTGATCTGAAAAAAATATTTAAATATTCTATTCTCACATTTATTTTTTGTTTTAATTCTTTATGCTTGAAGAGTTTGAAAACTAACATCAACCTACAAAGTTTTAATTTTGTCTTATCAGTACTTTTCAACAAAATCATGTTATAAAAAGATTCAATTTTATCTTGACAGGCTAGAAGGATTTCAAATTGAATAGATGTAAAATACATGAAAAGATATCTGTCACACTTGCAGCAATATTCTGTTTCCAATGAAACAAGATATGTAATAGAAGGCTACACTGACAAAAAAAGGAGGAAAAGAGTAGAAATTGACTAAGAAAAATAAGATGGTGGACCACATATTACCCATAGGTCAAGAACTGTCAAATCAGTATTAGCATTCAAAATGAAGTACAGGCAGGCATGAATTCCTCCCAGCAACCACCAGTGCCAAAAGGCATCTCAGAACTAAATCCACACTAACACTATGGCGGTTACTTTTTCCACTGACCTTGACAAAATACACTAAGCTATTTGCACTGTCTGACACAAGAGTATAATTTCAGAGAGACAGAAAGGATTACTTGTGACTTTCAGTATTACAAATCAGGCAGCAGGAATACTATGGGAAGTTCACATTCAGATATTTACAGACTGTAGTAAACTTAATCAATAGTTTTAAAATGCTATTTAGCACATTGTGTCTTTAATTTCCCCCTATGTCTCATTAATGCTGGGGGCTGGAGGAGGGGACGTAAATTCCAAATCTACTACTGCAAAAATATTTTTTTCTGATAAAAATGTAATTAATCCAGCACAAAATTTTGAATGTTAAAAACAAATTAAAATTGTCCCAAAGGAATTAGACCAGACTTTATACACAAGCCACTGTGCTACTGTTTATTTTAATTTTTGGCTCAGCCCTCAAACAACAATGGTTGAATTAACATTACATCATTGCCCCATACTTACCTTTTCTGCTAGAGAATGTTACGTCATATCAGCTACTAGTGCATGAAATAAAGATATTTTCAGATCCCCGGGAGCAAATATTAAAGTGTAGTACATTTAGATATTAATAAATAAACAAATGCAACTATCCATACTACCATGTAAATTATCTCTATAAACTAATCATATTGCTTTCCTATGCAACTCTAGCAAATCAAAAGCAGGAAACAAGTGCTGTTAAAAATCCTGTCCCATAACTCAGGTGGTCTTTGAAACATCCCAGTAAATGTTATGGGGATTTACCTACACATAGATTATTGCAGCTCCAGGGATTAAATGCATATGACTGTTGAATATTTAGAAATGTGATTCAATTACCAGTTGGTAAAACACTTCTGAAACTGAAATGAACAAGTAACAATATTTTTATTTGACTTACAAGAAAGGAGAAAAGCAAAAGCCAATTTTAAGGTTTTCCTTTCTGGCTGTAATTTGGGAATGCTAAGGGTATTATATGGCACATTAAAGAATAAAAAGTGTAACATTTTCAACAGTTTTTTCAAAACTCAGACAAGCTAGGTTTCTTAGTAAAAGTGTTTGAAACATGATATAGTTATGAACAATCAATACCGAAAATGAATAAACAACTATTCCAAAAATATCTGACTCTATAAGATCAAACTAGAATTTCATAATATCACTGAACTAAAATTGGGAGTGAAATGAAAGTTTAGTTTTACTACTTTGTAAAAACAGCATTCCTGAGATACAAAGTGATATTTCAAAATGTCATAGTATTTAATAATTTCATTTGGCATTTTATACATATTTTGAAAAAGATGCATCACCACAAACATATCTCATTTTACAGCTTTATTATGGTAAAATGAATTTGTAGTATTTATTTTACTCTTGTCCATGAAGAGAAGAAAAAACAATAGAAATAAACTTATGAGACTTCCCGTATTTAAAAACTATTTTAAAAATTTGTGTCTGGATGAACTGGAAATGATCAAATTTTCTTGGTGTTGTATATATTAACACTTACAGCAATGTTAATTAGAGAAGATGAGAATCAGGTGTAACATGGACAAGCCCCGAAGTTTATATGGAAAAGATTTTTGTTTTGTAAGAAGTTGATAACAATGGCACTGGACAGAACATACGGTTCATTAACATTTTTTTCAGGATTAAAGCTTTGAAGGCATTAGTAGTGCATGTTGACTGGTATTATTAAAATCTAGACTAGACAATATCTCACAGGAAACGCTGAATCATTTGTACGTACTCTGAGGACTAATTCAGTCATAACACTACTTTGTCCACATACTAGTCAAACTAACATTGACATATTCTGAATTTCTATACTCCTCAGAATGTTTTTAGTTAAATATCACTTTGTTGTTTTAAATAATTTCTGTGGTCCTTTATATATTTATTTTTTCTGATGCATTGACTTATCTATTGAGTTTTGTAGAGGAAAAAAAATGTTAGCAGGAATTGTCTTGAAGCAGAGGAAAGAGCATGCCTGTGTGTATGAAGAATTAAAGGCAAGAGACACTAAAATATGACATTGGAACTTATGGGAGAACCAAAGTATCTCAGCTCAGGGACTCGTATTCCAGACTTTGGAAAAATGCTTAAAATTAATCTGCATTTGCCAGAAAAATTTCAATTGTATATGTTAAAAAAGGAAATTATGCACAAAGAACGCATAANTGCAGGACCCGGCACTTGGCCTTTTTAAACCTCATACAGTTGGCCTCAGTCCATCGATCCATCCTGTCCAGGTCCCTCTGCAGAGCCTTCCTACCCTCCAGCTGATCAACACTCCCGACCAACTTGGTGTCATCTGCAAACTTCCTGAGGGAGCACTCGATCCCCTCATCCAGATCATTGATAAAGATATTGAACAGACTGGCCCCAATACTGAGCCCTGGGGAACACCGCTCATGACTGGCCGCCAACTGGATTTAACTCCATTCACCACAACCCTCTGGGCTCAGCCATCCAGCCAGTTTTTTACCCAGCGAAGAGTGTACCTGTTGTTATGCATTGTCTCATGCAGCTTGAGAATAATAGATATTTTTAGGAGAAGGCACCATTTCCTGAAACATATTTCTCTGTTCCAGAAATATAATTGGGATTTCCTGCTTGCTGTAAATGTGTATTTTCACCCAAGGATTTGATTCATAACTGTTACTCTTTGAAAGGACACAGTCTCTGTGATGCACCTAATTGTACATCACCTAAACCACTGTTTTTCACTCTTTCCACTGTTTTGTTTTTGTTTGTTTGTTTGTTTTTGGCAAATCTTAAGACATTAAACAGAACTAAAGAAAGTCATTTAGGCATATTTTCCAAACAGTTCTTAGTTCCCTCCTTAAGTGACATTCCAGAGGTAGATTTTTCCATTCCCACAGAACATTACTTTACTTACTATCAATCTTTCCTTTCACGTTGGTGTTGTGAATGAGTAGTTTAGAGGCCACTTAAAGAATGACCGTCAAAGGTATTAGCAGAAAGTGATTTTAACAGAGATTTATAAAAGTGCAACTTAACAGAGTTCAATGGCAAGGTTCACTCTATGACTTACTACATGGAGGAAACATACAAAGTAAAATTGTGTTGTAATTGAGCTAGAATGATTTGTACAGAAACCAAGGACAAAAGGGTAAGGGTGACTGTCCTGTTGAGTCACAAGTTTCAGAGAAGACCCGGCTGGATCCAATCTTAGTCTCAGACTTGGACAACGGTTTCTGTCTAATACCAAACGGAGACTCTTCCATCAAGTTACGAGGCTCAGAGTAGACCCCCTAGGTGTGGCTGGATCTACCCCTAGTCTCAGACTTGGACAATGGTTTATATCTAAGGGATTATACGTGTTTAGCAGTAACCTAGGGTTCATTCACAATTTAAGATAGTGTCGTGGTTTAACCCC
>VZTQ01008474.1:7314-41798 GCA_013400755.1 Pelecanoides urinatrix | reverse complement strand
TTTAACCCCAGCCAGCAAATACAAATGCCACACAGCTGCTTACTCACACCCCCCCTCCGGTGGGATGGGGGAGAGAATCGGGAGGGTATAAGTAGGAAAGCTCCTGGGTTGAGATAAGAAGAGTTTAATAATTGAAATAAAACAAAGTAGAACAGCAATAATAACAAACGGGAGCAATAACAATAACAGAATATACAAAGCAGATGATGCACAGTGCAACTGCTCACCGACCGCTGACTGCACGTCCCGAACCGGGGGGGCAAGTCCCCACACACACCTGGTTTTTATACTGAGCATGATGTCACATGGTATAGAATACCCCAATGGCCAGCTGTGTCCGCTACCACGCTTGTGCTCCCCCATCCTGGTGCAGGCATCACCCAGCAACAGCCAAAGCATCAATGGGCCATTAACAGACCAAAACACACACCCCAAGCTATGGGGAAGAAAGTTAACCCTGTCCCTGCTGGAACCAGGACATTCCAGAAGGGGATCAGCCCAACTTACTGATGAAACAAACGTCTGGAAAATGTGATGCAAATGCTCACTCTAGAGCTAATGTGTATTTTTCATTTTGTAAAATGCGTGTTAAGTGAAAGTGATTATGCCTAGTCTTCTATTGTGCCTTGCTAATTAATTAGATTCTCTAAAAGGAATGAGTGTTACTGGGCCAAGGGCAACTTCTAAACTAAGAATCAAAGGAGAACAAATTAATATTCAGTCCATTCTCCTCTTTAAACTGATCTGTATGTTTGTCTTTCTCCAGTCCCTAAAGCTCCAGAGATAGATCTAGCAGCGTGTCTGGTTGCTGATAACTGCATAACAGTATCATGGAGAATGCCTGAAGAAGACAGCAGAATTGATCATTTTGTACTGGAGTATAGGAAAACCAACTTTGATGGGCTTCCTCGAGTGAAAGATGAACAGCATTGGGAATTGATAGACTATATTAAAGCTACTGAATATACATTATCAGGTAAAGGTTTTTTATATTTAAAAACTAAGAATATTGATATAACTCTCTATGCTTGGAAGTTTTGCAAAATACCTATTTTCCTGTATGTAATGAAGCTTCCATTGTTTCACATTACTCTTGGGTGCGTTGTACAATAATGGCTCTGCCTTTTATTTTGGCTTTGAGGCTTTTTAAAAAATGATGTGTTAAACGAAGTTCACACTGATATTTAAGCTTGTTTTTTGCAGATTGAGATAAATGGAAGACAGCTACATGTAACAGATCTTAGTCTTGTAAAAATTGTCATAATTAATATCAATTCAAATTTTTAAACATTTACTTTTTAGGTCTGAAATTTGATACGAAATACATGAACCTTAGAGTACAAGCCTGCAACAAAGCTGTGGCAGGGGAATACTCTGATCCTGTGACTCTGGAAACCAAAGGTAAAATTTCAAAGACTCTAGCCTTACTCCAGTGTAGCGAAACTGCTGCACTTACTCTTCTGCCTTCATATATGAACTTGTATATTAAGTCTGCTTTTGCATGAGCACTGCTGAAACATGCGTCCTAAGTGAAAAGGAAAAGAACCATTTCTGTAAAGGATTAAGAAGCTTATTGGCAGAAAGCTGGCCTCTTAGCAGTCAGACACTAAAAATGAGGTAGTGATGTAACTTTCTCCAACACAACTTGGCATTGGTTGTTTTGACAGTATTACGTGCTGCTACATCATGCCAACATACAGCAAGAGAAGATGAATGTTGTGCTGAGCATTGATAGGACTCTTAGGGCCTCTAAACAGTAGTAGCTGGCTGGTTATTAGTACTTAGTATGTGACAGGTAATAGCTTTCTGTAAATAGAAGGTGCTGAAAAGGATTTTTTTGACTTTGTAGCTGTAGATTCTAATCACTGTCAATATTAAAAAAAAGGCAGCTCCAAATTGCAAAAGTTACCAAGTCATTGTGTTAGAAATCAGTTGGTCTGAGTATGGTGGCTTCCTAACATGGTTTTGTAAATAAACTAGAAGAAAAATTTCTTGCAAGTGATGTTACTATTATGGTGGAGATAATGATCCTGAGGCTTTAATTATAGCCAAATCTGTAGTGTAAAGGGCAAAATAACTCGTATGAACTGCATAATTAAAATATAAATTCTGTTACTTGTGAATGTTACTTCATAAAAACAAAGCTATATGCAATTTGAATGAGCTGATGGGCATTCTGGTAACTTTTCTAAAACTATTTTAATACTCTTAAGCAACAGTCATTGTCAGATACATAGTATCCATTTAATAGCAACTTACATTCCTTACTCCAGTACCAGAAAAATAATTCTGATTTTGATTGTTTGGGCAGTTATTATGCTTCCCATGTTTTCATTATTTCTGTGTGAACATTTAGTTCACTTTCTTTAATAAACAGCCCATAGAAACTCAGTATCCTCGTCCATGTGCTTACCTTATTGGTTTTTAGACTTGTGTACTGTTGAGCTCTAAACTCTTAATCTCAAGTATACTTTCTTTCAGAATCAGGCTATAATATCTGATGGTATTAGGACCCTTACAGAATAGTCTGTAAATAAACATCTTTAGGGAACCTGGCATGTTGTGTTAATTTTGTTTTTTTGGATGAAGGACTTGGCTGCAACAAATACCAAGTCTCTTCCAGTTGCATGCATCCTCTACAGTTTTTGTATCTGCAGTTGATACTGTTCAACTCTGTCTGCCAGTATGTGCAACCCTGTCAATTTAGTATTCTCCAAGTTTGCTATCCTTATTAATCATAAACACCTTGTTGGAGAATCAGTGCTGCAGAGCATGGAAAATAAGCATACTTTTAAAAATCATTCATGATTGTAAGAATCTAGGGAGGAGGCTGTGACTAGCAGAAAGCACTAGCTGAATTTAATTGCTGATGCTGCAGTATTATAGAGGTGAAAAAACATACTTTGATGTACCCTATGCACTGAAGGTAGATAATTGGGCTTTATTTAAAAGGCTTCTTGCCTTGATTACAAGCATCAGATTAAAAAACTGATGTTTCTATTAAGTCAAATAGTGCTTTGCTACAATTTTACTACTGCTTCTGTTGTTTTCTATGAATAGCCACTGTTGGGAGAGAGCATTATACCATTTCACTCTTTGCCATTTTGTCTTGACCAGCATTTGTATTCCGTTTGGACAGTACTTCATCTCATCTGAACTTGAAAGTTGAAGATACCTATGTTGAATGGGATCCTACTGGAGGCAAAGGCCAAGAAAAAATAAAAGGGAAGGAAAATAAAAGCAGGTAAAAACTCTGGAAGAAACTTTAATTTTATTTCTTTTCCCCTGTCACATAGATGCGGAGGCTGTTTATGGAAGCTATTAAAAATGTATCTTAATCATTAAAGAGGATTTTAAAAAAACATTTGCTAGAGTATTATTCAAGGTACTGAAATAGCTTGTAGATGTCATGGGTTGACCTTGCTTAGCTGCCAGGTGCCCACCAAGCTGCTCTGTTGCTTCCCCTTCTCAACTGGACAGTGGGAGATCACTCCGCAACTACTGTCACAGGCAAACCAGACTTGAGCTGGGGAAATTTAAATTACTTTATTGCCAATCAAAAGTCAGAGTAAGATAATGAGAAGTAAGAACTTAAAATACCTTCCCCCCCGGCCTCCCTTCTTCCCAGGCTCCATTTCATTCCTGACTTCTCTAGCTCCTGCGAGCAGTGCAGGGGGATGGGGAATAGAGGTTGTGGTGGGTTCATTGTGTGTTGTGTCTGCTGCTCCTTCCTCCTTACACTCTTCCACTGCTGCAGCGTGGAGTCCCACCCATGAGCTGCAGTCCTTCATGAACTGCTCCAACATGGGCCCTTCCCACGGGCTGCAGTCCTTCACAAGCTGCTCCAGTATGGGTTCTTTCCACGGGGTGCAGTCCTTCAGGAGCAGACTGCATGGGTCCCACACGGAGCCACAGGTCCTGACAGTAGCCTGTTGCAGCTTCCTTCAGGTCATATTCCCCTGCTCTGGTGTGGGGTCCTCCACAGGCTGCAGAGTGGCTACATTCTCACTCCTCTCTCCCAGCTGCTCTTGCGCAGCAGTTTTCACCCTTTCTTAAATATGTTATCACAGAGGCACTACCACCATTGCTGATCTGTTCAGCTTTGGCCAGCGGCGGGTCCATCTTGGAGCCAGCTGGCACTAGCTTCATCTGACATGGGGGCAGCTTCTGGTGTCTTATCACAGAAGCCACCCCTGCAACCCCCCCGCTACCAAAACCTTATCATGTAAACACAGTACAGTATATAAGGTAAATGTCAGCAAGCAACTGATGTAATTCTATGTTTAGTAGTGTTGCAGGTCAGTACTGGTGAACAGACAGCTTTTCTACTATAAAAAATAAAGAGCGAGCTGGCTGCTTTGTCTTTTGAAAAAGCTAAGGTTAAATAAAATTGGTACTCTAGGTGGTGTTTAAATTTGTTATCTCATAACCCTCATTGGTGAGGAAAAGGTACCAATAAAACAAACCAGATAGCAAAAGATAACAGATAATGGAACATAACTGTTGTAAAAATGGTAGGCCTAAACATATTTACCAACTATTTTCATCTAGGAAATGTACTTAAATAACTTCAGCAGAATTCTTGGTAGACTGTTGAGAGTTAGGCGATTAGATATGTGCTATTCAGAATCACTGAATAAATACAGTTGGAAGAACATCATGAGATCAGTCTACTCTGGCTGAGCCTTGAATGAAGAACGTGTTAACTTGCTGGGCCTCTATTCCAGGCCACCTTCATGGGAGGGGAGGAATATCCTGATACCTGACTGGAATTTCCTGTGGAACAATGAGTTCCAGCTACCTCTCAGCTGTCAGTGTGCACCCCTCTGAGAAAAGCCTGGCTTGATCTTCTCTGTACCTTCCTGTTACGTCCTTAAAGACAGCAGTTAGCTTTTGTCTTCCTGAGGCTGAGCAAACCCAGTTGTCTTCCTGTGCTCCAGTCCCTTAATTGTGTTGTTGGCCCTCCACTGGACTTGCTCTATGTCAGTGTATAGTCCTGAGGTGCCCAGACCTGGACACAGGACTTGAGGTTCAGTCTGACAGGTGCCAAATTGAGAGGAACAGTCGCTTGCCTTTGACCTCCTGGTTGCTGTCTTGCTGCTACAGCCCAGGATGTGGTTAGCCACCTCTGCCACAAGGGCACAGTGCAGTGTGTTGTTTACTGTTGTTGTCCGCCTGTTGTCAGCTCCTGTTGTCCACCAAGACTCCCAGCTGCTTTTCTGCAGAATTGCTCTTCCCTCAGTTGTCCCCCAGCCTGTCCTATTGTGTGGGGCTCTGTCGTCTGGAGGGCACTATCCACAGACGTGAGCCTGGTGTTCAGCTGCTTCTGTACCCAGCTTATGGCCCACTACCCAGTCTATATCTCACCTCTTGAGGTTTGGGAATACTGTGTGGGAATGGGTCAAAAGCCTTGCTGAAGTCAAGGTGTGAATAGTGTCCATTGCTCTTCCCTTGTCCACAGAGCTGGCTACTTCTTCCTCGAAGACAATTAATTGACTTCCAACATGCGCTTTTTGGTATAAAGAGCACTGCTTGAGATAATTTATGAACAAATACCTTCCTTTTAGGCATATACTGCCAGAAGCATGGTAGAATAAGTTTTAGTGGCATCTTAAAAATGGGGATCATTTATTGTAGTAATAGAACAGTTGTTTAATGATTACTTATTTCTGTTGACAGTAGCCAGAATCCTCTGCTGAAGAGCAATAAAAGGTGATAATATACCTCTTATTCCTAGGATCTAGCACCTAGTTTTGTTGGGAGTCTATGCTACTTTCCTTTGTTTGATGTAGTGAGAAATAAATCTAATAGCCTTTATCAGTAACAGCACACATATGCTTTTAAAAATTATTTTGATGTTTAATTTGGGTCCATAGAGTTTATGTATGTATTTTCCAGTGACTAGAAAACAGTCGTCCTGGAAGGATGCGTCCTAGTGTGTGGGAGACTGATTTGCAATGGTTGGAAGAGCGTTATATATTCTAGTGTTGATACAAAGATCGCTGTTATTTACAGATATATTGATGGTTACTTAACTTCTGGCACATGATGGCACACTAATTTTTTTACAAATGCAGTAAAGAGTTCCTTTCTGAGAACTTTAAAATAATTTTTTTAGTTCTTATTTTTGAATCTGAAAACCCTTTTGCCTCTGAACTTGTGCTATAGCTGTTACTAGACATCAGAGGAAAAGAAATAAGTGTTTTTATACTTTCAAAGAGGATGAAGTTTAACCTGATGGCATGTGTAAAAAGCTTCATGGCAATTCTACTTGTGGAACCAATTGTTCAAATGAGAGCCTCTTTTTTGATTTGTAAAGACAGCTGAAATGTTCTCCTATTCATTTTTCTAATAAAGCTCCTGTTTGAGACATTCTCCCGGTTTTGCTCTCTTGCTCTTTTTCACTGATTTAGAAGTTGTGGGACCAAAACAAATGCCCAGGTTCCTAATTTTTTGTAGGTTTTACACCTCTGTATTCACCCATTAGGTGCATATATCTTTGGCTTGAGATCGGCAGTAAAGGAAAGTTTGTGTAGGCAAAACAAGCTCTTGTTGAAGCTCTGCAGTGTCGATAGTTCTACTAAACAAAGTGTATCAATTTCTGCTAAACTAAGTTTTAAAACTGTCTTGGAGATACCGCTACTTGCTCAACAAACTCTGGGAGTCTTATACCTTGGTCTCTCTTTGTAGTTGTCAGTAAAGAACTTCCCTAGTCTGGCCTTTGCATTGGTAGAAGGACACAGTCATGTGTTCAACTGTGCATCTCAGGCTGACCTTTTCTAGCACGAGATTTAGATGAGCTTTGATTCTTGCAGGAGGCTTTTCTTCCCTGTTAAGAGTATCTGTGCCAAGTTGTCTGCATTAGAGGGAAAATTTGAAGCTAGCTCCATAGTGGGTAGAAAAAGTTGCGGTATGGTTGTTTTAAACATCAGATGTGCAGCTTTCAAGGGTTGGAAAGACATGATAGCAATAAAATGCTTAATGATCTGTAACATATTTATTAGACTAGAAAAAAGCCTCTGGATAACTTCTGATATCCCTCGTTGACCTTTCTTCTCCAAAAGACAATACATATTGCTTGGAATATGTTTTATTTGCTGAAATGGAAAAGAAAACTGTGACTAACTACAATGTTGTAGGCAACAATTCTAACCATAAGATCAGAATATCTGGTCACTGAATAGTGGAAGGAATGCATTAGTTACTATACTAGCTAATGAAGACTGTGCTATATTGGAAAATGGGCACCAAACTGACTTTCTACTATAAAATTTCCTGCCTTTCCTTATGGGAAGGGAGACTTAAGGAAAAAACCTAACTTTTTTCAAACTGTTATGCCAAAAATTTAATGGCATTGTCTGAACTGTTAAAGGCTGTTAGATTTTGAGTGGACAAAGCACATGCAGCGGCCATTTACAGAAGACTTGAACAAAATAAATTATATTGAGGACCCTTGAATGTCTTCCTAGCTTTGAGAAAATACTAGCAAAGCACCTGCATTTTTCTTATGGTGATTCTCTAAATGGCCACATTGTTTTCTACATAACTCATTTATACTGAATCTAATAGAAAAATTTCAGCAGCTTTTGTTGGAAGTGTGAGCGAATGATCTCTGATGCACTTGAAGCAGGTTGGAATCTGCAAACGGTGGTGGTTCCTCCTAAAATTACACTTTAATTCTTGGCTTTGCTTTCTTTTCATGCTATCACTTGTTACCTTTTTCTTTGGTAAGTAAACTACAGCTTCCTCCATGTGAACAAAGTTCAAAAGCATTTGATGTGGTACACCTGCACTATATACACCTACCCCCTTCATCTAACTCTTGCAAGCAATTTAGAACTTAGCTGTCTTATGATCAGTACTGGCAAATTTATATGTTAAATGGTGATGCTAAAGTAGACAACTTTTTCATCAGTGATTTCTTGTAGACTTCTGTAACTGGAATAAAACAAACTTAGTCATGAAGATGAACCAGAGATCCTAGCATACTTATGTACGACAGCTTAATACCACCTAGCTTTTGATTCCCATGTCACTTTATTTTAATAAAGGTATTAGGCAAAAGGGACATTTTCTAAGCCTTTATGAAATGGTATTTGTGAACAATTCCAGAAAACTTGAAATCAGTATTGAATGAATCAAAAAGGAAACAAGCTAAACTTTACTGTATAGTGGACATTTAAGTAGCAATTAGCTTCACCAAATTGTAGCTGAAGGAAAAGTTGGAGAGAACTTTCTTTTCTGTGTGGTAACTCTTCTAAGGCTAATCTATGACAGACTACGGAGGATGAGGATTTGAAAATGACTTCTCACGTGTATTTCAGAGACTTATTTTGTACTTTAAAAATTCTTTGTCAATGAAATCAAACTGTAAACTGCAAACTGCATAGCTATTTCTGAGGAATTAAAATTCTTTGCTACTGATTGCCTTTAAAATAATAACCAGATGTGATTCCCTGGCTACTAAGGTTTAATATTCACTGTAACTTGCAAATAGCTTTTTTTTCGGTTAATGGTTAAATTGCTAGGGATTATTTTTGAGGGCATAACTGAGGTAAAATAGAACATTTGAAAACCTCATTAGGTTAAAATTATTCTTTTATGCAACTGATTCCACATTAGAAGATTCCTCATTAGAATATTCTCCAGAGCAAAGTGTGTCTTCATTTATTTTGCTATTGCTTCCTGAGAATGCTTTTGAAAAGTATGATTAGAAAGTCTAAGCCTTTCTTGATTGGGATTAGACTTAAATTTTGTAATGACTCTTGAGGACTTGCGGTGTGCTTCTCAGCAAAATGTGTTGTGACACAATTTTCTGTAGCCTTTATGATAGAGTAAATATAATCAAATAAAATCCCCACCCTTCAATATATTTTTGGTGTTTGATTTTTTTGGAGGAAAGTTCTGATCTGTTAAACTATGGAAGTCTCTCTTCTGTTTTTTTTTAAATAAATTGTGTTTAGATTTGACACCCTTGGGTTTTATATCATATTCAGTCTGTGTATTTTGAAATAAATTATTACAGCTTCATTCCTTTCATTCTTTATTGGGTTATACTTTTTCCTGGGATTTCAGTCATTGCTTATACAAGCCATACATGTGCTGAAAAATATACCTTTAACACAACTGATGTTATTTTCCCATTCACTGATATTTAAACTCCAGTGAAAATTAGGCATTTTGGCATTGAATATCAGCAGTGTATTCATATTTATCTGATTGTTGTAGCTGATCTACAGGACTTACTAGAAATCATCTGTGGAAAACCAGAAACATGAATTCTCTACTTCTCTAAGGTTCTGCGTAGTATAGGTGAAACATTGTTTTATGCAGGCATTTGTTCAAACCACATGCCACACATCTGCTTTTTTTCCTGCTGTTTCCTTTCTCAGCTGCCTCCGAACTTGTTTTTTACAATGTCTTGTATTTTTTCTGGCTGTTATTTCTTCTCTCAGTTATTCTGCATGCATACTGTTAGAGGTGTGAAGTGGCTGAACTAATGTGTCATTGCAGTAGCTTATGTATGTTTATTGCACCCTAATTGACTTGGGAAAACTTGTTTGAATGTGGATTTCTGTAATTGCGTCCAAATCTTGACAGGTTTATTTCTTCCTAGAAGTGGTGCACCGTCTCCAAAGAGGACATCTATTAACACAAGATCCTCATTGAGGGGTAGCAGAGATCGTTTTACTGGTGAATCATATACAGTGTTGGGTAAGATGAACTTTTTACTTCTGTTAGAGGTGTAATGCTGTGGAAGGGCAGATTAGGTAAGAATTTGAGGGAAAATTTGTGATTGTTCAAGGCTGTGTACTTGATGCTGCCCTGCACAGCGGTAGTTTTGCCTGTATAACACCAGAATTTCATGCTACAGCAAGTGTCTTCAAGTCTGCTGAAGCTCTTTGTGACAGACATTCACTACTATTAAATGTGAATTGATGTTAAATGTATCCTGTCTCAATGGATGTAAGTAAAAACTGTCTCATTTTTCTCTTTTATATTTATATCCTATTTTCTTGTACATTAATTTTTTTGTTCCTTATAGTTCAGATTTTTGTATTTCTAAGCCTTCGCCTTAAAATAAAACAGAAGACATCACTGATGCCTATAAGGAAGCAAGCATTGTAAGGTACACTTAATTATAGCAACTAAATGTATTTTTTGGTAGGAGACACTGCTGTTGAAAGTGGACAGCATTACTGGGAGGTGAGAGCCCAGAAGGACTGCAAATCCTACAGCGTGGGAGTAACAGACAGAAACCTGGGGAAATTTGACCAGCTGGGAAAGACTAATTCAAGCTGGTGCATCCATATCAACAACTGGCTGCAAACCACATTTTCAGCAAAACATAATAATAAAACCAAGACTCTGGATATACCTGTTCCAGACAGAATAGGAGTATACTGTGACTTTGATGGAGGTAAGTTATAATCTCGCGAGATTTAGCTAAAAATTTAGCTAAAGTAGTATGTTACTTCCAGATTGATATAGTCTCTGTTGTGGTTTAACTCCAGCCGGCAACTAAGCACCACACAGCCGCTTGTTCACTCTGCCCCAGTGGGATGGGGGAGTGAATCAGAAGAGTAAAAGTGAGAAAACTTGTGGGTTGAGATGAAGACAGTTTAATAGATAAAGCAAAAGCCGCGCACGCAAGCAAAGCAAAACAAGGAATTCATTCACTACTTCCCATCGGCAGGCAGATGTTCAGCCATCTCCAGGAAAGCAGGGCTCCATCATGTGTACTGGCAAGACAAATGCCATCACTCTGAATATCCCGCCTTCCTTCTTCTTCCCCCAGCTTTATATGCTGAGCATGATATCATATGGTAATGAATATCCTGTTGGCTGTCCTGGATATGCTCCCTCCCAGCTTCTTGTGCACCTAGCAGAGCATGGGAAGCTGAAAAGTCCTTGACTATGTAAACACTACTTAGCAACAACTAAAGCATTGGTATGTTATCAACATTATTCTCATCCTAAATCCAAAACACAGCAGTATACCGGTTAGTAGGAAAAAAAATTAACTCTATCCCAGATGAAACCAGGACAGCCTCTTATGAAAATAAGGCCCAGAGCTGTTTGTGTAATAGTGCTTGTAATGTCAAATGATCCAGGTTCATCTATGTGACAGAGCTACTAACTGAGAATTTTTCAGTCATGTGGTCTGTATTTAGTGTGTTCTGGAAACCTTTCCCTGGAAAGGAATCAATTTTACAGAAAGTTACACAGCAATAGGATTTAAACATGTATTTCAACTTATTTTCTGCCTCTTTTAGGTCAGCTCACATTTTATAATGCAAACTCGAAGGAGCGGTTACACACCTTTAGAACAAGGTTTACCCAACCATTATTACCAGGCTTCATGGTCAGTATCTGTAAAATTTCATTCAGTTTCTAGCACTGAATTTAGTTTACTGAAGACTTAATTG
The DNA here is from genome assembly GCA_013400755.1 of Pelecanoides urinatrix. Lineage (NCBI taxonomy): Eukaryota > Metazoa > Chordata > Aves > Procellariiformes > Procellariidae > Pelecanoides > Pelecanoides urinatrix. The sequence goes on along the minus strand of VZTQ01008474.1, from coordinate 30,369 downwards.
TTTTTTGAAGGAGGAAACTGGGAGCACCGTTTTTGGCTGACTAATGACTTTTAAAAATATTTAACTGTTTTCTTTTTGATTTCATGTAGCACTTATAATAGCACTCCAATAGAACTCTGCACCTGGATGTCTCAGCTATGGAAATAACAGTCATTAAATTTTCGTAGGGTAAATCATAATAGCATGTTCCAATAGCTGATGAGCCAGCTACAGTAACTGACCCGAACTGTGCAGATAGGAGCCTAAGATGCTGCGAGCTGTCAGAGCAGGTGTCATGAGACAGAACAATACTAGATGCTTCTTTCTGAGATACAAGACTCTGGCTTTCAAATCTTTAAAAGCTCGGTGTGATTTTCTTGCCAGTCATTTCACTGGTCTGCATAACTTTTTTGTGGCTCTAAGCTAATCAGTGAAAACTTGCTGCAATTCTAAAGACTCAAACCTTGCAAAAAATGCACAGGAAAAGGATTAGTTACTGCGTATTGGTTTTCCTTTAATGATTTAAGTAATTTGTTTGAGTAACTAAATTTGGAGGCCTCAGCTACGTTATAAGGTGCCATCAAGTGCATCGTACTTTGGGAGTAGGGTATAGGTCTGGGAAAACTTAGGAATCTGGAGTTATGATACTGGTTCCTACAAACAACTCAGCTGCCTAGGCACTGACCTCTAGCCTCTTGTAATTCAGCCCATAGGAAAAACAGCATGGTAATTTTCAAGTGTGATTAGGCCAATTAATAAAGTAGTTCTTCTTTTGGGCACGGAGAAGGAATGGAAAAGTAGTAACTTGCTCAGGCAGCCTTACATCTAGCATTTCCAAACACCTGATTTTTCACTTGTATCAGGCAGAATTCCTTTCACAAATTCTACTGTTAGCTAGATGTACTGACAATAGTCGTCTAGATTTTTAATAGCTATTTATTTGGAGGTGACTAAGCAAGTTGCCTTACTGATCCTTTTCAACATACGGGGAATATATTAGCTTCAGAACTGTTGGGATACATGTGTTAGTCATCCCTCTAGCTTTGCTAAGGCTCACTCATTAAGTCAGTTCCTAAGGCAATCCAAGGAGACATTTGCTTACCACACTTTAGTCCATCTTATACAGCCCCTAGTACTTAGTGGTAGCAGTCTTACAGACACTACTTAAAAACAGTTAAAATAAAAATGACAAGCTACTTAATTAGAGCTCTCAAATTTATTCACAAACATGGAGATAACATTCTTTCATGTAGCTCAGTTGTAGAATAGAGGTCACTGGCACCTGTGCCCCTGGAGCTTCTCAAATTTTATTTTGTACTGTGTTTACCTTGACATAATTCTGCCGTGTCATACTAAAACTAAGCAGTGCTTTTAGACACTGGACCATGGTATTGCTTTTCATTGTCATTCTAAGTAATTGCTGCTAGCACATTGGTCTTCAAAGAAGTTTTCCTGTTAGGAGCAACACTTTTAGTATTAGATCTTAGATTTGGTTATAAACTTAATCATAAAGCATAGTACGTGAAGCATTTTAGACTTTATGGTCTTAAAAAATAGCTTCTGTGTGATTAGAATGTTCTACAGAGTGCTGTGACTAGAGAGCAAGAGAGAAGACAAATGCATCTGCAGGATAAGTTTTGTGTTAGTTCCTTTATGGGAGAAAAGAGATGTAGATGTCATAATGTTCAAAATATTGATTTTTTTTTTTTTTCTCCCTTAGATCTGGTGTGGTGGGCTTACAGTGAGTACTGGATTGCAGGTGCCAAGTGCTGTGCAAACACTCCAGAAAAGTGAAAATGGATTGCGTGGTTCAACAAGCAGCCTAAACAATATGGCCTAGTAATATCTATTAAACACTTCTATTGCTGAATGTTTTTTTTTCTGTGTAGCTGCTACTCACAGAAGCTTGGGAGCATTGGATTAAACTGGGTTTGCTACCTACTGCTGTTTAAGGCCTGGATACTTAGTCGTCCAAAGCTTGGGGGCTAAAGTGTTAGGAACCTACTGTGAATCCAGACAGAAATGTCAGACAGAAAACTGAATTGTTGCCTATTTGAAGAATAATTGGAGAAATAAAGAATTGTAACTATATACTTTTCTAATATGGTATGTAAGCATTTTGTTATGGGCTTAAATATTAATTTTGTTATGAATATTATTTTTCTATGAAGAATAAAACAAATACCATTTTCTTAGCTCTCCTAACATGACTTACTATATATTTTATTATTACTGGGCTTCCCATTAGAACTTGTGATATTAAACATGCATTTCAAAAGAATATTGATTTGCAAGCCTAGCCTGGCAAAATATGACAGCAGTATGATTTCAAAATAATATTATAAGAAGTTGTAGGCCTGATACGAAGAAACAGTGAGAGCAGTCCGTTAATTTTTTTCTGATACAAAATCCTCTTATTTCCCATGAGTAACTCATTTAAATATCATGTATTTAGAGTTTGGCTCCCATTTATCACAAATTACAGAAAATGTAAAAATTTAAAGGTTTTAAAAACATTCTTATGTCCTCAGTGAAGATGGCTTATGATACCCAGCCATTGACCTAGGAAATATTTACATAAGAGGTTCAGAACCAAAAATCCAGAGCTTTTTAAAAACTACAGCATGGTATTGCTCTCTCAGAAGCTCTTAATTTTGGATTACCTCTTGGCTTTCCAGTTTTGTGGCGTGACTCTAATTGCATTCTGATAATCAGCAATTCACATTGTTCATCAGGTGCAAATGACAAATTAAATATTTGTCTGCTGATAGCAAAGCTGCAATGCAGCCAAGGCTGGGAACAAGGGTGTGAGAGGTTCAATTTAAATGCATCTCCCCGAAGAAGATGATGGGGCTGTGGGGGCTATTCCTAAAGCATCTTTTAGCTTTTTCTCAAGCCAGCTTCAAGGCTGGCTAAGACTTCTCAAACAGTTGTGTCAATATCAAAGCTGGCTTTGAGCAGGAGTGGCACTAAATTCCTGGTGATAGGGCAGTATCCTCTGACCCCAGGCACACATTTTTGCTACCTCTTTTGACTAGCATAGTGAGGATTCCTGGAACTTTCTGGATAACCAGAGAAGTCAAAAAATTCATGATTTCTTTACCCAGCAGAAATGTAGCTTATATATAGCATCCCACTCTTAACGTGCTAGCCATGTTATGTGTGGCTATGAGACTGGCTTTCAGAGGATCATATTCTAAAGGATCTCTTTATAGCCTCCAACTTAATATCTTCCCCTTTTCTAAGGGCAAGGAAAAATTGGAAAGTGAGCAAATGCTTTGCCAACTAACATACGATCTGCTTCTGGATCTGTGGTTGTAGATTTTTCATTCACAAATCAAGTGAAATGTTGAGCCCGGGTGTTCCATCATCTCAACTCCTAGTTGGAAGCTTAGTAATAATAGTCAGATGATTCATAATAGTGGGAGAGCTAAAAAAAAATCATGTTATATTCTTCATGGAAAATCTCAACTTTTCAATGAGAATTACTTGTGTATTATAGACTGTTTAAATCTGCTTTCTTCCCTTTAATTGAGGCCAGGACCCTAGAAATAATTTTCAGATACACACTTGAATTAACTGTTTCCTAACAGAAGATTTTTTTCCTAATATCACCTGAAAATGGTTTCAAATTCATGCTGATAGGGTCCATAATGAATTGGCTCCTTTCCTACAGGGCCAAAGTACTTTTTCTTCTGTGTATCTTTTAGTCCATAAAAACATTACCATCTAATAATGTTAAATCTTGTTAGTATCAATGGGTCCTATCTGTCCATCAAGATTTCTCAAGAGGAAGAGAAATTCCTTGAAACAATTAGTAACAAACTGGTTATGATGTTCAGTGGAAAACTTGAATTTTCTTCTTAATTTTAATACCTGCTCTAGAAAGTTTTATTTCTCTTGAGAAATCATGAAGGTGGCAGGATGGTTGAGCCCTTAATGTTCATTTCATATCTGGAACTTGAGCATCTTTAAATATTTGCATTGTGAACAAAGTTAGCTGTAATCTCTTTTACAGAGGAAAGTGCAAAACAATTCCGAGTTTAACTGTACCTTCCTCTACCAGTTTACTGTTTTGGGTCTTGAAACAAAGATACTAGAAGGTGACATGGTTCTTAAATGAACGTGTCTGAATCTGTTTCACACATTGTCTACAGATGTTGTTTATTATCCAAATAGTCTGTGTAGTAATCTCAAATATTTCTTCCTCATTTCCTTCCTTTTTATTGCAATGAATACCTGACTGGGAGTTCTAGGGGCTTAGCTGCTATGAATTCAGTGTGAGGGAGTGAGACTTGCATGCTTGGACCCTGGTGGTGTTTAGAGAGACGAGGGTTAAGATGGATGCTTCTTGTTTTGAGACTTATTCTTTTGAATGACTGTGGTAAACAGACATCGAAATAGGCTAGTACCTATTCATGCTGCCCAGTCATCGGCTTGATCTTGGGTGTTCAGTTACTGTTCCCATTTAAATTTCCCTTTTTGGAAAGAAAGGGAATGTTTACAGTAAGTTAATGTGTAGTGAGAAAGAACCATGAGTAATCTCCAACCCTACATAAGAGCATTTAAATTATGAAGTTTTTCTAGCAAAATGTAGTGCAGCCTGCAAGGTAAATTTGATATACGCAATGTAAAAATGTAATTTTTTGTTAACACTTAGCTAAAAGAAAGCTTGAAGTATTTCATAATGTGACTTGTGACTTGCAAGTTTTATTTTAACTGATGTCCTAGATGAACTTAACATGTGACTTTTTACCCTTAAAGGATGAATTTGTTATATAATAGTTTGCACAGATGTCAATTTTTTGCTGCTAACAGCTAGTCCAGTTGTTTCTAGTAAATGGGGATATGAAGAACTGCCTTAAGCACTTTAGATTTTTTTTAGACCCTTCCTCTTTTCTGAGCTAGTGTCTGTCCAGTACCAATATATTGGTGATACTTTGTTGCAGTTGGTGCACTGTTCGTACTGCAGCTAGAGAGGGACGCATGCAGCCTGTGAAGTGACTTTTTCCTAGGGGAATCCAGTTCAGGGATTGGAGGGGTTGTTCTTTGGCAATGGGTTAGACCTTTCGAAGGTCTGTAGTTTTGCCTGTAGTTAACACAAAGTAGAATATGCCTGGTGACTTCGATAATCCCTGAGCCTCACTGCTGTGGAGTTGATGCTGTTCGGTGGCTAGAAAGGGGTTTTCTTCTGTGTGACCGAAATGAGATTTAAAAGTTTTGTTTTAAAATAGTGATTACTGGTAGTCTTTCAGAGTTAAAACAACTTCAGAATAACTTGTGAGGAACTGAAGGTTCCCTTGAGTTCTTAATACATCAGAAAACTGTAGCTTTCATTGTTTCTATGGAAAGCTGTATGAACTGGAGCAAGGGATGTTAATTTCAGAAAGGATGATTTAAAAGCATCCAGTGAGAGGTGCTTCTCCAGATACCAAATATGGATGGCAGAGGATGACAGGTTTATTTCTTCAGCCATACTCTCAGCAGAAAAAGTAGAGACTAATGTACAAATCCTGTTTCCTCCCCTCTTGCACTCTCCCATGTTACTGCTGTTTCATATTAAGAGTTCCATGTTAAGACTGGGGAAACCAACTGGTTCCCGCAGGAAGAGCATCTGACTTAGCAGTATTTTAGTCTGGTAAGGATCACAGGTTATGAACGTGACTCGAGGTTTGATAGAGAACGGTAACGAGTTCTGTTGATCGTCCCGTCCCCCCCGCCCTGCGCCTCACTTTAACCCGAGCAGTCTGAGTGCCCCGTGGGAAGCGGAAGCCTGGATGTGGTCTTCGCTCACCGCCTCGGCACTGGGCGGAGCAGGGGCCGTCCTCCATCGCCCGGTGCCATCGCCCGTCAAGCCTGTCCCTGCGGCGGCGCTTCCCGGCGAGCGGCCGGTGCGGGTGTGCCCGGCCGTCACTTGGCCGCACCTCAGGGGCCCTCTGTCGGCGCTGCGGAGAGCACGCCGGGGAAGGAGCTCTCTCGCCGTTCGCGCCGAGCGGCAGCGCTGCCTTGCAGACCGCGGGGTGTTTTGGTGTCTTTGATTTGTGTGTGACGCGGGCTTTTTGTATAAATACAGAAGTTTGAAATCTGACGTGCCTACGTGTCCCTCGTTCTGTCTTCCTCCGCGGCGGGCTGGGCCGCGGGCGGGAGCGGGGAGTGCCGCTCTCCTCCAACGGACCCGCGGTCGCCGGCAGACCCCAGCTGCAGGGTTGAGCTCGGCCCCTGTCGCGCATGCGCGCACTGCGGCGGGCGGTGCTTTACGGCCGCCGCGAAAGGCTGCCGGCTGGCGGGGAGCCGCACCGTGGGTGAGGGTGGCGGCAGCCTGCGGTGCCCCGCCGCCGTGGCCGGTGGGTGGGAGCGGGGAGAGCCAAACAGGGCCGGGCCGGGCCGGGCCGGGCCGGGCGGGTGGCGATCCCCGGGGGCGCCATAGCTGAGCTTCCGCCGCGGATCCGCAGGGCTGCCGTGGGCCGCCGCGACGCCCGGTTCGGGCTGGCGACGCGGCCTGCTCAGCGCCCCGTTTTCCTCTGCCGGCGCAGAGGAGGAGCTGGGAAACCGGAGAAGATGAGCGACGCCGCGCTGCTTCCAGGCAGTGATCGAGAGCGCCCCGAAGTCTAATGCAGAGAATCAATAAGAACGTGGTCCTGGCGCTCCTCTCCCTGACCAGCCTGGTTTTCCTCCTCTTCCAGTTGTACTATTACAAGTTCTACCTATCGCAGAAGGTAAGAGAGAGCTGTCCTGCACAGGCTCGCTTTTGTGGAATAACCTCGTGTAATGCCTGCTCTCTTCAGAGCCCTTTAGCAGCATTAACGCCACCTCCACGCCTCCCTCATATGGCTAGCAATCCCTGTAGTATTGATGTGAAGTGGCCAGGTAGCCCGAGCAAGTTTCTGGTGGCAGGGGTACGATCAAATTTCAGTTGTCAGCCTGATATTCAAGTCTTTATGTCAACCAGAGGCATCCTATTAATTCTAAAACGGGATGCCCTCCAGTGTTCTCAGCTGTGGGTTTGAGCCACCAAGACTTTCAATCTTCACAAGCCTTCCTACTCTTGTTGTTAAGTGACTTTTACTGATAGTGAGGTCAAACCAAGCGCTATCTTAGGGCTTTTCTGAAGAAACAAACATTTATTGGTTACAGCTTTTTCAACAGTGGTGTTTTTAAAAGAAAACCCAGCTTTTTCTGCAGTTTTCTTAGTGCTTTGTGATTCAGTGTTCATAATTTTCTAGATGTTATAGATTAAATCCTGCTTTTTTTACCACTCATGGAATGTTTAGCTGAGTGTGATTTTCTGTAACGGAAAAAGAGGTAAATATTACTATAAATTAAATACTCTGTTTTTCGTAGTTTACAGTTGCAATGCAGATCCAACAAAGAAACTCCTTGCAACTCTATGCCTTCATTTTATTTTTACAGAAGAACCGTGTAGGTATCACGTTTCTTGAGTTTCTTTTCTTCTGGTGAGGACATTCTTAATAAATGCAGGCAGTTTTAGTGCTAGCTGATACTACAGCCTTTTACTTGATTCTTGTGGTTTCTGATTGTAAACAACAAGGCTGTGAATGAGAAATTCTTCATACTTTTCAAAATCTAAAAGCTGAACCACTGATCGCCTTGGCTCTATGATACGAATATTCTCTCTTTCAAATTTAATTCTCTAGTCGGAAAGACTGAGGCATAGTCCTGCTGTCTTTCCCCCAGTGGTATTTGCCTAACAGTGTTTGTCCTCTTCCTATTTTACATTTACTGGCACATTGACATAGAAACCTGAGGCCTGATCATGCAATCCTTGCATGTCTCTAAGTCCCCAAAGGTGGCGTTGTCCTTCTAAATACACTGAGCCAGAGCAGTTGTTCATGACTTCCCATTCACTACTGTAGTTCAGTGACCAGAGGCATAACCACAGCTGTAATTATAAAGTGCTAACTGGATAAATGCCCCTGAATGTCCTGTTAAGAAATCCTAAGTAGGGATTCAACTGAAACTTACTTCTTTTTCTTTTTTTCTCCCTTCCCCTCTCCTTCTTTGGTTTTGAAAGAATGGAGCAGTTTTTTCAAAAGTCAGAGGAAGCCAGTCAGGCCAAGACAGCACTAGATGGGTATGTACAACATCATTGGTTCATATAGTTCCTCTGCAAGTCTCAGAGAACTCACGTGGAATTGGAAACTCAGGGTCCAGTTCTCTTTCCTCTTCACTGAGGATTTTCTAGTATTAAGGACTAAGAGTAAAGTTAGGAAGTGTTTCAAAACATCAGTTTAAAATGGAGTTGAGAAATGGTTACAGCTTAGCAGCCTTTGCCTGTGCAGTCCTTAGTAGTGTTGTTAATATTTTAAGAAGCAGAACTTGTTCTTTCTGATATAGAGATTTTGACCCAGGCTTTTGTGTTCTTTCAGACTGAGTATTGAAAAGATTGGCTTATTTGACGTGCAGCTTGTTTGATAGTTAGTAGCATGGTAAAAGAATCGGCTGCAGGTCTCGGGTCACAGAATACCTCCTTGCTTGCTCCAGTTGTTTAACCTGCTACTCAATGTTTCGTGTTACTTATGCTGGGTCATAAAGCTCTTCACATGAAGGAAAATGTTACATTTCAGCATTCACCAGTTGCTGTATTCCAGCGTTCAGGAGCAGTGTTAGTGCCATTAGATACTTGAATTGGGGTATTTTTTGTTGTGTCTTACTTAAGGTTTGCAGGATTGAGTGCAACCAAAACACCATGTTGGCCTCAGGGAATCAGAAGCTCAGTTACGATATTTGTAGTTAGCATTTGTTTGGAAACACTTCTACAGAAGTCTTTTGTTAACAGATCTCCCAGTGGAAGAGCAGCACAGATGGTTAAAGAGAACGATGCCCTGGGAGATGGCTGCCTTTCGCTTTGCATGCAATATGATAATGTTACTAGTTAACAAAATAGCCGTTTCAATGCCTTGTTTCTGCTGAGCAAGAGGAAAGATGCTCTGGTTAAGAGCTGTTCTTAGGAATAATCCAAACCAATTGCTCTGTGCACTGCTTGCTTGAGCCAAGAATGTCTTACTGTTCTTGGAGGTGGCACCCCTTGGAACTACCTACTAGATGTTAGGTGACATGGTCACAGTGGACTTCCAATCTGCCAATCTGTGGACAGAGTTCTCATTAAGTTTTAGCTTACAGGATCATTCGTAACAGAGCAGAATGCTCCACGGTGCTGCCAGGGACCTGTTGCACTCCAAGCTTTCTTCAGAGTCCCTGCGTGATGAGTCCAAAATACCCTATTTGAATTAATTTCTCTTAGCTGCTTGACATCATTGCCATCCCTTTCTATCAGTTGTTTAAATTTCAGCTAAAAGCATCTGTTTCCCTGGAGAAGTGACAGGGGCAGGGGGAAGTAGGTATTTTTGCATAGATTTGCTTTCTGTTCATCAGTCTGATGTGTTAGTTTTAGTTACAGAAATAATGCTAGCACATCACTTGCCTTGCAGTTCCATATAGTTGAAGTCACTAAGAAGGTAGTCGTGCCTCTGCCTGTACAGCACAATGTAGTGCTGCTGCCTAAATTCTGTTTGTTGATCCACATTCTGTCTTCATCCATGTTTTTATGCCTCTCTGAAGCCGAAGCCCTGTGCCAGAATTGGAGGTTGGCCTGTGGAGTCTGGTTGAATAGACTCAGCAGCTGGACGGGAGGAAGGTTAGAGCTTCCGTTAGAAAGCCAATGTCAGCTTGCTGAGCAAGTAGCTTGGGCAGTAGGCCATTGTTTTCCCTTATACCTCTTCTAGAAACCTTGAGATGTAACAGCAAAGCCTGACAGTGCTGTTCTAAGCAAATATTTTTTTCGGAGTAGAGTGGTAGTTTAAGTCATTGAATTTAGCTGTTACAGTGAAATACATCAGCTATATTTTTAATAGCAGGGTGGCTATGATTGCTGTAAATCTTCCGTGTGCCGTGGACATTTAAATGTACTTGACTAAAATTCTCCTCTGAGTCAAGTTAATAAATCCCCTCACCAGGCACAGGACCTTCTTGCTACAGCTTTTAACCCCTTATGCAATGTTGCCACGGTTGAGTGCCCTGGATACACTAGTATCCAAAGACTGGATAACACTTCCTACCTTCTCACTGAATCACCCTTCATATACAGCAGACATCATGCCTGAAGTCTGGGGATACTCTTTGGGAGTGGGTCAAAAGCCTTGCTAAAGTCAAGGTATGAATAGTGTCTGTTGATCTTCTTCAAAGGCAGTCAGTGTGATTAGGTGCAGTTTGCCTTTGGCTGGCTTTCCCAATCACATCCTTGTCCTTCATGAGCTTGGACGTGACTTTCCAGGGGCTTTTGCTCCAGAAGCTTCCTGGGGGCTGAGATTAAGGTGACTAGAGTTTCCCAGATACTCCTTTTTGAAGATGGCATAAGATTTACTTTTCCTCAGATTTGAGGAACAGCTCCTGACCACCATGGCCTTTCAAGATGTTGCAGAGCAGCCTTGGAATGACATCAGCCAGCTCCCTCAGCACCAATACATGCATCGCATCTGGTGCTGTAATCTCCAGTTTATTCAAGTGCTTTCCAACTCAGTCTAGAGCTGGAATGAATCCAGAGTTTAGCCTAGAGTCCATTCTGAAGTCTGTCTCTCTCGAGTTAGAGTGCTTTAACTTGTAGAAAGTTCTAATAGAAGCTGAAAGATTTTTCCTCTAGTCTTAGAGACCTGGAAAGCCTGAGAGCAGCCTGTTCTGAAAGAAAAAATTTCCATTTCCACAGTTGTCCGTGGAAGTAAAGTGCACGCTCGGAAAACGTATTGGGAGATAAGATTTCCTTCTGTCAGTGGGTTGGTTTTTTTTCCTTCTGTCAGAGTTTTAATGTATTAACCTTTGTATGCTTAAAGATGGTGTTTCTAACTTCTAATTTTATCCTCTGTCAAACAGCACGTGATTAGGAAGTTTCTAGGCTTAATATCCAGTCACAATATACCAGTGTATTTGATCGATCCTTTGATTCTGGGACTAGTTGATAAAGACATTGAGCAGATCAGAAGTTCTCCTGATGGTCCTAGTGCGGAATGCAAGTACTTTTGTGCTCAAAGAGACTTTACTACGTTTGCACTACTGGAGAAAACATGGAAACATGAAGTAAGTGCCTTTTCTTCAGTTCACGTTTGTGTATTGTAATGCATTCAACTGTTTATGATTTTGTGACATAATGCTTTCACGTTTGTATTAAGGCCTCTGAATTCATTGTGTGGAAATCTCATAAAGATATTGGTAGAAGAAACTTTTTTTTTAAAGTAAAGTGACATTAAGAGTCGTTTACAGATAACTAAAAGTTTTTAGAAGCTGTCTGCAATTTTCATAAATGCTTGCAGTAAGAGGCCACACCAAAAAGAAAAAACGAAGTGGTCTCTTAGAGAGGAAGAAGGAAAACTATAAGCCTGTAATGTAGGTACAGCCGTAATAAATCTCAAGTTTGGGGATCTGTCAAGGAGGAAATGCAAGTATTGATGTGACAAGGCTAGAAAGATTATCGTAGTCTGCTGGTTTACATTTCTTTTAGTACATCCTTGTACTTAACACCATTTTATTTTGTCACTTAGTGTATTGGTATCTCTGCTTTTCTTCAGTGTTCTGAGACTTTTCAATGGATGTGGTAAAAATACAGGTGTTGCATGTGATGGACAAAATAGAATCCAAGATTATTTCATGAATTTAGTGTCATCTGGAAATATTTATTAGATTGATTTTTACAGACTAAAGATACCAGTGACAGCTGCTTTTTTTTTTATTTTTTAAAAAAGAAAAAGCAGGAGACGTTAAAATGGTCTGTGACTATTTTACTGAAGGAGTCCCACTCAAGTGAAAAGTGGTGCCACTCTGGATCTGATCAGGCAGTTGTTTTACCCATAGCTATAAAGGAATTAAAGAAACTGAGAATAACGTTGTGTGGCAGCACACTAATATAAATCCATCTCCGCATTCCTTTGATAATATCTGTAGCGTTGATAATATCTGTAGCATCCAGAGGAGAAGCTGATGTGCCTGTATGAAGCGGTGTGTTTGAAAAGGTCTTCAGATGCTGAGTGGTTCTTTTCTTAGCAGCCAGAATTTCATTTCCTTTTTCTATGGAAATACGAAAGCCTGTTACCTAATGTAACATTCAGTGTTCAGTGAGATTTAGACAAATATTTATGTACGTAATAAAAGAAGATTTTGCAGTAATCACTTTTGTATTAGTGGTATCATTATTCAAGAACTTACAAATGGCAAGTTCGGCACAAGAATAACTTTAGAGAACAGTTTGAGGGTGCAGAGAAGGGTGCTATGGCAAGGAGCAAACCTAGTCCAAGCATGGCTTACAAGATTTATTTGTTGTTTTATTGAATATTTTGAGGGACGAAATTTAAGACAAGGAAATACAGTGGTTGGAATTGCTTGTGGTTGCTGATCTTTAAGTTCTTAGAAATTTTTGAGTAGTTTGTGCTTAAGTCTGATTAGAAAATGAATATGGGGAATAAAGTCAGTTGCATTTAGCATTCAATTTTGGTTTCTCTAATCTTTAGCTTCTCTCTTTCTTTCTGTCTCTCCCTCTCTCTTATTTTTAGGTGGGCCTTTTTAGAACTGCTGAGAAAATGGGGTTCCAATGGCTAAAAATTATAAACAAGGACCCCCGCTTGGATGGGATGGATGACCTGTCTGGGATTGAAATTCCCTTGCACTACATATTTAAACTGGCATCTCATGCCATTCACCTGGTGGTCTTCTATGAGAGGAGCGGTAATTATCTCTGGCATGGCCCCCTGAGGCTCAAGCAACATATGGACAGAAAGTTTGTGCCTTTTCGTAAACTCCACTTTGGTCGCTACCCTGGAGCATATGAAAAGTGAGTGTTGCTGCATAGCTTCTTCCCCCAGCTTTATATGCTGAGCACGATGTCATATGGTTTGGAATACCCTGTTGGCCAGTTGGGGTCAGCTGTCTTGGCTGTGCCCCCTCCCAGCTTCTTGTGAACCCTCAGCCCACTTGCTGGGGGTGTGGTGTGAGAAGCAGAAAAGGCCTTGCCTCTGTGTAAGCACTGCTCAGGAATAATGAAAACATCCCTGTTATCAACACTGTTTTCAGCACAAATCCAAAACATAGCCCCATACTAGCTATAATGAAGAAAATTAACTCTATCCCAACCAAAACCAGCACAGTGTTAAAGAACACGAATAAAGAGAGGTGACATTTGTACCACAAAGACATGTGCCAACCATTGCATCTAACCCATGCTCTTAACATGCTTAGGGGACTCCTTTCTTGCATAAATGTTTGAAATGGTGGTGTTATTTTTCCAGTCTTGTGCTTAAACTCTGCCTTACATTGATAAAGTTACAGTAAATGTCTGCCTTTTCTTACTTTGTTTTCAATAGCAGTATTTCAGGAAATACAGATCATGGCAAATCTTGTCACTGTTTTCAAAGCCAAGCACATACCACTAGGCTTTGAGAACAGTGTTCCTGTAAGGTATATGTATATGTCATAAATCAGAGAAAAAGAGCCAAACATTTCACAGGTCAAAATAAATCTGTTTAAATTTTTCCTTAAAATTGACACTGTTCTTCCTTTTAAAACATGAAAGCTGTACTGGTTGTGGCTAAACATTTGAAATCGACTGTGTAAGCTGTTAAATATCCTATTTCGTTCATTGTGAAGACTGAACAGTTTTTAAATTTTAAATGCAAGTAGCCTCAAAGTACAGGATAAAATTTGGTTCTTAAGTGCATCCCATACTTTAGACAACCAAATGAATAGCCTGAATTTTCAAATGCACTGAACAACAGCTCTGAACAAATTCAGTGCAAGTCGTAAGTCAGTAAAGGAATCAGCTATCTGACAAACTAACTATGGGCTAGTGGGCATCAGATTTCTTCTAAATAAAATTTGGAAGTCTATTTGGAATTTATGGAAGCTCTTGTCGCTCTTCTTTTATAATCATTTTTGGGTGTATTTGGACAGAGGAATCACTGTCATTAGTATGCATTAAGATTTTAACCTGAGCTAGAGGAAAAAGTGGCTTGTAGTTTGTAAAGGAACGGAATGGGGTAATGTATCATCTTTTTTTCTCTGCAGGCCAGAACTTGTGCTTGTTTCCATTGATGACTTAAAAGTTCAAATTCCAAAAAATCCGTCCAGTTTTCTAGAGGAGATGTCACACTCTAGATTTCTTGAATGTAGGTACAGAGAAGCTCGGGCGTTCTTTCAGGTTAGTGGTAATCAGATAGCATCTGTGAGATGTAATGTATGTTTTCACTGATTGACCCCAAACCTACAAACAGTTAATTGTTTTTTACCTAGACGGGACTGTTCGCATACATAAAGCTAAATACAGCTTCTGAGACTCAATCCACAGAGTAAAGTAACCACTAAAGTAAGCGGTAATAAAACTAAAACTTTAGCTGAAAATCATGGTCTGTCTTACTTACTTGTGAGCGCTTTTTTTCCGTTTTCCAGAACTCTGAAACTAAGAGGTAACCAACATGCCCATATGTTTCACACATTGTTACTATTAAATAGATTTCATGTAAATAAGACTAAGATCTTGTGTATCTTTGTGATTTAAAATTTTCCTAACGGCAACTCTCAAAGTTCTGAGTAGTATTTCATTTTATATTCTTTTGAACCATGTGTTACAGTTCCACGTTCCTAATTTGGTTTATTTGAAATGGTATATTCATTCCAAAATTACTTATTTCATTGCTTTTTGACCATGTAAGCTAATGTTTTCACCACTATTTAGAGCATTATTTTTAGAATATTGCTACCCAGTTTAGCAGATGGTAGAAAACTTTCTGCTGCAGTATGGGGAGCATTTGCCCTAACTTGAAAAGGGCCAAGATACGAAGTGTTCAAGAGTTACCACAATTAAGTGTAGCAGGACGAGTACTGTACCCAAGGGTACCTGTGTGTTGTCACTTCACCTGTAAAGGAGAGAAATTGTAAGCATGCTTCATTTCAGCTCTAAAACCTCCAGGCAGTAATCTCCACAGGCAGAGAAAATGTGCCTCAGAAGGTACATTGAACTTTGCTGGAGCTTTAATATTGAAAAAAGCAGCTGGCATCTGTTTTGAAAAGTAAGTATTCATTTAAACTGTTTGTTGCCCAAGAGCTCTTAATGAAATCAGTCATGAAGCTGAGTGGTGCATTGTTCCTGTGTTTGATTTGGTAATGTTTGCTCAGGCTGCCGTGTTGTTTTTGACTTTGCATTACAGAAGATCTTGCCACAGTTGTATCTGGAAGTTGGGCATGATTTTCTGTTCACATTATTTCTACTATATGCCAGCAGTTGTCAACATCCAGTTGTAACACTTGGTGGAGCCAAATAAACCAATGTGCTCGAAGTAACTGATTCTGTCCCTGTTTTCCTCCTGGACTGTGGGTATTGGCTTCAGCGTGTGCAGAACTAGGGTACATCTGTGTTGTTGCCAAATGCTAAGAATCAGTGTCGAATACATATATTCTTATTCTATTTTACTGTGACTTTACATTCTGCTAGTTTGGAAAAAATGAAGATTAATGTTTGAGAGTTTGTATTTTAACTTGTCATTCTAGTGCATGTTCTCAAACTGGGCTGTATATGTGAAAACAGATACTGCCCAAATATTAGTTAGGTAAATTTTTAAAGGTCATTTTTCCTTAGGACACTGAAAAATGAAGGGACAAGTTTGCTCTCTGACAATAGCTTGCTTATTCTTCCTTTGCCTTCCAGCTGTATCCTGATGATGCCTCTCTTGATGCAGTGGAGTTCAGAAAAAAAGCAAAATCCTTGCTCCATCTGGCTGCCCTGACACTGAATAACTTAGGGGTAAAGTTCTGGCTGAGCAGTGGAACATGCCTTGGTAAAACATTTGTGTTGCGTTGCATTTTTAAACTCATCTGAAATTTTAAAGTTTTCATTCTCTATTGCTTGTGATGTCAGGTGAGGTGAGCAGCTAAATGTACCAGGTTGGAAGGTAATATGTGGCATTAGCTGTATTGAAATAGGCCTTTTTGCTTCTGACAAAATGCTTTTTCTTTAGAACTTTGATCCTTGGAGATGCTGAGCAAATTTCCAGAGAAGTATTTATTGTTGTTAGCAATTATCTGTGTAGTGTTGATCACTGCTTAGAAAGCAATCAGCAGTTCCCTAAATTGTGTGGCTTAGAATTTACTGAAATGCTGCTTGGAAAACACAGTGATGGGCATGTATTTCTGCTGTCCATGTAGACTCACCTGATTTTTCTTCCCATGCAATTTGGTGCTTATCACTGAGTTTTAAAATATACTTCGCATTTATTCATTTATTTTGAAACGCATCCTTTTTATAAAATATCAGCCTATTAGAGTAGGTACTGCAAGTTTTCAATTCTGCTGAAGGTGGAAGGAAATCTGCTGACTGGTGAAGATTCTTTTATTATTGAAATAGGTTTTGAACACTCATGTGTGTGCACATTCAACTTGTATTTGTTTAGTTCTAGGGAATGAACAGTTACTAGAAGCTGCTTTAATGAAACAGTCAAAAGGATGTTCCCCTTCTTGTCTTACTGTTTTGCAGTGGTGCTTGAAAGATGGTTAATGTCTCAGGTACTATTTAAAATAATAGTTTCAAATTAAAAGCACAGCTGTAGCCCTGTAACTGTTCATTGCTGATTAGATTTCGGCCCAGATAAATAATATTTTTTCTTTGAAGACATTTAGATTAGAAAGCTGAAGCTATTTTATCTTTGAAAGAGTTAGTGTTTTCTCTCTCATTCTTGGCTTTCTGGAGGAAAGAGCTGGCTATAAGTGCAGTAGTATTTGTTTTCTTCGATGTGGTTCATTTCATACTAGAGAAAGGCAGAAGTTTTGTTTATGGCCTCATTGAAAGATGTCTGCCTGGTGACCTTATGGCAGATCATTTTTATGTTGCTTTTGTTCTACTGATATATTTCTTTTGTTCCTGAATTAACTAGTTTGTTTTTTTCCTTTTTTTTCTTTTCTCAGGCTGGTATAGACAGTGCAGTGTCATTCCTTATAGCAAAGATGTGGATTTGGGAGTCTTTATACGGGACTACAAAGCAGATATCATTCCAGCCTTTCAGAAAGCAGGGTTACCACTAAAGCACAAATTTGGCAAGGTACATAGATAATGAACAATTTGCTTCATGTGTCTTTTCTGTAGGTTTGTAAGTTTGAGTACAGCTGCAGATCACTTATGTAGAAGTAGGTATCTGAAGTCTCCTCGGCAGACATTTACTCATTAGGGTTTTACCTAAACTGATAAACTTGTTGATTTTTGTGTGTTCTCTTAGACAGTGTGTGAGAAAACACCTTTCTTAATAGCTTCAGCCCTGTTTGGGGAGTCTGAATTCCACCTCAGAAGTAGTTTTTACTAAGTTTTAAAGGGTTCTGTGTCAGTGGTGCTAGGGAAACTTAAGAATCAAGATAGGATTTAGTTTTTGAGATTGGATGGGCCTTATACGGGAGGATTGGTGATAGCGCTGAGATTATCTGTAGCCCTGGATGTAAAATTAGCAGAAAGGGAAGGGTCGCTTGAGGTGGGCACTGGGCTTGTTCACTGTTAGCTTATGTGGATCTTTATTTAGCTTTTTCAGAGTGTAGGCTGCAGAAGGGTAGAGAGAAGAAGCAAAATTACAGGAATATGAAGTTTCAACCGCAGTTCGAGTGATACATCATTACTCGTGCTAGTGAGTGTTTTATCACAGAGGAAGTGTGTTAAATGAAGACACCTGCTAATCGTGTTTATTCACTGACGTTATTTTGCTTGTGGCAGAGGACAAGGAGATGGTGCTGAAGCTTTGGGGCTAAAGGTAGGAAAGAGAAGGTAGTCCCACTGAGGTGCAGAAAATTTTCAATGTTCTCAAGGCATCAAAAAAAAAAAAAAAAAAAAGAAATTGCAGAATTAATGTATTTTCTTCAGTTAGGATAGGAGTCACTCTGCTTACCTGACCAAAATAAACTTGTTTTCAGAAACCTGCTGACATAAGTAGCCGTGTATTTTTATGAGTATGTATAGTGTGTGGTTTTGTCTTGCAGGTAGAAGACAGCTTGGAACTCTCTTTCCAGGGAGAAGATGATGTGAAACTTGATATTTTTTTCTTCTATGAAGAGGATGACTACATATGGAATGGAGGAACTCAGGCCAAATCGGGCAAGAAATTTAAGTATGAGCTGGATTTGTACCTCTAATAGGAAAGAAATTAAACAAGTTAGTGTTTAGTGTTGGCATTTTGTGTGTTGTGTGTTGTTGCCTGGCAAAGTCTTGTGCTCTTTGTGGGAAAGGCAGTTATCGGAAGAGAATCAGTGGAGATTTTGCACTTTGAGAGCAGAGAAGTAGAAAGAGAATAGTATTGTGCCTTACTAGAGAGGTGCTGGGCTTGTCAAATGTCAATTCTCTTGTGAAATTGAAAGCCGTGCTGGTGTGTCACGTATCAAGCAGATCTTATCTGGACTGTGACAAGCTCTGAGTTAAACAGCTAAGATGAGAAAGAAGTCTCTAAAGCTGTGTTTGTTGCACAAACTAATTGCGCAGTAAAAAATGAATCCTTAGGCATCCGTCTTGATGTCTGATGGCAGAAAGCCTCAACTGTCCTTGCAAAATAAACCCCATTGTTCTGGATTTTGTGGTAATGATTTGGAATACTTTATTGACTGTAATGTTGTGACAGCAATGCAGATGACTACTGCAGACTTTATTGTTGTTCATGTTCTGAAAATGGAATTTTAAATAGGAGCCCACATTTCTTGCTTCATACCTTTCAGTATTAAATCAGCAAATAAGTACAAAGCTTCCTAATCTACTCAACAAACTGAATATAGGTTTTGATAATCAGATTTGTTTCTTTCCATCACCCACCTTAACTCAGAAAGAGACAGTTGCAGACTAGTTGAAAAGCTTGTTGACTTCTGTAGGATTTCATTATCTTTCATATTTTGCCTGAACTGTATTTGCTTATGTTTAGCTAATGGGAACTTAGTGAACACTGCCATCTAGGTGGTGGTAATGTCTGAGTCCTTGTCTTAGTCATCTTTGTTCTGAAATGATAAACACAGATTGGGGAAAATATTTTGATGACCCGAGTCAAAAAACACACTTAAAAATAGACTGAAAGAAGAACTGTTGGAATGTTCCCATAGAAAATGTGGTGTGTTGCAGAGTGTTTTCCTTAGAATACAGCAACCATTTTATAGTTTTCCAAAATAGGCTTAATGTCTGTTTTTCCATACAAGATTTTAGAGGATTTTGTGTGATGCATTCTAAGGAGGAAGCTGACCAATAAATTCCTTTCCTTTTCTTTGTGCTTCTGTTGTGTCTAGATTGCAGTAGCTGTTTCCATGCCAGTGGAGTTGACGTGCTCTTTCAAAATTCCATTGTAGCATCAGACCTCGGGTACTTGAGAGCTGGTTTTTTTTTTTTCCCCTTTGATATGACTGGTCCAAGGCATGAGAATGGACGGTAGATCTGAACCTGTGCTCCTGTATCCTAGAATATTACAGCTCTTTTGCAGCTCCAGCTTTCATAAAACTCTTTTCTTGTAGCCTAGTACTTACTTTTGGTGGTAATTTTTTTCAGTTTAATGGCTTTCTAGTTCAATAAGAACTACTTTGCTTAGACTTAGTAGCATAAGGAAGCCTCTAATTCTGAACTGATGTTTCTTAGGCATATTTTACTGTACTTAATCCATACAGAAAAGGAGCAAGAAAACTGCTTGTTTATCATTATAAAGGCCCCAAGTCCTGGCAGAACATGGCTGTTGAGAATGCTTAGCCAAATAATTCCAGATATGTATTATTCCAAATACATTCCCAGAAGGAGAAAAAAGATCACAGCTTTTTAGCTGTGAGATGTGGTGATTTAACATGCTTGCTCTGAATGCCTGCAACACCAGAATGACCTTCAACTTTGCTTAGTCTTCAGCCCTTTAGAAATTTTGGGGGAAGGTAAAATGAGGAGGTTGGTTGAAAGAGAAGTGATTGTTTGATCATGCTGAATCCTAAATCCACTTTAACAATTTTAAAGGAATTTCACTAGCTGTTTATGTGGTATCAGAAGAGATATTGGTTGCTACTAGATCGTCACAGATACGGGTGGGAATTCTATTCCAAGATATTTATGTTTTTAAAAATGAAGGGTAAAAGACATTTTCTTCAGAAAGCTAAATATTTGCACAGTCATACTTTCTATATATCTTGCTAAATAAAAGTATGAAGAATGAAAGTATTTCTCATTTAGTCTCTCAAATGTTTTTCAATAGTCATTTTTAGTCTCTTTCCTTGGAGAGCTGGTTTCTAAACCTTACTAGTCCAGCTGCATGGTTTGCATTTTTGTGTATGCAGATAATTCCTCAACATTGCAGACACAAGCAAGCATCTACATCCTCCTTATCTTGTCTTGGAGTTACAGCAACTGAGACCTTCTGTTTGTTTACACAATTAATGCCGGACAATTGCGTTCTTCAGCAAAGTAGTAGTATTTACAAAAACTGAATCTGGGAATCAAATCTATACTGTATGCTTTAATCCTTAAAATGAGTTAATTCTGTAGGTTCCTAATGTAGAGAACATTGTGTAAGCATAAAATCTTTTCAGTAGTTTTATGTCCAAAGATTGATGAGACTGAAATTGGAAGAAAAAGTAGTGAGCAGTGTATACGTACAAGAGTACGTACCTTTATCCGGGCCACTTGGAGTGAGCAAATGATGAGCAAGGATTCCACTAGTGTGAAGCATCACTGAAAGCTACATTTTTTGTCAGTGAATGTAAACATTTGATTTCAATAATAGTTAAATAATTATTTTGGTGAAATTTCCAACTGACTTTTTAATTTGCAGATTAGTTTATTTAAATTATCTGTTGGTTCTCCTTAGAATTATTATTCAGAGTTCAGTCTCTGGAGGATATATTATTTCAGTGGTTTGCTGATAGTTTTTGCATATGCACGCCCACTGCAATTCTGACAGATGAATGATTTCCTGGGTTAATACAGCTAAATAGCTATTTGATGATTATACAGACTTTATTACTAATAAAGTTTGTTTACCTTGTTTTCCCCTTGGTAGCTGGCATTTTTTTGCTTTTTGGTTTAGTTTAGAGCTAATCAGTAGTCTCTGGATATATATCCAAAAGTGCTTTATCACTTTTTTCTCTTTCTCCATTTAAGGCATAAAAGCAAGATTGTTTCATTTTCTGAAACTGTTTGCTCAGCGCTTAGAAATAAAATTAACTTTATGCTTAGAGGAACACATGGGGTTTCTAATCCATGCAAATGCACAAATCTTTTAACCTTCTTTTTCAAAAGGTCTAAAGTGCTTATGGTTTCATTTTAACTTGCGAAAAGGAATTTTAAGATCACTTTTTTCCTGTGGAAGAATTCACAGCCTTAGAAGTGGGAGTGGTCCTCTGCAGGAATAGTACATAGTCTTTCGTGTTCTCTTGTTTAACATATTGACTCTGACACTGGGCTTCTATAGGTTGTCATTCTGATCAAACTGAAATTTACCCGTAACTTCCACTGGTGTAAGCATACTTATAGGTAGGGCTTAGGTTGGTCCTTCTACAGAAGAAAAGACAGGTACAGAACAAGGTCAGTTTGGTAGAATAAATTTTTTAAAAATTTGAATGGGCTGAGATGGTTTCAGAAAGTACAGGGTGGCAGCTATATCTTAATTCTTTGCAGCTGCTCCAAGTCTGGCACCGTGTTTAAACACGGGTACTGAAGGGGAATTGCATGCTTTGTTTGGTAAGATTGAAGAAGGTAAAAACTTGTTTTTAAAAAAGGCCTGACTCATAATAAAGTATTTAATACTGCTTTTCTCAAAATCTCCTCTACCAAATAATATGTATCATCCTCTTAACACCCTTCTAAATGAGGTAACTGTTAAATCCAGTTTGTAAATGGAAGAGTGGGGCAGGGACTAAGTGATTTCCTATAGGTAGCAGAATTATATGGGAGTAAGCAGCAAAAGACTTAGAAGTGCTCCTTCCTAAGAACGTGTGGCAAATGTTAACCAGTTACAGTTGATAATAATACCTCTGTCCAGGATGTAAGTAATATTTTATAGATAGGAAGCTATGAAATAAGAAAAAAATTATTATAAATGTAACATGCACACTTGCTGCAGTTGCTTGCTTTTTCCATGAACTTATTTAGAGGTGTACTTCAGTCTTCTGCCAGTGACCATGTTCTTTTGTTATGACACAGGTATCTCTTTCCAAAGTTTACTCTGTGTTGGACTGAATTTGTAGAACTCAAGGTACACGTGCCCTGTGAAACCCGTCAGTATGTTGAAGCCAACTATGGCCCAGACTGGAAGGTTCCTGTGAAGATGTGGGACTGGAAGAGCTCACCATCCAATGTGCAGTACAATGGTGTCTGGCCTGTTGATGAGTGGGACGATGTCATTCAAATCTACTGACTACCTGACTGCTAATAGAGCACGCCTGCTATCCTTGAAACTGTCAGTCTGTAATTTCCTGTTTCCCTAAGGCATCAAGATCCGTTCCTTTCGTAACTTCTCATCTGTTTCCTAAGGAGGCATTTACCTTTTTTTGCTTAACAGGTATTTTTTTCACCTTCATCATGCATTTTCCAGGTAGTTAAAGGAAAAGGTTAAAGGCAGGATGTGGGAACTGAAGAGAAGGGAAGCTGAAAGAAAAGCTGCACAAAGGGAATAGAGAAGAAATGTTGTAGTAAACGTATGGGCAGTAAACAGTGGCCAGGTGGCTTAGACTTTCCTGGGATCATCAAAACCTTGGGACTGTTCACTTTTCAAGCTTAAAAGAGGGATAGGATAGAAAAGTCCCAGAGGCGTTCCTCTTTTTTTCAGAGGAGATCCTGTGAATATTCAACTTTTAAACACCAGAGTTACGAGTACCTCAAATGTGCTTGATTTGAGACTGATATATCCCTATGATATGTAACAGGTTGCTCTTGGAGTGGAATCTTTGTATTATGCAGAACCCATTTGACCCACCTGCTTTACATGTAGGAGGTATTGGGTAACAGTGTAATACTAAATGAATGGAAGGAGAAACTACCCATATCAGAAATCTTCCAATAACAGTTGGGTTTTTTGTGAACTAACTACTGCATGCAATTATGACGGGGAA
>VZTQ01008469.1:15788-51493 GCA_013400755.1 Pelecanoides urinatrix | reverse complement strand
AAAAAAAAAAAGCTTTATTTTCTAATAAGGGTTGTGCAGTGGACTATTTGTGCTTACATTTAATATTCTGTGTCATGAGTTGAAATAAATTGCAAGAGACTTTTTTTTTTTATTCAGTAAGTTTTATGATTTGTAGAATTAAACAGGGACCCAATATACCATTTTTTTTCTTCTCCTTTGTATTCTAGATGATAGCATACTTTATTATGGAGAAAATAGTACTGCAAAAAAAAAAAAAAGAAAAAGGAAATTTCAGCATATTTGAAGTATGCCTGAAGCTTCAAACCCAACTGCACTGTACAGATTATACGTTTATGAAGAAATTTTACATTTGTCTAACCATCTTAAGATGCTGCTTACAGTTTTGTCATGCAATGCTCTGAAAGTTTTGTGGATCTTGAAGGGTCCTATCATGTGGCTCTTGCAGTGTCATAGGTCATATTTTATTGCTAACAATCTTGGTATTTCTATTAAAGATAACAATTCCAGTGGCTGTGCCTGAGTTTTGCATGTTATGGACCCAGTATTAAGATATATAGCATTACTACTAAAACTAGGCCACTAGCTGATGACTCACTCAGTTTCAGCACCTTTAACTGGATATTCCTTGTTTTACAGATGCTTAATTTACAGTCTAAAAGACATTTCCTCTTTTGTAAATGTATTTCCTCATGTCAACATGGTTTTACCGTCTCTGGTAGCTATATCATTATCAATAAAGCAGATACGGAGATGAGCCTCTACAGATATTGTAAATGACAAAAAAATTTTACCTGATACATTGTAAAATTTTATTGGCATTGGCAAATGAACCACTTGTGTATTGTACCATAAACTAATGTTGTCCTACTGGCTTGTAATGAGCTGATTAGTAATGCAAAATAATTGCAGACAGAATTGATACTACACTCCTGTGAAAAACAGCAAAATCAATACGACTCCAACCTCTCAGGCTGTGGTCAGATTTCTTTTTTTTCTTTATATATTAAAATTGTGAAATTGATTCTCCCTAACTTGTCTTTCTCAGTAAAAGAGCATTAAATCTGCAAGGTAAAATAGACTTAAGTGAAACAATGATACTTCGCATTTTTATGATCTAGCTTGTGCACTGTATTACATACTTCTCGGCTTTTTGTAGGGAATTAAATTCTTTAAGTTGCGTCAAGTATGGTACACATGTAAAATTTATTATTGAAATGTTGCAGTTACACACTTTGCAGGTTGTAAAGCAGAATGATATCCTCCTAATTAAGCTTTTGCCTTCTGGAGAAAGAAGAAAAAAAGGGAAAAAAAAAACCCCAAACCCAAAAGACTTAGAGGTTCTTACTTAAGTGGCATTTGCTAGACAGAATCAATTGAAAATTGACTTCAAGCTTCTGTCTCAGACACATTTTAATGCATGTCTGAGTGCTTTTAAAACCCATTGACCAGCTTATAAATGATTAAAATACTTTCCCTGCAGCATACAGAAAGTCTTTCTATCATTATATCCTTTTGACAGTTCACAGTTGCAGTGACAGGGCGAGGGGCTTTAACCAGTTTGCAAATATCAGATAACCTTCCTGTCAGCTGTGCTGCAATATAATGAAGAGTAGAATTTTGCTAATATTAGTGTTTACTTGCAAACCAGTACTGGCTGGTCACCTCTGGCTGAGTGGTACTTGTGGTGAGATATGTAACTGAATTGATATGCCATAGACATAGTTTGAGAGATCTTACTTCCAAAAATCATTAAGGTTGTAAGAAATCATCACCTGTAAAGAATGTATTTACTTCCAAATTGATAAAATTCTGTATTGGTATAGTGAGGAGGAGGGGGACAGTATATAAAGCAGAGAGAAAGATAGTTTGTTTTTTTTTTTTAAATTTTTGCAAGTTTTGAAAGCAGCACTTCAATCAGATGAAACAATTCAGTAAAGATTTTGATTTTAAGACTGCTTTTCAAGAATTAGAATTCTTTGTCCATACATGAGTGTTTATAAAAAAAGTTTTCATAAAGTGTTTTAAGCCACACAGTCATGTTCACTTTAGTTAGTTAGAAATAAAATCTTCCAAGATTGCCTTCCCCAACCAAAGCAGGAGTTTTTGCAGTTAGCGATTTTATTTTCTGTTAACCTGAGGCATAATGGTTTAGCTTTAGTGGATCATTTATTTTATTATTTGTTGAAGCCTTGTTGCCATTTTAAAATTATTTGAGTCCCATTTGAAATGGGAATGTAATTTCAAAGTCAAAATGCTGTTTTAAGAAATTTCCTAGGCAATATTACAGATCATGTGTACACCAGGGAAAAAATAAAAAAGCAAGCAACAAGTAAAAAAATTCTAATGTCAATGAATATTAAGAAAGCATAAATGATATGGTCTGAAAGTTTTGGTACTCATATGGATTTATATATTTCCCCATTGAATTATCCCAGATGTGAATATTTTACCTTAAAGAATCACTTTGTGAATAAAGATCATTACATTTGCCTTTTCATGTTTCTTCACTAAACTGAATTGCTCCCTTGCTGACGTGATATTGAGAGCAATGTGTAGCGTGGATCTCTCTTGTGGTTTGTGTACTGTCTCCTACCACCTTGCAGGTGCTGCCCAGCCTGGGATATGCCCTAGCAGGAAATTTGGCAGGTGAGGAATTTGGCAGGAAAGAGGCTGCCACAAGATGAATGGGCCCAGATGGCTTCCTTGGGTGCTCGGATAACCTGATGCCCCTTTTGTGGGTCTTGGTTATGTCTGAGATCACACTTAGGATGATTTCTTCTCAGCTGGGTACACAGTTACCTTTTCTTTACCTCATTCCATTATTTCTCATTTGCCTTCCCTTTCCCTTCTGCTGCTGTTTGCAGGCCAAGTACATTTCATGAAAAATACCATTCTCTACCAGAATGTGTGCAAGTCCTAGGAAAAAATATTTCAGTTTACAAAAAAGGGAATTAGAGAACAATTCTGTAAACAGCAACTGTAACACTATCACTACCACAGACTGTTAGAGCTCCATTTATGAGAGCAATTAAGCATATGGATAGCTCAGGTTTCGTCATCAGCCCAGAATGGGACAACGTTACTGAGGCAGATTCAATCTAAATCTCTAACAGTAAAATTGGTTTAAGATGTAACCCCTTAATATGCTTGGAAATGAGAAGTTGTCAGGGTACTGCTTTGTTTGGCAACATTTGCTGATGAAAGGATGCATTTTAATGCAGCAGGGAGAAAGATCACTGACAAATACACCTGCTTGATGCAGGGTATTAAATGCAAATTTATCAAAAGCAAGTGGGGGGAAGCGGAGCAGAGGGGTCAGTGCTCTGCTTTCAGTTAAATTACTCTGAGGGGCAAAGCAGCAAAAGGAAAGAATAATTTTGTTTACAGGATGAGACCAGACTGTTCAGAAACATTATATACAGAAAAAATGAATGACGGAGTTGCACCAAAAATTATTTTGTATTCTGTACATTATCAGACATTCGTTATTACAGGTATTAAGCTTTGGATCCCAACAGGAATGGATAGTTCTATTCCCATTTACACCCATGCAACTATTTGACAGCTAGGTAATTACAAACATTTTTACCTTTGCTTGAAACAGACAAAAATCCAACTACTGTTTGAGAAAGATATAAAGCAATATCATCCATGTGCTATCTTCAAATACAACTAAATAAACAGTCTTTCTACTCATTAACTTAATTTACTGGTTTCTGTTTCTCTGTTTGTAGAGTTTGCGGGGTTTGAATGATAGTGCCTCAGATTGACATTATTGTTGGGGTGGCAGAAGAGGAATCACTAGCATTAGCATATTTGGTTATAATATTTCTGTTTTCTCCTTGCTTCTCAGGCAATAATCATATTTAGCAACTTCTGTAACTGTAGACCAGATTGTGTCAGGGAACAAACATCTATGGGGGTGGATCTCATAAAATTTTGCTGCTTGCTCAAGTAGAAAATGAGTATAATCAACAATAGGACTGTCAGTGGCATACCCATAGAGCCATGGGTTCGGTAGGTAAGTTGTCATCTCTCTCCTACACTATAAATCTAAGTCATATTGCTTTTCAGAAGCAGTATTTTCTGATCAGCACCACTAAAATATTGCATGCAAACAGACAATTTTTGTATTTAACTTGTGCTGTATCCTTTTGGACCTCTACGGGCCAAAGTTCTGTGTAATAAATTCCCTGATTAGTAGCTGAATTTGTGCAATTATCTCATTTCTGCTCTGGTTAATTTAATTTTTTTCTTGTCATTTGTCTATTTTCATTTCAAATAGAAAATTGTTCTCCTCAAATTCACAGTTCTGCCAGATATGTATTGAAAGCAGCAATTGACACATTTTACATATCAGTTGACCCCATAGACCAAGTGGGTTTAAAAAAAGCATGCTAGCAGCTTAGTAGTGAACCATTAAGTTTAACAGGAATTTTGTATATAAAACCAGAATGGAATAGTAATGTTTTAAAAAGGCAACTTGTTTCAGTGTTTCCCCTGTGCTTTTCAGAGTATTATTGTTGAAGTCTGTAGGTAATGAAATGCCCCTCATTCCAGTGTGACTCCTGATGCTTTGAACGCCATTTGAAGTCAACAGAGCTACAGATGCTTAGATCTTGGTGAACTACTTGAAGTAGTTTAGCACCTTAATCCGTGTCTAATCACAGTGCAGAGACACACACAAATATTCAGTATGCAGGGATATTTTGAAGTAGTTATAGGGCAGGTTTTTGCACTTACATATGAGAATTACCTTGCTTTCTTATTTTGCACAAGTGAAATACGTCTGGATTTGTGTGGTGAGAGTGGTATGTGCTTGTTTTTTGATACATAGGCCTATTGCTTTTATTTTTGAACTTTTTTCCCCAAATTTTTGTACTTTTTAGTTTTCAAGTGTTTACAGAATTGAAGTGCAGCGTTGTCAAGGCAATGAACGAAGTTGATTCATGGCAATAATATATTAATTTTTGTTTGTATCAATGAGATAATCACTTAGAACAGAGATGCACTAACATGAAAAATAAGTGAAGGACGTAATGCCCATCAGTGAATTTGAAAATCATTACACTTTTTGAAGTGTTTCCTTCATGAACCTTGTAAAAGCTTGTCTACGCAGGAGTTATTTTAGAATAGCTAATTAAAAGAGGGAGTATTCACAGTAAGACATGCTAAGTGTGGAACTATTCTAGAGTAGCTTTTAGACTATGACTCTACATCCAGCCTCCATCAGAATGAATTTTAAGCTGCAGAGAAGACAAAACTTAAAGCTAAGTGGATTTTTTTCTTCTTGATTCATGTTGTTTAGAAGTCAGTAATTTACTTAGTAATTTTAAATTTAATTTGATTAAGAAACTAATTTACCCTCTGCATTGGCCAAGAGCTGTTCTAACAGTGTGCAGGGTCTGGTCCATTCCAACTTCTGACAAAGCTACTTTCTTCATTTTTAAGGATCTTGTTAATGGGTTTGTGATCACGCAGAGCTACACTGATACCCTTCCTCTCTTTCAATAGCCCTGCTCTGCAAGTGGCTGCATTAGCTTTAATGGAATGACTTGAGGAAAAAAAACGCTGCTCAGTTCGGGCAGACTGCAGGATCTGGTATTTAGACAGGACTAAAGTAAATGAGAAAAAGAATATAGTAGCTTTTCCCCTTTCATGTTTCTTGTCTAGCTGAGCTGAATAAAAATGGGGATTTTCAGTTGTACATGATGCTGATGAAAAGTGAAATCTCACCATTTTATGTGTGAACATTTTTGCACACCTTCACAGTAGGGATTTTCCCTAATGCCTTTTGCATTAACAGCTGTGACAGGAACTCTGCTTCCAGCTGCTTCAAGTGGTTAAATCAATAATAGAAATAGTTTAAAAATACTAATCCACCGCTGCTATGTGAACATTCCATGCCCAGCCTGCCGACTGTGTATGCAAACAGATAATGGTGGGCATCAATAATTTTTAATGTTGAATTTCTCCATATCTAAAACTTCAGTAAATAGCTCTTCAGATAATTTTTCAGAGGGCAAAAGTATAGTCAGACACATGGTGTGTAACCATATGCTAACAGAAGTGATTCATTATCAGTGATGAAAGGAATTCAACCAGTGTGAATTGGCAGTTGATAATTTGACATATGCAGCTAGGCATTGAATAGGCACAGCATTTCTTGTGTGCGAATTCTTTTCATTATACCAGAGAAATATGGGCAGCTGAAATTAAGTAGGTGTGGTACTGTTGTCAGGAACTGGAGATGGAATATAACAATTTCCCCATCTCTAGTAATTAGAAATTTGTGTTAGGATATGATAATTGACTTCTTAAATAGGGCTAGGTTGAGAGTGAATTGGGGAGCATATAAAGAAGATCTAATAATTACCGCAGCAGCACCAAACCTGTATCTGGTAGAAATAGTGTAGCTCTACTGCAGGTAGGGGAGACTTTATCAGTTTGCACTTGACTGAGAGTTGGTTTGATGTAGAAACATCTTAATGTTCAGCTTGGATGATAGGTACTCAGAGTAATGAACAGCATGGGTTTAGTGGCCTCAGATAAATTGAACCTGAGTTATGCTAGGCACACTTGCGTGGACCAGTAGAGCATGCTGGAGAGAGATTTCCAAGCCACTAAGCAGCTTGAGAAGAAAGTGTCTGTGTTCTTAGTGTAAATGTGTTGGGTGCCACTGATGCTCTGTGGCAATGTGTGTGGTGGGCCACAGGGGAGGTATCATATAGCTATAGTACTGCAATAACCTGGGTTTTCTTAGTGGCTTCTGGACATGGAAACTGTGGGAAGAATTTCATGAGCATTAAAATGTCTTCGCCAGTATATTTCTTCATTGGAAGGTGAACAGACAGGCTGTCAGCCTAAATAAATGTGCATCTAATTTCTAAGCCAAGGTGTTGAGTCTTGTTTTGAAACTTCCTGTGTGTTGGCAAAGATAAAAAGTCTAACTACACCCCTACCCATTTCCAAGTATCTCTACTCCCCTCTCTAAAGCTGACTTGTTATTTGTGGGCTTAGTCAGGTGGTCTTTACTCTTCAGTGACAGCTCTGTTAAGGAGTGATATACGTAGAGAAAGTCTCATGTGCTTCAGGTGAAAACTGCTGTGTAATTTTCCCATGCTACACACTTCCTGCCTATTATTTATGATTTTAGCTTTGAAAATAGTTTATCCCATAATTTGACTTTGATTGTATTCAGTCCAGACTTTGATCTAAAAGATTAAGACGATTGGGCTTTTAGATGTGGTCCCTAGGTGAAGATCACAGGGTCTTGATGAGGGCATGGGGAATCAAAAATAATTAGGGAGAATGTCAATGTACAATACAAAAAGGTGAGCTTCTCTGCAGTAAACACATCCCAGCAGGAAAATGAAAATGCATCTCAGTCCATGTATTCCCAGTGAGTCTCTGCCATATTAAAACCCTGAATGGGAGTTAGAAATATATAATGAGACTTCCACTATAGGGATTTGAGGCATTAGTTCATCGTTCCATCCAAGGCACAGTCCAGGCTTTTTCTCACTGTGAAAAACCTTTGCATTTTCAAATAGACTAGGAGGCTAAGTCAAGTTTTGCCTTTGCTTGTATCACAAAAATATATTTTCATATTTATAGAAACCAGCAATCAGATTCCATCAAAAGGAAGTCCGTATATCATTTGCCTTTTATATCTGTTATGTAGTCATGCATGGCTTTCCTCTGTTCAAGGAGTTAATCAAGCATAAAATAAGTAGATCACTGACAGTTTAAAACTGTTTTTCTGAAATGGTGCATTGTCACTTGGCTGGAGACGACTTATTCTGGGGATTTCTTCCTTCTCTAAGTATGTCTAAAAGTGGCCATTGACTTTGAAGTCCACAATTGTATTTTATTTTTTGCACCAAAATCAAAGCTAAATAACCCATGGAAGAATGTGATGTGTGCATGTGATACTCTTTACTGCAATATTTTCTATTTTCCTTGAAACAGCATTGCTGGGAAGAAGTTGGGGGTTAACTCCATATTTGAAATTTAACCTTAACTCCAGGTATTTTCATGTGCATGGGGTGGTGGTGGTGGTGTTTTGCCAAACAGTGTTTCAGTTATGGGATCTTGAAGTACACCCAAGAGAGGCAGGAGACAGGATGGCAGAAGAGGCAGATAGCCAGCCCAGACAAAGCAGTGTTGGGCTGTGGTACTGGTGCTTTGGAGAGCTCTTCGGTTTCCCAGCTGCTTACAGGTGGGCAGAGGCAGCTTGAGCAGTGACTGTGCGTGTGTCACTGTCGGCCTGGGCTAATTCTGATAGTACCTGTTATGCCTGAACTGCTCAGATGGTTGTGCGAAAGGCCTGAACTATTGAGCACTACAAAGCTGACTTGTAGCTAACAATGTCGGGTAAAATATCTTATCATTACACTGGCATATACGCGCATCTTTAAGCATGTTTCAGCAGACCTGCTCATCCCTGCCTTTTCGTTATGTGTTTTGACAGCGCCTAGGATCAGAGAGCTCTAATACTTTGAAACTTTTTGCTACTTGCAGAATTCAAACCGTTTCCCTGTTACATTTTCAGAGCTATGGGAATGTGTTTGGTAACAGTGAGCGAACCCAGGCTCGCTCCTGGAGCGGCTGCAAAACCAGAAGGCCTGGGAAGATATTTATTCTGAATTTTTTGTGACTCAGCTTGGATCGGGATTCTGTGTTATTCTGCCACAATGCCTGAGCTAATAAGCTTTGCTGGGAGTTAGAAATATATCTTGAACGTGTTCCTACTTAAACATCACTGTACTGTTAATAATTCCTCATAGGATGATCTGTTACCTGTGGACTTATTGTAAGTCATGGCTATGCTAGATGGAAGTTCAGCAACTTGTGCTGTTTTAGGGTATCTTGATACAAGAGAAGTTGTGTTTATCTGCCATACTTAAACAGTTACTACTGTTAAGTTCCTACTTTCAGTGAAAGTAAAATCAAAACGTGTCCATGAGGGGTTGATTTTGCCTGTCAGCTTCTGCCTAAAGGTAATTTTTGGTTGGTGATTTGAAACAGAGCTATATGGATTTACTCAAACTGAGGAAGTCACCTGCAGTTTCTAGGGCAGTACGTATGATAAAAAACAAGTAAAATAAAGTATTCGGAAGGGGCGCCTCTATAATTGTTCTGCAGTTTCTTACCATTTTATCTACAAAATAACCTCAAGGAAAAATGGTGACATACCTGTTCTTTAAATTGGTTCTATAGCATCACAGTATCTGGGTGAACCTACAAAGCAAATGCCTTACTTTTTATGGCAGAGAGTCATATTTCACAACCTATAACAACATTCCTGGTGCTTATCTTTAATGTTTTTACATGAATAAGGATTCTTAAGCAAATATACAACATAGGGAGATTAGCTCTCTATTAGAGATATTGTCATTCACACTTATTGCTGTGTCACAGCTGGTATGTGTTGGTAGGCTGTTGGTGCACGCTTTGTGTTGTGAGCTAAACAGTAAAATTAATGGTCACTATCTGTAAAAGTCTGCATAGCCTTTTAAGTAACTGCCCAAGGTCATTGAGAAGTTGGCTTTTACAGTAAGAGTTTGCATCCCATCATACTTTCTTCATTCACAAGGGTCACCTCTTCCTAGAGAGATATCTCTTCTAGGAGTTAAACTTTGAGTTGGGCTTTTTGGTTGCTGACTTCTTTATTGTTTAATAAAATTCTGTCAAAATATATTGTTTCAGTACAGCATTATTTAAAACTTAGTGTAAGAAAAAACTTTGTCTTTTATTTCTTTTTTCTGTTCTTCAGGAACTCCTGCCTGCTTGTTTCCCTGTTTTTCCTTCTTCCTTTAGAAAGCTACAGGAAGCATAGCAGTGGCTCCTAGGCAGTGTACATCTTAAATCTCTAATGGACATCTTAAGTATGTGTAAAAGCACAGAGAATAATTGCATCTTGGGTGGAACTGGGTAATTTTGCCCCAATAAGGCATGCTACCCTGTTTTATATTCTCTGGACAGTTTCCATGTATTCAGCCTGAAATACTCAGCCTTTCCTGACATCCTCTGGAGATGTTTTCTGGTTATATCTGTTTTGGGAGTTCCCATCTTACCCAGTCAAAGTGTCACTCTTTTCATGTATCAGTTAGTCTCATTCCCTTTAGCTGGGCAACTAAATCTAAGTGAATCTGAATTACAGTTCTCAAGAGCATACTAAATTATGACATAAATACAAGTACATAATTAATGACAACCACTTGAACAGTATTGCATAGGCAATTTCAGTAAAAACTGCATAAATCCCATAGAGCCTGAAATATGATCTTCAGGTATTGAATATGGCACTTGCAGGTTTTCAGAAGGCTGTATGTTCGTATATACACACACACGAGAAAGCTGGATTTATTGGTGGAAAAGATACTGCATTAATATGTGTGTGTATCAAGATATACACACTGTGCATGTAGAAACATATACACGTGCAGAAGAGGCTGCAAATTACTGAAAATGACATTATAGAAAGATTGAAAACGGTGCTGTTATCAGAGCTGTCTCCCCCAAAATATGCTATAGTAGATAATGAATAAACTTATTAAAAACTGTATTATAACTTTATAACTGATTTAATACTAGAATATCTCCTTAAACTGGACACCAACTAGTAAGAGTGTTTAAATTCACATTGTGATTCAAATTGGGTGCCCTATTTTATGGTTTGTTTTTTTATACATTGTTTGCTGGAACTGAAAACTGGCTAGCTCTTCTTAGCACTCTGATTTTATTTGACCTGAATAATATTCATCCATCACTTTTGTTTTTTAAAGCATTAATATCTTGCAGCAAGGTTTCAAAATGGATTAACTTGCTAATCTTTCACTCCAGGAGACTTAGGTTTGAATCTGTCATAGGTGAGAATGATAGTCAATATGTTATTTCAGGAGCCTGGCTAGTAAGGATGGGTAAATAAGATGGTGCTGTGATCCAGGTGCTTATTTTCAGAAGATCTGTTACGCAGAAAATATAGTTCTGTAAAAAAATAAAACAAAACAACTTCTTTACCTAGCTATCAAAATAAGAGCATAGGTGGATGTCCTAGGATGTTGTGAGAGGAAAGGTGTTCAGACCTCTGTATTCCAATCTCAGTTTTGATTTTGTTCATATTTAGGAGATATCATATACTATATGGTTGGCTTTTAAGTGCAGCAATCAACAAGGATATGAATAAGCCACTAAGTGTAGAAAATACATAAAAAGCAGAAACAAACAGCTATAATAGCATCTGTGATATACTGTTGTTGGCCATCAGGCTGAAATTTGGATGGGTTGGGTTCTTTGTTACCAATTTATTCATTGGTAGCCATTGAGAGAGTTGTTTACAGTGCAAGTTTTTATGGAAGTTATGAGTGGGTCAGTATAGGTGAAAGATGAAAATAAGTGTGTGTATTCAGGCATATGATACTGTTGTAAAAGCGATAGAGGTTATTTTGTTTCTCAGATTATTTAGTCTAGAAGAATCCAAAAATATGTGGAGATGATTAATAGCAGAATCCTGGAAGGACTGAATTGAGATAGCAAATGCTGTGAATAGGTTGGGACTAGAAAGCAGATGCATCTCAGCAGAACTTGGCATTGGTTTTGGCTACAGAATTAAGAGCTTGTAACCATATATCTCTTGCAGTCTTAATGGGTTGAGAGGCATTTACCGATTCATTTTTATTTCATCTTTTCCATATTACTGCTTTCAGGAAAAACAAGCATGGAGCAGCATACCTGTTCTTCTGCATTGACTGAGCAGATAAATACAATTATTCTCTCAGTTCATTAAATGTGTTTCCATCCTTCAAAGCATTTAGGTATGTGCTTACTACATATAATTAGTCCCTCAAATGAAACGAATGTCATAATGAAGGCTTTCTTGCAAAGAGAGTTAAGAAAATATGAGGGATTTTAAAGTCAACAGAGATATTTAGACAAGCAATTCTTATTCATTTTATTATAGGTTAATGATTAGATTTAATGGGACATTGGTGTGTAGATTCCTTATATGCCCAAAATTCACTAAAAATTCAATGGACTCTGAGCTTTAGGACAAAACTTGTCAACATACTTTACCAGGAATGTTGGAAACCCTTTTGAACAATAACATTTATTCATATAGTTAATTTTCAGGAGAGGTTTGTTTTTTTTTTTTTTTTTTAGTGAAACGATGATAATGATTAAACCTCATATGCCAGTTCCACACATTCAGTTAGTGCCCATGGTCATTAGCGAAATGCTGTGCTGGGTGAGGAAAGATCTGAGGTGTTCCCACGTTCTCCAAACCTGTTTCACTGCGCAGCTGAGAGTGACCAGGATGTGATGCAAACGTCAATGTACACTTCGGGTTTGGGGGAGGTTATACATTAAGGCTTATCTTCAGAATCAAACCATCCCAAGAGCTAGATGTTTTCAGTCAAATTTCTGATTAGTAAATACAGGAAAAAGCAGTAAAAGCTGCAAAGGAGGAAAATCAGATGGTAGTGTGGATGTGTTTCTATGGGACAAAAAGGATTTGGTTATGGAGGATGGCCCTGTTTGTATACAATGCAATTTCTGACTTGATTTAGCATAAATCTGCACCTGGGAATATACTTGTAAATAAGTCAGGTTGACATGTAGGAGCAGGCCTGCTTCTCTTCTTCGCTGACACGAGATGCAGCCAAAAGGGGCCTCCCCTTCCCTCATGGTGTTTCTTGACCAAAGCATCGGATTCGCCATTAGTCTTTGTGGAAGCTCAGCCTTGGCGCCCGGCTGCGTGCTCAGGACGAGGAGCACCAGTCAGGGAGCAGCGGGGCAGCGCTGTGCTGGGCGGCCTGTCCTGACGGCCCCGTGGTGCCACGGGCCCCGGGGGAGTCGGGCACAAACGAGGTGGTGAGTCGGGCCCGAGGTTACTCGGGGGCCCGGCCGGGCACCGGCACTGCTACGCCGCAGCCCAGGCTGGGGCCACGGCCTGGCCTGTGCCCTGAGGGGCTGGGGGCTCCGCGGGGCAGGGCAGGGCTCAGGCTGCCCTCAGGACCCTGGCGGCCTCCGGCAGGTGCCCTTCGCTGCGTGAAGGAAGGTGCGGCCTTTTCGGTGTGCGTGTGGCTGTTCTTGCACCATTGGTAGGCCAGTCGGTTGCTGAAATGTCGGAATTACTCATCCCGCAGAAGCTGTGGTGGTAAGAGAGGCGTTTTGAAATGTCATCCCTTTCATTATAATCGAGCCTTTGCAGAGTTTGCTTTGCCAGTCATGGAAGCCTATGCAAAGGTTACTAATTTGTGTAGTTTCCACAAAGAAAGATGCAGCTCTGCTAAGCTGGTTTCGCTTACCTCAGAGAGGTTATATGCACCGGGGAGGACGTGGAGTCAGTGACAAAACCACTATGCTTCACCCCGGCCAACAACAACAAGTCCGAGTAGGCTCTCTTGCCTGCCAGTCCTACTGTTTGCAGCACTCTTTCTGTTGCTTTTATAGGGGATGATTTTAAGAACGTGACAGTAAGTTAGCTAACCCTATCACATAGGGGTATAAATGTAAAACAAATTGAGTGTGCTTGATAGGGCTTAATTGTTTGTTTAGTATGCTTGCAGGCTCCTGGAGCTCCCTTGACCATCCTGGCATTCGGTGAGGAAAAGGAGAGTGCTGTCTAAGGTTCTTGCTGGTTTAAAAAAACCAAACCAAAACAACCCCCCCCAAAACCCACATACAAACATTTTCCCAGGACTTCAAGTAATTTATTAACTTAGCATCAGGAGTGCATATACTCATTCACCTTTGTTCAGATTAAACTTCTGTCAGCATCACGGCAAGAAAATACTGTTGAGGTGGGGTAAACAGGAATGATCTAACTGAAGGTGAAGTGGCAAAGAAGATTTAAAAAAAGAAAAAACAGGGAGCATGGAAATTAAACAGCTGTACCTTAACTTACTACTGAAACTGGTCAGTGAGGGCTTGCTAGGATATTGGCAAACACTTTCTTCATTTTCAAATGCACAGTCTTAGTTGAGAGCCTTAATGAGTCAGTTTTATCTTGAAGATCAGTGGCCAGTCCACTTTCCAAGATGCTGTATTTCTTCCACCTTTTCATTTGCTTCTCTCACGGAGAAATTGTAGCTTGTCATTGACCAAATATATATCTTTCTGAGCAGAGTGCATTAATATGCTATAACAGTCTACTTAAAACTACGAAGTGTACCTTGTATGCCTGGGCTAGTTAATCCAAAACAAAGATTAAGTAAGGTTTTTGTATATAAGGGGAAAGCTGAATGTGAAATTAAAATGTAAATCAAAAAGTAATTGGCTTTTTGTGCATAGTTTAGATAAGATTTACTTTTGAAGAATGACTTTGTGTTTTAACACAGCAGGCCAGACACCATGTGGCACACTTGCACTTAATAATGGCAACCAATCTAGGCCATAAATATTGCAAACGATGCCATTTGAATGAGGAGCCCTATGAACCGTAATAAAAACCCCTGTGATTAATTCTAAAACTGCTCTGTTCATATTAGACCTGCAGTGGCCTCCCTGATGAGATCAATACAGCGTAGCAGAGTGATTCTAATAGAAGTGTTATTATCTTTTAATCTTCAGGAGAATGCCAACTTTGAGAATTCTTCAGCTGTCTGGCTGCTTATTTTCTCGGAGCAACCTTGAAGGCAGTTGTTTTCTGAAATGAAGATACATTAGAGTCTTTTCAAGGATTTATCAATAATATGACACGGTCACTGTTTGTGGAGCCAACAGCTAAAAGGCACATTTGTATGCTGAGACTTACAATTGGTCACAATGACCTTCCCTGTCAGCCTCTATTTTCTCAGCAGACAAATGCCTACAGTGAATGAGGAGTAAAGGACAGGGACGGGAGTGTGTGTGTGGGGGGAGTGGGACAATACAGAGTAGTGCTTTTCAGGCAGCCAACAGCATCATTTTCCTAGAGCTTATGTTGCATATATTATGTTTAGCTCAGACATTTCTCTGTGTGCACTGTAGGCAATGCTAACTGGAATATGAAGTTTGTAACAGACTTTCATGATCAGTGGAAATGAAATTTTATTCAGCGATTGCTATAATGAGGAATACCTGGCAAGTCTGAAAATACACATTGTAGTCAGTTGAAACGTCTAAAGAGAATCAAAAGGCAGAATGGTTTTGTAATGGTGTTTACTGTATTTTCACATAAAACAACAAGAAAGCATTCTTTAGCTTGTAATCTAAGTGTGGCAAGATATTGGATATTTTTTAAGTTTTCTCATGTGAGGGTGGAGGGGCAGTGTCACCAGCCTGGTTCTGAACCTTCTGAAGAATAGATTTGCCTGACCAAGTTTTACAAGGTTTTTACAGATCATTTACAGCATTATCAAATACACATAGCTATTAGATAATATGCAACCTACTCTGTAGGAATTGGGCATCAATATGAAGATGGAGACAACAGCAAATAATGTAAAAGGAAATTCTTTGGTGCTTCTTTTTTGTCTCTGTGCTCTAGAAGTGGAAATGTAATATCACTTAATTTGAAGTATCTGGGTTATAAATATGTTTTCTACAGGAATCTTCAACAAATGGGAAAAAATACAGTAGAAATTAAGCTATTCAGTATAATAAAAGGAAAGTGAGAGCTAACGTTGGATTTACATGTGGAAGCTGACACTCAGGAAAGCTGTAGATGATGTGCTGGGTACTGCTAACAAGATGTGCAGACAGATGTGCTTCTAGAGAATCCGTGATAAGCCAGTAAGAGAAAAATGGTGTAAATAAAGATATATTGTTTCCATTTCAGACTCATAACTAGTTTAATAATTAAGGATAGAGATCAAGGAGCTATTGTTTTTTTTTTTTTTTCTTCTGGAGTCTTTATCAGTTCTTTTCTCTGTAGTAAAAATTACATTGTTCATTTCTGTGACTAGTAGTTGTGTGGATGTTGTGGTGTGTGGTTGTGGGTTTTTTGTTTTTTGTTTTGTTTTTTTTTTTTTTTAACTTTCTGTTTACACTAAGTGTATTTCACAGAAATTTTTTTGTTTGCACAACTGGCTTTAGATGCTTGGAGGAGCTGTGTCTGAAACTGGCACACAAAAGTTGGGTTCCTTGCAGACAGACACCACTACAGCTCTGTTTCAGTGCTGTGATCTCAGGCTTTCTTTCGAGCATGCTTGGCGAGCCTGCTCCTCACACGTACTGCTTTTTTCTAGAAGGGATGATTTAGATGTCTCACCTTGGTGCACAAACTGAAGTGTGTTAACTCTCTTTGGGAGTGCCCGCACAGTGGAGTAGCTAGCTTGCTGTGTGTACTTGTAATAGTTTATTGTGCACTCATATTCATGTGTTCTAAGAGCATTGTCTGTTGTACCTGTGAAGGGCTGAAATTTCCCCTAAATTAATCTAAATCTGGATTTCATGTGTCCTTTTAAGGATACATCATTAGAAGACAGCAAGTTTTTCTTTTGTTTTAACAACAAAAAAAGGCAATGAGAAATTGTGGCACTGCTAGATGGTTGCACTAAAAATATTGCAACTGTTGTTGTTTTTCTTTTGGCAATGAGTTAATGGCGTTGTGGCAGGTATCATGTCAGATGAGTTCCTTATCAATTGAATTAATAAACTGTTTATGGTTTAAAATTCTGTTGTACAGGCTTTCACTATTAAGTACTATCCTTTCTGTTTTAAAAAACAGAAAGTTTCAAAGGCCATGGTCTTGTTTTTTCTTTAAGGAAATAAAAAAAGGAAAAAAGCTCTCTGGCAGACACGGTTAACAATGCTAAATGTCTTTGCAAATGTAATCCTCATCTTAGTTTTGTTCTCATTTAATTGAATTAGGAAGGCATAACAAACCAAAAAGGTTACTTTCACGTCCTTAACTTTGCATAATAGTTAAGGTGTGATATGTGTTTCTCTTGTAATATTTTTCTGTGTATGTTATTTGTACTTAGCAAAGGACAATTCTTCTCGTATGAATTGTAATTCATATTCAGGCTCTTGCTTCACGTCTTAAATTTTAATCAGTGTTAATTAAAAATATATTTTCTTCAAGCTCCTTTTCTTAATCTTAACCTACTAATACTCGTGCACACTGTTAAACAATAGGAAGTCCTTTTGAAAGATGTTTTTAGCAGCTATACAATGTTTCTGAAAATGGAAATTAAATTGTTCTGCTGTTTTCTCATACATACGTGGTAAATACGGAAGAGATATACAGTGTACTTAAAGAATCTTGAGCTGCTTCAGGCCTAGGTTCAAGATTAGAGGCAAACAAATACCCTCCTGTCTAAGACTCATGGGAAGAAGGCCAGTTGGAAGGAATGTAGCTTAATTAAGGCATAACTTTTAAAATTTAATTCACAGGGAACTATCTGGCAGAACTTCATACAGTGCAGAACGTAATTCCTAAATGATTTTCATCAAGTAGAAGACCAGTGTTATTCCTCACAGTCTGTTACTGGGACCATTGTACTCTTGTCTTAAATTTCATATAAGCCAAGACTCTTAAATTTCATATAAGAGCCGTTTTCTGTTAAGCAATAGGACATCCATGTTATTTCCCATCTTCAGGGAGGCCTTTCTCAAAATCATTTTCCATTGTAGTTTAACAAGGAACTGTGTAGAATGTGTAACAGCTGTGCACATGTTTGAACTTGCATCTTAACTCGTGACCTATAGATCAGATCCCAGGAATTATATGGGTAACTAGTTTTCCAGGACCAGTCAGTAGCAGAAGAAGAATTTTTATTCTCAGGTGATTCATATAGCACCCACAGCAAACTAAGAATACTGTACCGGCTGTATGATATCATTGGGAGGAGGGTGTGAGGTGGGACTGTTGTTGGAGGGGTGTGTGTTTAGGGGGTCGGTGGCATACTCGACCTCTGCTGGCTCATACTAGCAGTGTTTTTTTTTTTTATTATTTTTTCTGAACTCTATATAGGACACTTAAGAAATCTGACTTAAGTCTTATCAAATGTCTTTTATTAATTCCCTTTTCCCTCTTTCTGAGCTAGCTATTACATTTCTAAGTCTTGACTTGCTTGGAGCTGTGCTGAAGGCTACATCCTGGAGGTATGCTATAGGGTACATCTAAAGCTATACATTCTAAAAAGAGAATGCTATTGTTCATACACACTGTTTTACCTTACCCTGGTAGGAAATTTTTGACATCAGTCTTCTTAAATCAAGTTCTGATAGCTATTTGGTTCATCCTAAATTTCAAGAAGTATTTCCAAATGTGGATCAAATACATACATAGAAGACTTATCCTTGCAAAACTGAGAATTCCAGATAGGATTTGAATAGGAATTGGACTATAGAGCACCTTCTGAAAATGGAAATTAAATTGTTCGGCTGTCTTCTGATACATACATGGTAAATACAGAAGAGATACAGTGTACTTAAAGAATCTTGAGCTGCTTCAGGCCTAGGTTCAAGATTAGAGGCAAACAAATACCCTCCTGTCTAA
Source organism: Pelecanoides urinatrix (assembly GCA_013400755.1). Taxonomy (NCBI): domain Eukaryota; kingdom Metazoa; phylum Chordata; class Aves; order Procellariiformes; family Procellariidae; genus Pelecanoides; species Pelecanoides urinatrix. The sequence goes on along the minus strand of VZTQ01008469.1, from coordinate 33,078 downwards.
GACTCATGGGAAGAAGGCCAGCTGGAAGGAATGTAGCACATAGAAATACGCATACACATGTATGTATTTAAGAGTTACTATGGTCATGATGATTGATATGCACTTGCAGGAATTTATGCTGGGTAGGTTCAACTTGTATAAAATGGTCATTTTTTCCCCTGTAATACTGAACATTGAAAGACAGTTGTGTTGCTAATCAAAAGATACAATTTGCTTATACTCCATTCCTTACTTAAAATCAATCAGTTTTTCCTCCCAATTTCAAATTTCCATCTCCCCATCACTGCTGCTGAATTTTTTTTTTTTTTGTGTAATTTTGCCAACACTGGCAGCCATTATAGAATTAAGTGTATTCTGAGATTTGTTTAGAAAATTGAACTAAAATCCACATGTTGAATGTAGTTTTCAAATATGATGCATGAACTCTGTACGGAACTGTTGGTTTGTTGTTTGGGTTTGTGTTTTTTTTTTTTTTTTTGTAAGGTTACTGGAACATTTTATTAACTTCTGTAAGAAAATAATTTATTGGTCGTAGTTGTGTGTCCATTCAGAAACAGGCAGGAAAGAACTTTTCCAGTTGTGGAAGAGTGCTACTAGTATTATGAAGAACTAGACTTACAGGATGAGATAAAAAGATCTTGGCTTTTTTAGTACAGCAAAATAAAGGTTGAGAGGGGAAATGACTGCTATTTCTGAAAATTTGTAGGCAGTAAATGTTGGAGAAAGATTATTTTAAATTAAAAATAATAATTCTATGAGATCAAATTGATATACATTAAGCATAAATGCATTTAGACTGAAATTAGAATGTGCTTCCATTGCTGTTAGAAGAATGAAGTTCTGGAATAGCCTTCCGCACTGGCTTTGAATTACAAAAAAAAAAAAAAAAAAGGAGTATTTCAGGTAGTATTTGATAGATTTATAGAAAGATCACATGACATGCTGAGCATATTGTAATTTTTGTTTCTCTTATTGTAGCACAGTGTGATTTTTGGGGCTTTGCTCTTTTGCATAAGACTTGGTTTTGTTCCATTTAGTCTGTTATGTAGCCATGGAAAGGTAGACTTTAAAGCCCACATAAATACCATGACTTGGAGTGTCAACACTGCGCTACCTTATAAATGATGCTTTGTGCTTCCCTTGGTGTGCCACTCACTTTCGCTCTCCTGTCCATTCCTCCATCCATCCCTTATTACCATCAGAGCTACATTCATTTTGGTTTGTTGTACTATGAGCGTGTGAGAATGAAATCCTGGCTGTTCCCTAGTTGTGAAACGTGAAAATGGCCTGAGAAAGAAGACCAAGAATTGAAAAAACCTGCAGTGCTCCCAACTCTAACTTCCTGCAAGAGCTTAGGCTGCATTATCTCTAAAATGCATTAAAACCCACTTGACTTGATTGGCAGAGTGGAGAAGTGAAATTTCAATCGTTTTGGTAAAAAACAGATTCACGGCTTCATGGCTGAAGATGTGTTTAAAGTGATTCCAATGCTTACTTTTGGAACATGAATTTAAAAGAAAAAAAAAACAACCGAACTTAATATTCCCAATGTATTTATACTTCATTTCATTGGAAATTAAAATTTTAGTTGGGTGGGTAGTAGCTTAGGCAATCAGACTAAAAGTGACTGTCTATTGTTGCACTTAGTTTTGTCTCATCAGCATTCAGTTCTGCTGCCTAAGCATGAAGGAGGAAAAAGTCATTACATCATGAAGAGATAAGAGGAGTGAGAAGTGAAAAATGTTCCTTATTTGAGCTGAAAAGAAAGGGAAGGATCATGTGGCTTGCAAGTCTCTTGTTTATGCTGTTCAAAAAATTTTGTAAGCAAATGGAGTTTATGTTTTGCTTGCTTCTAAAAGCAAAGGTAGCAATTTCTTATGGTATTTATTTTCCTGAATTGTTGTCACACTTTTTGTAACTGCAGAGAAATAGGGTAACTTGCGTACTGTGTGGATATGAGTTAGAGGGTCAAGCTGATGAGAAAGTACTTTGGCTTTTAGTCATCTTATATCAGAACATAGTTACAATTTAACAACCACAATAGGAAGATAAACAGTGAAAGCTAATAATAAAAATGCAGTGTACCAATTCTCCATTATGCTGATCATTCAACTCATTCCTGATGGTAGGAGCTTACCTCTGTAACTCTCAGAAGATGGCATACGTAGTAGAGTATGCTCCAGTTGAGTAGCAGTGTTGCAGGGACAAACAGGACAAGGTGATAGCACTGCCACCTTTGAAAGTGGATATAGTGGTGGTATTGTCAATAGACACTGAGATGCAATGTTGGTGAAAGTGAAATAAATTGTAGTGTTCGCATATGCAGGGAAGGCACAGGCTGTTATATCCATGGGATACTTCAGCTGCCCCAAAATCTGTTGGAAGCATAATAGGCTTGGGTGCAAGCAGAAGACAATTTCTTGAGGCAGATGAATGATAAGCTGAGTAGGGGAGATGTTCTGCCAAATCTCCTCCTCAAAACCAAGGAAGAACTGGTCAAAGGTATAACGGGTGAGGGCATCCTTCCCTGCAGTAACCACGAGACTGTGGAGTTTAAAATCCTGTAAGACAGAGTAAGTAGGAGTAAGGTCACAAGCTTGGATTTTAGGAAAGCAGGTTTTGGCTTACACAGGGATCTTCTTGACAGGCTTAATGGAAGACTGTTCTGGAGGGTCAAAGGGACACAGGACAGCTGGTTGATATTCAAAGATGACCTCCTTAAAGCTCAAAAACAGTCTATTGCAATGTTTAGAAAGTCAAGCAAGGATGGCATAAGGCCAGCATTGATAAGCAAGGAACTCTTGATTAAGCTCAGACACAAGAAGGAGGTACAGAGAAAGTAGAAGCAGCAATGGGCTACCCAGGAGGAATACAGAGACATTGCCTCAGCATGCAGGGATAGAATTAGGAAATTCAAAGCTCAACTGCAGCTGAAAAAAAAGAGGGATGTGAAAGGCAACCATAATGTCTTACGTCGTTGCATTACGTCTTACAATGTCAAGTGCATTTACAGCCTAAGAAAAAGGCTAAGAAAAATGTAAGTCAGTTGCTGCTCTAAGTGGACAGTCTTTCAGCAGGAGACTGGACTAGGTGACCTCTGGGGGTATTTTCTGGCCTAAATGATTTTATGATTCTGTCATTTGTGATGAAGTTCTAGCCTACACCTCATGCTGCAAGATCCTTGTAGAAGGAGACATTGTACACCATAAGAAAAAGGTGCATCACTATATAGCTTGCACTTTTAAACAGAAATTTGAAACTAGCTCTTGCAGCAAGCATAGAAAATGAGTTAACTTAGGTCTAAATATGTACAGTATGTGTATAAAAAAAAGATATTACAAGGGTGTTAAAATAGCTTATTGTAGAGATACCATTATCAAGGTAATATACTGAAAAAGAGGAGTTCACTGCTTTTTGAGCCAGTGAAATGAAGTTTATCCTATAATCTGACATTGCGATGTCCTCTAGCATGGAGGGACAAGTCCTGGACTTTTCCACAATGCTCTTCACCTTCAGCAACCCAGAGAAGGTCTCATTTAACAGCTGTCTGCATGGTGTTACTAGATTAACCTTTTAAATTGTTAAATGCCATAAAAGGATACATTAAGGTCTCAATTTTATTTTTTTTCCTACCTTGTACTGTAATTTGCACCTGTGCAAACTGGAATGATTTCTTTTTATAGTTACAAAAATCTCAGCTCCTATACTAAAGATCACAGAAGTCAATAGAAATCTTTAATGAGCTACAGTGGAGTAGGCCCTAAATGACTGTCTGATGTACAGAGCAGAGAATTTTATTATGCCTAGTAAAATTAATTTATCTATTTCAGATGTCTGTGTTATCAGTTCTTTAGGTTTTTTTGTTGCTTTTTTGGGTCCTATTGATATTTTGTCCTGGTTGAACCATGTTAAAGGATGGCTATACGCAACTGGCTTTTCCCTGGAAAGCACTATTTTTCTTTTACTAAGAAAAAAAACAATACATCTTTAGAAAATATCAGCATGACTTACTTTCACATCTGTCAGTTCTGTTTCATTACTCCTGGGGTAATGTATTAGTCAGGAGCAAGTTCTCTTCCTGTTCTGCTATTCAACATTTATAAAATCAGAACATTAAACTACTATTGTGTTATCCAAAAGCCTCATTTACTTTGAATCTCTCAATTTCAGAGGATTTTGTGTTTGTTCTGAGTTTATTTGCACAACCCAGCATACAGAACTGATTCTAGATTTATGATGCCCGCTCATGTATTCCATGACTGCTGCATCGGGAATTTAATTTGGCCAAACCTGTAATTGTTGTAGTAAATGTTTGCACATTTAAGTTATATGTTGTTATATTCTATAAGTAGTTATTAGCGAAACAACAAAAGGTCACACATAATCTGTGAAGATGGTGGGAAAGTAATATGGAGATTCCTTGCTAGATCAAAGAATTGGTCTCAGCTAAATTATATGAGCTCTTCTTGTGCTATTGGTCACTGAGATACAACAGGGTCAGGCATCTTGATCATTGTAAACAATCCTTTTTTGTTGGAGTTTGTAGACTGCAACATCTGTCAGGTGATTCTATTGAAGGCAGCTTATTTACCTGAGAATTGAAACATGGTAGTTACAAAGATATTCTTTAATTTTATTTTTAAATTATGCTGTTGGGAGTTTCTTAAGGTTTTTATCCGTCTAAATTGCTATTAGATGTGCAGCAATGGGAATTCTGCCCAGGTCTCTGTCTTCTGCGCTGTGTGGCTGTTGCACATCATCTCTGCTGAAAGGAAAATGCTGTGAAGAGACTCTTAGAACCTCTGCCCCAGTGTCTTGCTAAACATTTTCCTAGAAACATCCCACCAGTAAACAGCCAAAACTAAGTGTACCATTTAGCCAAAGAGTTACAGAATGTACTATTTTTTACGTCATGTTACAGTTCCGACCTTTTGCTGTGACTGTAAGATATCTATGCCATCTGTTAGTGATTCCTCTGAAGAGCTTGTAAATTTTGAGTTCTTTAAATCAGAAACAATCCTACTGTCTGCTTGAACAGTACTTAGGCCAGTCTTGAGTGGTGGTAGAAGTTAATTGTATTTTTATTTATTTTAATTTTGGGTGCTTTTTTTGTAGAACCCTGAAACAAACAGCTCTTCCTAGAGATGTAAAATGGTGTTTGGTGTAAAATTCTAAAGTCTGCTTCTAAAAAGTGTTGTAAAACAATTTATTGATAAATTTCCATCTGTTCTGCTGAAAAAGCAAAATATTTTTATTAGTTGCCATTAAAAGTAATATTGCATAAAAGAATTTTGGAAGTTTTTTTCACCTAGAAATTGTTATGGCAATCTACCTTCCATATCTATTTACCAGTTGTCCAATCCTTCAGAATTTTTCTCCTGTTTTGCTCTTCACGGACCTTAATACTTTGCTGGATGTGCATGAATCCCTACTGAATCAGACCTGTCTACTTTTCCAAATGTTTCCAAAAACTACTTGTGAAAGTGGGTTTTAATTCTGTTACAAGACAATTTGGTCGTTGACCCTGGTTCTCAGGTGCCTTGCATAATTCTCTGTGCCCCTGTGGGACATGAACTGAAAACCTGTAGGTTAGGAACAAGGTTCTCAACACACTTCTATATGTCATATTCTGTGTTCCTTTCATATAATAGGCTGATTAAAGTAGCATCTTTTCCACTGATGGGTACGGTTATTTCTACAGAAAAGTTTTTGTGCTGGAGTGGTATATTCTGCTAAATTCAGAGGACTAAACTGTATTCTGCTATACTGATGGAACTACTAGTATGAAAAATCACACCACTAACAAAATAAATGAAGATTCTAGGAGCTATATAAACTATGTCATAATTCTCTTGACCAAATTTCTTTCTGTAGGCACAGATGACTAAACATTATGCACAGAACTGCATTCTGAACAAAGTTGAAGATTGTAGGCATTTTCAAATTGGATGTCTCAGTAATTCTGCTGAATCATAATGAAATAATAAATTTTCTGTTGATAAAATTGATGACTTTTCATAAGTCATGCTTCATAACTCATTAGATTGTAAGAGTTAGATGTTTAGCAAAGTGATATTTAAACTTGAAAGTAGGTGGGATTTTTTGCTATAGATGGTTTACTTTCCCAGCAAACTTAATAAGAATATTTTAAAAGTCTGCTTGTGATAGTGATGAATTTGTCCTGGAAATGTGGAAATGTCTATTTCAGAAATTATTTTTGTCATGCAAATGACAGTTTTTAATGTGCTCCTTTTTTGTTTCCCTTGGAGCACATTGTAACTCATATTTGTCCAGCTTAAAAAGGCAGCTCAGCATTAAAAAAGTGTATATATATTTCCCCTTTTGAAGCTGCCTAAAAAAAAGAAAAGCCCGAAGCAGTCATCGAATGAACAGATGCATGAATTTTAATCCACTACAAAAGTACACCTTCAAACTTAAAGTGATAATTTATTTTTACTCAGAGGTCCAGCCAAGCATGTCAAATGATGTGAGGAAATATTAAGATAAAGCTTCTAGAAGCTCTTCTCTGTAAATGTGTACTCATTTCTTTCTCATGTAGTTATTTCTGGGCCAGTAATATGGCAAGTAATATGGCTTACAAATAATTATGATGATAGTGGCATAAACAAAGGTCTTTTTATGAGGCACAGGAGAAGAAATTTAATTTCATTTATGCTACTACAATGTCTTAGGCTGTCTAAACATTAGGATATGTATATAGGTTGTCAGCATGTCTACATAGCCTAAATAAACATTAATGTCCTTATCAAAGCAATAATAACTCTTAGTACCTAAGAACACTTTTTAAAAAAAAATTAGTTTTTGAGGTACAGGCCAAAAATCAATGTTCATAAATGTTTGAAAATGAAGGTAATAATGTTGCTTTTGTTTTTTTGACTATTTTGTTTGCCTCTTTCACACAGATAGAACCTTTGAATGGGACTTTGAAACTAATCCAAATTCACATATATAGAATAATGCGAAGAGTTTTCCAACTAAACCATAAAAAAGAGTTGCTCTTAGTCTATTTCTTGATGCCACACAGCGGCATTTTCCTGTCACACCATTTATGTTCATTACCAACAAATGAGCAACCTCTTGACAAAAAGGTGTTCAACAGCTGTGGCTACCAAACAGTAGATATGTTTTGTATAGACAGAGAAGAGTCAATGATAATGTATTATTGCATCCAGCTAAAGGGAATGTTAATACCTATGCTGGAAATCCATTTGTGTAAATCAAACCAAGTATTAAAGCATTTAAAGCTTATCAGTGGTCTTCAGCCTATGACATAAGGAATCTTATAATGGAATTTCATCATCTAAGCAATGCCTCTTCTGAGGTTTGGGAGACTCTAGGCCAGATACTTGGCTCCCTCTTCTGGCTGCCAAGAAGTTTCTCTTTGTGTAGAAATTGTGTGGCCTAAGTCCTATTCTGATGCACTTTCACAAATGCAAAACACTGCTGGGTTTCGATCTTAAATACTTCAACACTTATTTTCAAGAACAGTTTTTGTAATTCTTGCCACTTTTAGAAATGCGTTGTTTTTTTGGTGGTTGAAATGGGAAGACCTTGATGATTACCGAAAGTTTGTTTTATTGAGAAACTCTTGTAGACAATAGATACTTACTTGAAATTAGGAATGCCAGATTTTGACAAAGGCATGCCAACACCAAACCAAATTTGCAAACAGTGAACTTACATACCATGTAAGTTTGCTATGAAAAGTTTCTTAAAGGCGCTATAAATGATATTTTGTGTGGGACTGGCAAATTTTAAAGATGGAATTAATTTTGTGAAACTCAAAAATGAGGGCAAATCCAAATGTCATCTTGGACATTTTTGCTGTTTGATCAAATCCAGAAGGATCCAAGGCATATGTAAAGTAGAGAAGATGCAAAAAAAAGTTGGCTTTGACTTATTTTATATAAGAAGATATTACTTCTTTTGTATTTGTTGTATTTTAAAAATTCCAACTACTTTTTACACATCTATAAATAGTATTTTATACATTACTGTATTGTTACTGAAAATGGAATTTAGTTTTTCCAATCAAGTATATTGTAAATGGTGCAGAGAATAAGACGAAATGAAGACTCTAAAGATTCATGAATATCTGTGTCAAATAATATGTATTTTTACTTGTTCATTGTAATGTAATCTTATTCAAAGTTTTTTCAGTCCAGTAGGTTAAATTACAGTTCTAAAACTTGTGAACTGTCTCACAAATCAGAAATCAGAGTCTCTTTATAATAAACTTAGAGTGCTTTTGTTTTCTTTTGCATCAGCATGGCTCTGGATTTCACAAGAGATTTGCCACCTGCAAAAAGGGAGAATATTATATTTATTTCTTAATCAAGTGTGAAAAATAAAAGCAGCAGGACTATAGCTGAAACCTGTGGCTGCACTGATGCTTGTATGAGAACAAAAATCTTTTCCTACAAGTCCCTAGATTTCAGCTTCCTTTGATACTAAAAAGAAACATAAATGTTGAAAAAGATAAAACAATATATTTTTTAAGTAATCAAAGGGGATATAGAAACTATGAAACCAGAAAGTTCTAAATGAAAAATTAAATAAGTCTTCCAATGTGTAGTAGCTATTTTCAGTTTGTAGGGGTTAAGTCCTTAGTAGATGAAAACTTGGGAGATTTGGCTCACACATGCATATTTCTGTGGAAAGCAATAGAATGTGTTTATTTGGTATGAAGGAAGTTTTGGCAATGATGAATAAAAACAAACCAGAAATCAATGGAAGGAAGAGATGAGTTTGCTAGTAGATCTCTATCTCTTGGTTTTTTTCTTCTATGGACTTTCATCTTCAGCAAGTCCATTCGTTGTCTTTCATTCTTATCATGGGAATAATGTTTTAGAGGACCCACTTGCAAAATTGCTCACTGACCCTGTAATGATAGGCACAGATGTTAAGAAGTTCATGGCACCTTACTCTCCATGTTTCCTCCTGAAAGTTGGAGGAGGAGGTCCCAAGTTTTAAATTGACCAAGGAGGAGTTTTGAATATCTAGTTTACAAGTGTGGAGGTGTGAGATCCTCAGATTGAATGCTAAATATTGACTGAGTGTAAAAATGTAAAGGTTTTATGCTGCTATATAGCTTGCGTTCAAAAGCAATCTGGTGAATGCGATTCTTAAAACATTTTTACTAACATTCAGTACCATAAGGTGAAAATGAAGTGTATTCCTTGCCAAATAATTACGTTTTGTCTTTTTGATTTTGGCTGAATGAAATAACCTCTCTGTAGCTGAGTACTTGTTAAATTTTTTAGTGTATAATTGGCCATCTATAGGAGTCCACAACTCTTAGCGTTGGGACCTTCAATGAAATGTAAACTTTGCTATGAAAGCTCCATTGCTGATGGTATTATTTTTTAATTAGCTTTAACCAAGTTTGTAGGTGGCATCTTGAGTTTTCAGGGCTTTTTGGTTTGAGGAGAAGGGTTAAAAGTGCAGTAAAACAGTCTACTAATCAATTTTAACATCTTGTGCCAGAAATCTCTAACTTTTAACTGAAAGCAGAAAGTATTTAAGTTGGTTTTGATCCATAATAAAGCATGCTTTCTACAGGAAATCATAGCAGCTGATTTCTATTATAGAATTATCGTGAGTGCTACATGAACTATATAGTATTGTCAGGTATGTTTCTGTAATAAATGAGAGTACTGTTACAGAAAATAAAAATTTGGACAACTAGTGCTCCTAAAACCATTTTTCAGGTAATTTATGATCACTTTCTACTTTCAAATATCTAAATTAACAAATGTATTTGCTAGTACTGGTAGGTTTGGAAGTGTGTGGAATTAAGGCATTATATTTTAATTCATGTGCAGTTGTATGCATTTCATAAGAACATAAAGCCAATACTTCTGTATTTGCTTCATGGTTATATATGTAGAATGACTACTTTTGAAAATGCTGCTGATTTCATACTAAAGTGTTTTTTTTTATGGTCCTATTTCTGAAATCCTTTAAGTTGCTGAACAATCTTCTGAATAAAGAAATTCCCCAGTAAATCCCATATATGTATGAAAAATAAGAAAAGATTGAGAAGAGGTTTGGTTACACACATTATTTTATTTACTGATCAGAGATTCCAAGTATTTTAGAGGCTCTGTAGATCTAGATGTTTTAGCTTTATTTATATGACTAATGCCTTTGAAACAAGTACATTCTTTATAGTTCTGGTATTGGAACTTAAAACTTCTTTTTGTGACTCTTTCTCTACATATAGAAATCCTTAATGTACTTAATAGAGATGCTAGCTACCAAGCAGACCTGCTTCCCAAGCATTGCTTTATACTTAGTGTTATCAGCACTACCATGATCATTAACATAAAAGATAAAAGAAAATCTGTACTTGATTATGGAGCTACAAACATATACTAAGATGCATCTTTCTTAAAGTACCTATTTTAAGGTTGCTTGTCATGGAAGCTCTTCAGCTAAAGGAAAAAAAAAAGAACAGGTGAAAGAATGATATCTCATATTCTGAAAGTTGTTCTGTAAATTTTCTTACGGAGGGTAAGAGAATTGATGCCATGCCACAGTGAAAAGTGTGTTTTGAAGCCCTTTAGCCCTCTGCTGTTTTTGTTGTTGTTTTTTAATTGAGTTGAGAACAGGAATGGGCAGAATACACTGTCCGATGTTAAAAATATTTATAAAATTAAATTTGTGTGGTTGAATCTTGGTGATACTACCTAAAATACCTTTCTTATAGTGAAAATAGAATTTCCTTACTTTCCCCCACTGCCACATCTCCTAAACAGATAGGTGAGAGAAAAATATTAAGCAATCACTCATAGCCTGAGCATACTGGAAAAATAATATATAGAATAGTCAGAGAGACTCCATTCCTGTCCTTAAGGCAGATTGGAAATTGCTCCCTGCAGGGCATGGAAGGAGTTTGTGATGGAATGCTGTTTAAAAACCCAGGTCTTGTGTCTGTTCTGCTGTGCTCCACTCTGGGAAGTAATGCATCCTCCGAGTGTAGAATATCCTTTTGTTTGAACATAATTTGTAAAGATACATAAGGTATATTTAGGAGAAAGTGCATGGGTTATGTTTTGCTTGGCACTTAAATGTCTTACGTTTTAGTTTCTTCATAAGACGAGACTACACTTATGGGTTATGTAAAGCTCTCTGGTTTCTTAAAAGGAGTGTGCAATTTAAATTTGTACATGGCTGTTAATTTCACCATGTCAAACGTGGACTGTGCCAGTAGAAAGTCTACACTTAAAAACGCAGTATCTGAGGAAATATCTTGTGTGACTTGTTGGAAAACAACACTGTATTCCTCATTCTTCAAAATATGGTTTCCTGGCTCAATTACAGCCTCATTACATCATATGTTTACAGAATTCATGTCCCACAGCTTGAGGTGTAAGTGTGGATCAGGACAGTGTTATGATCAACACCAAAGTTTGTTATGTCCATCTCTGACAGAGGAATGAAGTTTTTCTGATGAGTCACAAATAGAAGTAGGCATTATGTGATACTACAGCTACTAAATCTTTAATAACATTAGGATCCTAAGGAACCACAAACCCCTCAATATCTCTATTGTCTGGCAAAAATCGGTAGGTGATGCCCTCCATAGCTCTAGGCAAGCTCTTTGAAGTTCATCCTTCTTCCTATCTGAATTAACTAGGTCTTGCCTCAACTTAGGTTTGGCTACCTCAATTTTTTTTTCTTTTTTTTCAAACTGTATATCTTAAACCTGTGGGTGTCTTTCTGTGACATTCATGTCTTTGATGTTGAGGAGAGACGGGTTGTAAAAAATTCTGACATAATTTAGGGCTCGCTGGAAGTGTCTTCTGATTTTCAATCAGGCATGTCTGATGCTGAGGAGAATAAGCTGTGCTTTAGGGGCAGGTTCAGAAGTCTTTCTGTAAAACATGTAATATGGGCCTTTCCACTTAAATGGAAGATTGTTTCCTCATTTTTATTACTTAATGGTGGCTTAAATCCTAAAACATTGGATTTTACTCCTTTCCCAGTATTATTTTTCCCTTCTCGTTAACTAGCTAGCTAGCTAAATATATGTGTAAAAACATAGGACATTGGCAAGTAGGACTAAAAGTCACTATTGGCTTTATGGACACCCTGCAGCTATGAATAGATGTTTCATTCAAAGTAGTCCCACTACTGTGAATTGTATATCATACCAGGAAGAAAACAATTGAAGGAGCAATAATGAAACAATTGTAATAGGCTCTGGGTCTATAACCCTCTGGAAAGTTTCATAACTTTGCAATGAAGCAGGGGTTTAGACTGTGATTTTCCTTTTCTAGTTGAGTTGGTTGAAATGGTGAAAGAAATCTGGTGCTTACTAACTCTGAACCATGTCGGGGATAGTTAATGGAAGTATAGCACAGGTTATCACATGCTGATTATTCCAAAGAAACTGAAGGCTAGGATATCTGCAGCACACTGAGACCCATCTGCAGACATAAGCACATAAGCAGAAAAAAAGCACGAAAGCCCACCCCATACCTCTATGCTGAACTTCTAAAATACAGAGTGTGTACAAACAACAATGACCTTACACAGTATTTCTTAAGGGCTGTGAGAGGTTCCCAGCAGAGATGGACCCAGGCTAAAGAGAAGGAGGTGGCAATAAATAGCTAAAATTAAAAACAGAGGGATTTTGGGGAAACTGTAGTCTCAGAATAATGACTACATAGTTAATGCCTGACAGTGGCACTGATGTCAAGGGAAGGACTATAAAACATGGTAAAATAACTTAGAGACAGATTTAACAGTGTTAGCTAAATTTATTTTATTTAAGACACAGATTCAAACAACATCATTTTTGTTGAAACCGTTTTAGACTATAAGTGGTTATAAGTAGTTGAAATTCTTTGGTTTATTAATATTGACATACTCATCTACAAAAAGATGATATGGGGAGCTGTCTCAGAATGTGGCTCTGGTATGATCCATTTGCAGCTGGTTTGTGTTATGCAAAAGCTTACTGGTCAGTTAGAAATCTGACACCAAAAGGAGGACATTTCCATTAGTAACTTGGTTCACAGTAATTATTGAATACAATAAATGCTTACATAAAACAGCAGAATATTCAGCATCAAAAACTGAGAACCTAGCTACTCAAGTAACTGCATAATCTAGTATACTCTACCTTAGAATTGGGAGGTTGTTGGAAGTTGGATATGAATATTATGCACTCTGCACTTATCCTGAGTTATTTAATAAAAGGCAATTGATACTTTATTATTACCATTGTTTTGCAAAAAAGTTCTGACAGAATTATGACTCTTCTTTTGAAAATAATTACTTTATTACATCCCAAAGTAAATTATTTGGCTTCTAGAGAGGTATGGGATTTTAAGAGACATCTCAGCATTTCATGTTAATGTTCTTTGGTGATTCCTATGGCAGCCTAAAGCTCTAAAGCAACTAATTTTCCTTCTTATGAGATGTTTAATTATGAATTCCCCTGCTTTATAAAACACCCAAAAGGTTGTGGCTAGTCCTCAGCACTGGGGAGGCCTATATTCTTTTCTGGTTCTAATTCTCTCTCCTTATAATGTGAGCTGCTAAACCTGCTTAACTGAATAGCAATGCTTTTCAGACTTCTGTGTGTGACTGTACATCAGTGTCCCATTCTAGACACTGAAGTATCATATCAATGAAATCAGCATCACATTAGTTATTATGCTCCTGTAGTACGCTTGTTCCCATTAAAAAGTTCAATCCTGAATGTGGTTTGAACCTATAGCAGAATTCATGCGATTTCAGTGGAAAAGTTTGGCACCTAGACTCTCAGAGGATATTTTAAGAAGCTGTACCTGTAGTGTTGCTTGGCTTAATATAATGTTCCTGTAGGAATCATGCTTTGAAAACCTTAAGTTTCCCACTGGTATGGCTACTTTTTTGGGTTGATTCTTTTCTCAGACAGGAGGAGAAACAACCCTTGATACTGTGTATCAGGGTACTTTTTTGTACAAACAGTTTTTTGGTGAATCTAGTCATATACTACAAGGCCGATTAAGGATCACTGGAGAAACCCCTGTAAAATTACAGTATCAAATTTTTTCATTTTACAAAATCAAGAGTTCCTTAGATGTACATATGATTTAGTAAGCTCTCTAACTCTCCCATACCATTCAGGTACACAAAGTATATTATATTCTATATGATTATAGAAATATCTCAGCAGAAATAATAAAAAACCAAAGAAAAGACAAAAACAATATGAGTTTAAAATACACACAATACTAAAGTTAAGATATATTTTATTGATCTAATTCTAGAAAAGAGATTCTTAGCAGAAGGAAGATCGCTTATTTCAGTAAGCCTCGTAGATACGGCTTTTGGTTTTCTGTAGTGTCAGATTTAATATACTGTGCCATTTACCAGCTGTAACAATCACATCTGTGTGGCATTAGGGGTAGTCATACTCCCCCTACTCATGGTTGAAACTTTGACAGCAACCATACTCCATAGTTGAAACTCTACTGAAGCTTTAAAGCCAGTATTTCTCATTCCTTATCAAGTAATGATGGAACCTATTCTTTTCAATATTAGTGTAATCCAAGAGTTTCATTTATAGAGGAACAGAGAAATCTTATTGCAGGAAGGTTGTAAAGAATTGGCTATGAAATGATTTAATGCAGTTGCGGAAATGAAGATGTTGGGGCATAAGAGGTTTTTGCAAAGTAGAGCCTTCTGTTATTTTGAATAGGATTTCTTAGTATTAATGGATCAGTAAAAAATAAAAACTGACAGCAAGGATGCCTCTCTGTATCAAAAGTTGAACAGTTCTGCAGATCCTAGTCTTGGAAACACTGTTGGTCTGGAATTGGAAGTCTCTCACTAGCTCCTCGCTATTGAACATTGAGCAAAAAGGCTTCCAAAAGGAGCATACAATTGATCTTTTTAACTTTCACAGACAAGGATAAGATACATCTAATGAGTTTATTTTTGGAGTTGAAGGTGAATGCTTACTGAACCACAATTATGCTGCTAAATTTAGTAAGTGTGCGCTAATAACATTTAGGTAGTCACTAGGATTAGGGTCTTGTGCTGGGTTTGCACAAGTTTAGGTTCTTCAGTGCAAGGACCTAACTATCTCAACTGCTAAGACAAAAGGAGGAAGGTAATGTGTACCTCCTGTAATGATCTGAAAATAGCATGCTTTCAATTATAAAAGTCTGAAAGACTTTTTTCTTCTGTTTTTAAGGGGAGAGACATGGATGAAGGGTGGAACACCAATGGGGGAAAAAAAGACAAGCAGAGACAGACATTAATACAGCAAAGCAGTGCAATGTGACTGGTGAGGAAGGTAAGAGATTTGCAGAAATGTTTATTAGTTTTGTTCCTGTTTGGAGCTGAATTGTGCTGAATTGGTATAGCCTACATACTCTTTGAAACAAAAGTACTGCTTCATGTGGAAGGAGTGTCTTATTTGTTCTAGCATCATCACTGAAACTCTGACAAAAACATGTTTTGTTTTAATAAGTGCATGATTATTGTTCTTGTTTTAGTCATTAACTAATCACAAAAACATGCTGAAGCAGACTAGTTTCACTGTTTGCTATGGGGATTTGTGTACCTTTCTCTGAGGTTACTGTTAAAAACAGGAGATCAGGGCTTAGGTATTCAGCCCACTATCAGTAGTATCCTAGGCTGTGTTGTTTTGAACAAATCACCTTTTGGCTCAGTACAATATTTTTGCAAAGCAGACCTTTCTCCTTGATTAAATTAACACTACTTTCATCCTTTTGAAGCTTTCTATAGTTCTTGCTTGTATCAGAGGATTTAGACATTGTATTACTGTCCCAAAAGTGACTGCAGTGTAGCAGTTATAAATACCGTGTCAACTTGAGTACCAGTAACAAGGTAGGTACATCAGCAAGGAGCTGATTTTTTCCATGCTTATTTGCCTTACAAGGAAGGTAAATGACTTGCAACTCCTTCATGTTACTGATACCCAACCAACTTGCATATTTCTGTGTTTCATTAAAGTCAGTTCTGGACCTGCACTACAGGCCTGTCCTTTCACAAAGGTGGTACAACAATTTATGCTACTAAATCCCAGATATGTTTGTAATTGTTGCTGCTGTGCATTTGAGTGCATTGTTATAGAAAGAATGAAAACACAATGTGGAATGTTTTTAGAGGTCAGCATAGTTTTATTATTTTAGAGAATAGTTAGATATTGCTTGTGGTGGCTGACGTGATAAACTAAATTTAAAGCAGCTTTTTATTACTTAGAGTGCAATTTATTCAATAAGAAACAATTTTTTTTCAATTAAGATTTTTTTTTTAAAGGTGTTATCGACAATTAATTGAATTGTACTTAAAAATATTAAACTGAAACATAATGTAATAAAATAAAAGTAGTCAGTTATGAAAATAACTGTTTGGTATAAACAGATCCAGCTTCTTGGAAAGGTCAAAGGCCAAAATTAGTTGTGACAATAAAATATTACAAATTTCAGATTAGCTATTGAGAGACTATGACCTGGCCTCGGCTGGCTTTAAAAAGTGCAACATAAGAGATTTATGGAAGAAGGAAAAGAGCAAGAAAATGAAATTTCAGGAACTGCTATTGTAGGAAGGGGTTTAAGCAATTTGTACATAGCAATGTATCCCTCTCAGGATTCAGAGCCATGTGATTAAAGTAGTTTGTAATTGTCTGAGAAGATATTTCTAGTCACTTCACTTGTACTCTGCTAAACCATTGCTGTTGGAACTCACTGTAATATTTCCAAATTTGGGGCCAATTCAGATGATCCCCCCCGTCCCATGGTTGTAGGTTTTTTGAGCCTTCCCATTCTCCTTAATATCAAACTAATCTAGGGCACCTGCTGATAATACTTATTCCTGCTTTGCTGATGAATTTCTAGCCTCTGTCGTGGTTTAACCTGGCAGGCGTGGTTTAACCTCCCATGTTACAACTATTTTTAAATTATAAATAAGATTTTAATTTTATTTTTTATCATTGGGAATGGCAGAATGCTTCTTACTGGGAGAAAAAACTGCGGTGCCTGCTG
Organism: Pelecanoides urinatrix; assembly: GCA_013400755.1. NCBI lineage: Eukaryota > Metazoa > Chordata > Aves > Procellariiformes > Procellariidae > Pelecanoides > Pelecanoides urinatrix. Next base: position 16,045 of record VZTQ01008469.1, on the reverse strand, counting down.
TGACAGGTTTCAATTGTCTCTATTTTAGGCTAATGAAATAAACTACCTTTGTTTTATGATAAATAAAGCATATTTCTGTATTACATTAAACCTTCAAATATTCTATTTTTATTAATCTAAATAACATATAAGTTATATACCACATATAATCTCCATAGGAACTTGATTTGTGCTACGCTACATTGTCAAACAAACAACAGCACCGCCCTTCCCCCCCTCACCTCCCCCCCCCCCCCAACACCCCCCCACCACCCCCC
>VZTQ01008469.1:0-15403 GCA_013400755.1 Pelecanoides urinatrix | reverse complement strand
GGTACAACAATTTATGCTACTAAATCCCAGATATGTTTGTAATTGTTGCTGCTGTGCATTTGAGTGCATTGTTATAGAAAGAATGAAAACACAATGTGGAATGTTTTTAGAGGTCAGCATAGTTTTATTATTTTAGAGAATAGTTAGATATTGCTTGTGGTGGCTGACGTGATAAACTAAATTTAAAGCAGCTTTTTATTACTTAGAGTGCAATTTATTCAATAAGAAACAATTTTTTTTCAATTAAGATTTTTTTTTTAAAGGTGTTATCGACAATTAATTGAATTGTACTTAAAAATATTAAACTGAAACATAATGTAATAAAATAAAAGTAGTCAGTTATGAAAATAACTGTTTGGTATAAACAGATCCAGCTTCTTGGAAAGGTCAAAGGCCAAAATTAGTTGTGACAATAAAATATTACAAATTTCAGATTAGCTATTGAGAGACTATGACCTGGCCTCGGCTGGCTTTAAAAAGTGCAACATAAGAGATTTATGGAAGAAGGAAAAGAGCAAGAAAATGAAATTTCAGGAACTGCTATTGTAGGAAGGGGTTTAAGCAATTTGTACATAGCAATGTATCCCTCTCAGGATTCAGAGCCATGTGATTAAAGTAGTTTGTAATTGTCTGAGAAGATATTTCTAGTCACTTCACTTGTACTCTGCTAAACCATTGCTGTTGGAACTCACTGTAATATTTCCAAATTTGGGGCCAATTCAGATGATCCCCCCCGTCCCATGGTTGTAGGTTTTTTGAGCCTTCCCATTCTCCTTAATATCAAACTAATCTAGGGCACCTGCTGATAATACTTATTCCTGCTTTGCTGATGAATTTCTAGNCAAATCCACCATTTCTCTGTGCCCCAAACCAACCCAAAAAAACCCCCCAGCCACAATGTGGGATAGTTTAATGTTGTCCAGATTTCATGTATAGGTGAAATGAGTATTAAGGGAAAACTTTAATTGAGTGCATTGGTCAAAATCCACTGGTATTGCCTTTGTAGTTCTGGGTAAATTGGCTTGGGTCCAATGCCTAAGTGATGGTAGTGCAGTAAAGCCAGTTGTTGAAATATGAGTAATTTCCCACTCTTCTGCTTCTTGGTCATGTGATTAGGCAAAACACATTATACATTATAATTTATGAGTAATAATCTTAATTGCAAGCTATATGTAATTGGTATGGTTCAAATATCTGCTGTTAATTGTTGTCTGCTATCAGAGTCTTGACTTTTCTGAACAGCCGTAGAATTTGATTTTAATTACTAAGTTACTTGCTGCCATAAATGTCCACAGGTGATTTATAAAACACAGAATGCCATACCAGCTTTTGACAGTTTTTTCTATGCAAGTCCTTCAGCATACAGGGGAAAATAACTCCAGTAAAACCAAAGCAGCACTATTGTCAAAATGTGATAATCAGAGCTACAGTTATACTGCAGTTTCTGTAAAAGCAATTTATTTATTCGGCCAAAAACTTGCATTAAGAATGGGGATAGTGATGCCATAACAAATTAATTAGAAAATACGTGTTTCTTGACTTTTAACTGGGCTTTCTGACACAAGATAACCAGTAGGACTGAGAAGTCATAAATTTCATGAGTGAAATATAATTCTGCTTGCTGGAGGGGTGTTATGGTTTTTTTTTTTTAAATTAAATTTAACTGAATCTATGTTCGGCAAAGACAAGATTGTTGTTAGTAGCAGGCTTAGGGTCAGTGACAGCAAAGTGGTCTGCAGCTTGCAATTTTAAGGGTACATAAAACACTGGCTGTATTCCACAGTATGCACTAGTAAACTGCAGACAACAGTGAAGTGTCCCTGTTGCAGCATAAATATGGCATGAAAGTTGATTAACCAGTTTTACGTTGTTATCCAAGCCTGCAATCCATCTGGACTAAAATTATAAAAATGAAAACTGAGCTTTTCAACAGCAAAATAGTGAAACTAGATTAGAAAAAGCAAAGGTTTAGACATTTAAGTTCCTAGCAAGATGACCAGTTGTTTACTCTGCATGGTGCCTTGCTTAATTTTTTGTGGAATAACTGTGAACTGTAGAATTGAGATCATTATCATTAAAGAAAGAGATGTTTGGTATATGTGAATGGGCGTGTATGAAGTGTGGTAGAATCTTCACGTGTTCTGGGCTTGTACATATATGCTCACCTGGAGAAATGCAGACTTTCTAACATTCACTTTGAAATTTGTATAGGTCTGGATCTCTGATATCTTTATTCTGCCTCTTGTAATGTTCTCAAAAATATGCCCTGCTCATGAGTCAAGTTTGGCGTAAACTTTTTTGCCTGTTATGACAATGTGTTTGAATTTAAGCCTTGGTATTCCAGTGACTTTATGGATCAATGTGATGGTGATTAAATATTTCAAATGTTGATGGTATTTGTAGTATGGCTATTTTAGATAAACAATGTTTGAAGATAAATTCAATATTCCTAATCCTGATTTTGAAAAGGTGTGCATGTTGCTCAGGCAACAGATATGCCACCATGAATGAAAGAACTTGGTGTGTTTATACATTACAGAAGCACGAAATTAAAGAAGAGTCTCGCTCAGATGAGGCCTTATTACTTGCAAGATGGGCTCAATAGGAATCTTTCCACTGGATCAGAAGTAGTCCTGCTGATTTGATTTACGTTTGTTGCGTTCTGCTAACTGTCCTTGCAAATTTTATCACTGATCAATACGGCCATAGCACTGTAGAAGTGGAGTAGTTCAGGAAATGACGGAGCTTGCTTTATGTGACAGATCCAAAAGCATATATGATGTGTTGGTAGATAATGGGGAATGATTCACACGTCCTATACCGTTAAAACCCCTTGTTTCTTCAGCCCAATGAAAGACTCCTGTTAACTGAGTCTGAGTCTTGCATAACTCTCCCATCCAGGTTAAATCTATAGCACAAAATCACTTTGTTCTAAAGAAATATGAGTTTGTGTTCCCAAATGGATACTATCTTAACTATTCTTGTACTTATCAGCTGCTTCTACCTGCCACCCGTTTTACTTCTAAGTAGCATGGCTGCTTTTTTTCAATCAGTCGAGTATGATTAAACCTAAATTCGGGGGGGAGTCTCTGCTCAGCATTGCCTTTATTGTAGCAGGTCCACTCCATTCTGATGCTTGGCACAAAAACCAAGGGAAATTGCCTATTTTAAATGAGTATCCTGTTTTTTTTATAGAATTGTCAGAATCCTAAATCAGTATTAGCAGAATCTGCACTTACCTCCATTTATTGCTGAACTATGTGGTAAATTAAGCCTATTTATGTAAGATTGTAAAGTAATTATAGGGGCATAATTCTGCAACATATGAAAACAAAATCTCTCTAACCAGAGCTTATGGGGAGATAGAAGTTTAATTCAAGCCAACATGAGCCATTATAGGAATTTCAGTCAAATAGAGGTTGGTCTAAAAATATGTAAATGTCTGTTTTTATCCTTGCCTTGTAAAGTAATATTATGGATATAGATACCTTTATTTAATCAATCCAACTGTATACTGGGAATGTGAAACACTAGGTAATTTAAAAACCAAAATGATTCCCCACTGAGCAGTTGATTTAGTTAAATAGAAGATCTCACATGCTTGTAAAGATGGTGGTTCTAACAGCGAGGCCATGATAAAAATTATAGGTTTCAAGGTCAGGAGTTGTGCATGTTGAGACACAATAACATTTCAAGATTTACTGTTATTAATCAGGGCTTGTTTAAAAACAAAAAAAAATTATAACATGTACATAATGCCTTCATTTTTGTTCTGTTACTTAATTGCTTTTATTAAACATGTTAAAAGTAATACTACTTTTTAAAGTTGATTAAAAATCAAACTTTGTACTTATTGAGAAGAAACCAGGAATTTTGTTTTCATCTGTTTATTGAATTAATGCTGATTTTCTTTTTAGAAGGAAGGCTGGTGAAAAAGAGATTCTCGTATGAGGAACAGGAGTGGAGGATGTTTTTAGATTGCCTTATAATTTTCAGGAGGACTGAGAAGGTAAAATTATATGTCCTAGAGAGAAAACATTTGCAGCAAGGAAATTCTGATTCACGTCTTAACAACAAGGCAGCTGATACGAGCTATTGTAGACAGAATAATGCCATGTGACTGCAGTGATACAAATTTTATTTCAGGAGCACTTTTAGAAGCATATGCTAATGTTTTGTAAGGGAGAATGGTTTTAAAATGTCCTTTGAAATGAGAATCTATGCAATTGTTTAAAAAGAACGTGTGTTAGCAGCATTTCTTAATTTATATCTTGTCAAGGGCAAATAAGATAATACTTCTACTCTGTAAGACAAGATACAGATGGCTGGAAAGAAATTCAAATAAACAAAGTGCTTTAGGTCTGGCTATCATTGCGTCCTGCGGCTATCTTTATCCTGTATCCTTCCCTCTACTGACTTCGAATACAGGTACATCTTGTTGCATAGACCATTTAATCTGCTACAGTGGTTGTCAAATACTAAGGATGTAGCGTTCATTTGCAGAATATAAACAAATATGCTTCCATTCCAAGATTCAGATGAGCACAGAAGTATTTTGCTGTTTCTTTGTGCAGGAGGAGCTTGTAAGAATTACTCCTTTAAGATCCTAATTGTTCAAGAGCCAGAATTCAAATAGAAGGACAGCATCTGTTGGTTCAATCCTGCTTTTCTTAGAAGACGTTTGGCACTAGAAGTGCTGCTATTTGCAATTAAATTGTTGTCTTTTGAGGGTGGCTTCTTCTACAAATGGAGTTGTATCTCAAGACTATAACATCAAGAATGTATGTAGGAGTCTAGTGGCAGAACTGCAGAAAGCATTCCTGTCATTTAGGAGTATGAGAAAATACCTTTAGGTTGTCATGAATTATGATTTCATTCCAGAGAATAAGTTTTGAAAAGTGGTGGACATAAGTTTGAGAAGCAGCTACGTATGCATTAGGTATCACGTCAGTATAATACCAAGAGGAGGGTAAACAGCATGATTGTATTGGGTCATATGCTGAAGAAAAATGTTTACGTGGTGGCCTGCTAGCAGAAAAAGGAATCACAATTGTTATCTAGGTTTTCTCATAGTATCTGTTGGTCAGCTGACATGCATATATACAGAGGAATTGAACGTTCCTTAAAATTTGTGACCTTTTTTTTTTTTGCTAGTTGCTTAGTTCATTATCTGTACAAGTAGTATGAACTCTGAAAACAAAAAACCAACAAAAAAACCAAACCAAACAACCCTAAATCCAAAAAATCCAGCAACGTTTCAGAACCTTATGTTGGAAATAGAAGTTGAAATGAAATAAAGCCCTTGAGTTTTTTATTTCTTTAGAATTCCTTGATTTTCATTGTTTTCTTCTGAAGGTACATTCTTGGATGGAGACAGGTTCAAGACTTCAAATTTATAGTAGCATATCAGCGAAAGTAAGACTGATATTACAATAAACTAATTTATTTTACTAATGATGCTACTGTTGGCACATGGCATAGTTTTATATTCTGGAATGGCCATTTCTTAAGGTTTTTATGAACAGAAGGATGAACAAAAACTGAATTTACCAATGAAATGATACGGATTTCCATTATGAATGGGTAGAACGTTAATGCCTGGCTTCTATGAAGAAACTTAACAGCAAATGTAGTATGAGACAGTGGGTGAGGAGGGCAGGTGGGGGGGATAAAGGCCACAGTTGTTTTGTATTTTTCAGTCACCCTTTTTGTTCAGTAGCAGTTGTATGTGTGTGTGTACATGATATATGTATGTGTGTATACACACACACACACACACACACACAAAGAGATTGTACATAATATCTGTTTTAGTGAAGCTTTAGGAAAAAAAAAAAGCAAGTTTAAATGGCCAAATTGAGACTTCTCAATGAAATCCAGCCGGCCAAAGCTGTATGATGCTTTAGACACTGCAATTTGATGTTTAATTCTGGTCATCAAAATTGCTGGATTATTTTGATTTGCAAGCTTATCAAAATGATTGCATAGCTTCCAGTGATCTTTCCTCTTTATTTATGGGGAATATCATAATTGCAGTGATGCTGTCATATTAGGCATTGTTAAATCAATTTAGGCATTGTTAAATCAACTTAACTTTTATTCATTGTTGTAGTCTTTCATGTACTGGTCGTTTTCCTTCCTCCTTCAGCTTCCCACATTTATACAGATCACAGGAGACATATCCATATGAAATTATATTTAGTGATTGTGCTCTTAACACACTTTTCTGTCAAGGCTACTGGCATATTGGTGATCTCCTTATTTAATAGTGATTATAATTGATTTCTCATAACTCTTAATGCTAGGCAATGATTAGAGAATGAGGTATGGCCAGCTCTTTCTCATGGTGAGAGTTTTTTATCACAGACAGTGTAAGATTTGAGTAGAACTGGAGATTTTTTTATGCTATGAAAGCCCTTATGAGTATTAAAAAAAAAAAAAAGTAAAATGTGATTATTTTCAATGACTCTACTGACAAAACATTTAGTAATGAATGCTACTGTTTGTATTATTGTATTATCTCTAAATACCAGAACAGACAACAAAGTAGAAACCTTGTAGTCTGGCTTCTCTTTGTAATTGTTTATTTCCTGTTATTTTACAGTTTCCTTAATAAGGCCATACTCATCACTGGTCAGATGCTCTCTTCTCCAAAGAGAGGGCACTTGGAGAAATGAAAACATCAGAGAGACTGGGCTAACTCTGTTGGGGACTTTCTCCCTCAGGACTTCAAAGTACTTTGATATATTCTTACTTCTAGAGTGGTGGATATTGGCAGGTTAGCATGCTTTCCAGCACTGGGCATGGTTGGAGAAAAAGAAGTATCTTTGGATTAGTAGACTAATGAGGAAGAAATACCCCTTAGTCCTATGACAATTACTCAGCAATGTACGATACAAAGTAGACATGGTCTTGGTTTGCTTTTGTTCTTGTTTCTTAGGTCTTGGAGGCAGTCATATGCATAGTTTTTCTCCCATTGTAGCTTAAAAGGTTTGATAGAGCTGGAAGTTCCTCCAGTCTGGATATTCCAGATTCAGTGCTGGCAGTGTGAAGCAGTCTGCTGCAAATGAGATAATAAATGGGGAATCAAACATTTGAAGAAAGATCAAAAACCATAGAGGAAATGCAGAGCAGCAGAAAAAAACACAGAATTGTGATCTATTATCTTGCCCCATCACCTTCCGCCACCCCCAATCCAGCTGACTAGGATTTCTTTACTTTTTATTACTTTTTTCCCTTTATTTTTCTTTATCCCATAGCTTGGCTAAATTTAGTTTTTTCTTTTGTTTTAGCTCTGCCTTCTGTAGTCTGTTGCTGATCGCTATCCCTTCCTTCTCAGAGTTCTTATCGATATTCTGATCCCACCTTCCCGTAGCAAGGTCTACTTGACATGGTTATTTACAGCAGACTTTCACTTGTAAACACACAAAATTTAATTGTTTTTCTTGCTTGCTATGCTGCCTTTGGAGCAGTAATGCTGTCTAGCTTCTAAGCCTAATGCCACGGTGCATCTGACAATATAAATGAGAAGGAACGGTATAAAATCTGAGGGTTCTGTTCAAAATATAGTATGCATTCATAAAACTTTGAAGTTAAAAAGGTTTCTTCTATAACTTAAAGTCTTAGGAAATAGTAATAGAATTCTGTTTCCTGTTTTTTTCTAAAAAGGTGAGTCTGGGGAGAGCTCTGCAGCATAAAGAACAAACTCAAAATTTATTCATCAAAAATTCATTGGCAGTATGTTGAGGAATCAGTAAGCTGCTTTTTTCACATTCACTTTCCCCACTTTCTTTTTTTAACGGAAATTATCTGAAACGTAGAAAGCGGTGCTGTCTGAACAGTTGACTTCAATGGGAGTTAAAGCATAACGAGCATAGTTATATTGGAGGACTGTCTAATTTATGAAGAGCAGGCCTTGAAATTGAGACTTATATTTTTACTGTTCTTCATGGCTGTTTTAATTTTTGGTCTCAAACATGTCTCCTTCCTCCCCCCTTGTCTGTTTGCCCTTCTCAAATGGAGGCCGGTGCTGTGGTCCCACACTGCCGATGCGGTGCTTTCTGCAGCATTGTCACATCACAGGCTTGGAAGAGGGCAAAGCTGCTGCCAGCAAGGAGTCCAGAACTGGCTGTTTCAGCTTCAAAAGAGAGCAATCTATAGCCCATCTGCCAAGACAGGGATTTATTTAACGCAGCATATGTAAGATCTCGGTAACCCATGCTATAATTATCTAAAAAATTACCATGTCAATGAGCAGTTTACTATGTCGGATGACCAGTACCTGCAGTAGTCCGTTTGCTGTAATTCAAGCATATCCGAAGATCTGACAACTTTTATTGTACAATGAATGCTGATCCTTTTTAACTATCCAGTTGTATCAGTTTGCTCATTTTTAAAGTTTATTGAATATCCGAATATGCATAGCCATGAAGCAAAGAGAAAAAAATCATTATTTGGTACTGTTTCATACACATATATATACATATATGTTTCATCACAAAATCATCACCTTTATCGTGTTCTCGTTTTTCATACACGCATTTTTCTTGTATGCTTTTTCAGTATTGGAGACTTGATGATAAGGTAGATATCTGTGCAACTGAAAGCAAGGTTTGGGCATAGCAGTTATCTGTCTCAGCCTTCATGATTTCGATTACCGTTTTCTCTCAGCATGAGTTGATGAAAGATCTAATTGGGTCCTTCGCGGAAACCAGCAACTTTATACAAGATCTTATGGAGAGTGATAAAAATTTCATTCCCAGGCACTTTAAGACCATATAAGAATTTGGGTATTGCACATCTGTGTTTTATTTTGTAATTTTTGTGATTTTTTTTTTTTTTTAATCATTGTGGAAGTGTTGCTACACTAAGAGGCTTGGGGAATTCTCATCTCTTGTTATAACTGCAGGTAGCAGGAGGTACTAAAAGAGACAGTCTGCAGAAAGCTATATGTAGAATCAAGGCCTCAGTTACCTCTCTTCTTCCAGAAACACTTGCAGCCTGATGAAAGGAAAATGTGTTTTCTTGGGTGTTGTCTTATGGTAGAATGATGATAAGACTGGGGCAGGGGGGGAACACAATTAAAAGCTTGTCCTCTCCCCTCATCACTTTATCAGAGATGATAATGTGCAAGATTTATACCTAAAAAACCTTCTAATCTCTTGTACTTCAGTTAATAGACCACTGGGATTTCAGTATCTTGAATTCAGTGTCCCAAGGCTGTTGCAAGAGCATGGCATGAAGTCTTCTCTTCCAAAGGTGAGGAAACTATGTCTGAACCTGATCAATATTACGTCTGCTTAGGAAGGGAAGACTGCAGATCTAAAACATGGGAATGAAAGGCAAGCAGTATGCGGAAGGATGTGATGGGGGGCCTGACAGGGAGAACATGCACCCATCTTCTGCATCTCCATTTATTTATTTGTGTATGTATTTATTTATTTTAAATGTCTACCTTTTAGCTTTCTTTGTTTTATGGGTATGCCCCAAATGGTCTATAGACTAAAATGGCTTGTAGCTCTCCCAGTTAATAGTTATGAGCGTACTGAAATTAGTGTTTGAGGAATTGCATGTTGAAAGGATCTGTTGTTGGGATTAAATTGGAACCATTATAAACAGGTCTTCATTTTACCCTTATTTTGTAAATTGCTTGTACCAAACAAGCATTATTTGAAAAGAATCTTTTTTAGGAAAAGATTTAAACACAAATGCAAATTTGTGCAAAATCTCAAACAAAAATATAGTCATGAATTTTTAAAAAATATAAACAGAACATTCAGATACTTATCATGATTCTGCACAGTTCATGGCTAACTGTTGCATATAAGCCCTGCCTTACTTAGAAATGGGACCTATGTATCAAGATTTAAATATTACTTTATCCAAAAGTAGAGAGTAGTGCACATTGCTTTTCTCTCCTTGGTTTCTTCATTTTTTTTTTCCTTTGTCCAGTGATAGAACTAGAGAATACAGATGGATATTCAACAATGGAAGAACAGAAAGATTTGGTCCACCAGAGTTGCTAAATCAGTGAGATTTGTATTTTTAGTTCTGTTGTTATTGAGAGGTTGAACATTTTTTGCCAAGTATTTGAAGGAATTTAATACTTAAGACATGGTAAATCTATAGAATGCATTCAGAGAAATACGCTCCATAACTGAACTTCCTGACCCATTAAAGACTCCTTAAAATGTTCATTCCCAAGCTAAAATTGACTTTGTTGGTGCAAATAAGAGTAATTGTAAAACATTTTTCTGTCTTGGATTGGGTTTGTGGTTTTTTTTGTTTGTTTGTTTTTGGGGGGGTTGTTTGTTTGTTTGTTTGTTTTTAAAAAGATATAATCCTAGACTCACCAAAATAGTAGTTTAGTGTGAAAATTCAAGTATTCAAGGCCCAGCTGTAAGAAAAAAATCATCATTTAATGGGTTTGGAAATAATTTATCAGCACGTGCATATCAAGGTCAACAGCATGACACTGAAGGAAAAAAGTAAAGACTGTGCAGAGCAGTGTGGTGTGTAGCTTTCTAAAATTTGCAGAAGGGCTCAGTGGCAAATTCATTATTAGGATGAATTTATGGCATCCTGAAGATGTTCAAGGCAGTGCACAGTCTGAAACAAGAGTGGAATTTAGTCTGGATCTTCCTTATAGTTCTTACTTTGAGCTATTTTTTCTGTGAAGCTGCAGATAGCAATAATAAGATGCAAGAGGAAAGGACAAACCTTCATCACTTCATTTGTGTCCTTAATTTAGACATGTCTATATCTGAGACAATTACGTTGTAGGAGTTGTTTCTTTTTCTTGAAGAAAGTAGTATTTTTTTATATATAAAAGGAAATTAAAACAAAGAGAGCACAGTGGTGCATTGTTGAAAAATAACTTCTAGATAAGGTCTGTTGCCCCTAGTCCTAGTGACTTATTGGGATCACATTTTCATCTTCAGTGTATGGAGAGGATGGAGAAAATTGTAGGATACTCAGGCAAAAGGAAATCAGAGGCTGATATGAAATGATGTGATGAATTTAAGCAGGAGGGTGTTACTGAAGGTCTATGAAGGTTGCAGAATCGGGCTCTTTATTTGATCTTCATATCAATTATAGTTGCCCCTGTTTAAATAAAGGGCACAGTAATATTATTTTGATCGTTTGTTCAGTGCTTAATAAAACCTGTTTCCGTGCTGTTAGCATTGTGTCTGTCAAACAGACTGAAGACTTCGAGTCTCTGTAAGTTAGCTTTTCCTTTTCATTCTCCTTAATAACTATGTCTGCGGTAGTTTGTTTCTATGGTAATGTTTGTGACACTGCTTTTTCTTTTATTTTGGGTAAAATTCTGGAATATTTGTGTGGATAAACACTCTCAGAATCCTATATGAGACTTTTCTGCATGGAGATCACAAGATTTGACTCCAGAGGACAAAATAATAAGAGCAGCAAAGCCATTACCATACAAAATTATTGTTTGACAAAATTAACAAGAAGGTCAGATAAATTTACTTGGAATGCTTGGAGAATAAATTGATCAAAGGATGGCTTAAAGGATGACAATTTTTTCCTTCTTAATATAAAACTCCTTAGAAATGCATATCCATCACTGATTTCACAACAGGATTTTTTTCCTGTACCCTTGGAGGTATGAATTGAATCACCAGTTTGACACAGGGTGCAGACTCGACAGAAAGTAGCCAGGGAGCTGTGGAAGATTTTGAAGCTAAAATTGGTTTGGAGGACAATATTGCTTTTGCTATTTACAGCCTGTACAGACCCTCTGAGGACAAGTTCCAGGGAATGTGTGGGGACAACTGCCTTTGCAGTCAGAGCTTGGATGTTCCTGTAGACAGTGTTAAGATATTATTTCTGATGTACTTCCTGAATTTCCAGCTACCTGCATGATGAAAAAGTCATTGCTTTAAAGAGAAGAAAAAAATAGTAAAAATAGAAATGGTTAAGGTAACGAGCCTTTCCCCACTGCCATGCATTTGAGGCTAGTTTAAGCCCTGCTCTTTACAGCCTGTTTTGTTCAGCCCCTGACATTCTCTACATTGATGTTCCAATATTAGAAACTTTTTTCCTTGGAGACCTGGTGCACCTGGCAGAAGGACTCAAGATATATATAAAGATTTGTATGTACACATATGGTTTTTCGGGCTATGTATATTTTTTAAATGTAGATAAGAAATCTTTAAGTAGGGATATTTAAATCTTTCTTTTCTTTTTCCCTTTTTTCCTAAGCATGTCAGGAAAGTTTTTATCCCGATTGTGATGTGGCATGTGACACTTCAGAGAAACAGATTCCTTCTTAGAGGAAGCTGTGGTGCAGGAGGCAACCACTGAAAAATTGGGGTTTACCGTTAGAAATCTAGCTTCAGTGTTTAATTAGGGAACAGATAACAGTACTTGATAATAAATACATCTTAGTAGCTGTGCTCCTGAGGATTTTACAAACATTGATCGCCAGTTTCATGATAGAACACAAATAAAAGACTTACGAGCTTCCGCTCCCCCATTTTCCTTAACACGCAGTGTTTGTACTATATCACAAATTCATGAGGTGGTGCTACAAACTGAAATATGTGACATTTGCATTTGCACTCCATACACACTCCTAAAGCTATGCTTAATGTTATAAATTGTGGTCTGCTTTTGAGCAGCCTTTTAATGTATCCAGAAAACTTTATATTACTTATCACTAATATTCAGAGGATGACATTACTCTGAAAAAGGAAAGAAGCTTCTTACTACAGACCAGTACATGGATTTGATTTTGCAAGAGGCCCTTGTACACATGCGTAGTTCTTGTTCATTAACCTTATTGGGACTACTTTTCTAAGTTAGCAAGATACCTTTTTTCCAGTAAGGATTTGGCGATGTATATTTATGTGCAAATTAAGCATATATACATATATACATAAGCCTTTTTTCATTTTTCATTTTGTTTTTGGTTTTGCGGGTTTTTTGGTTTTTGGTTTTTTTTTTTTGGCTTAGATGCATACCCAAAGAAAAAAATGAAATAAATTTTTTTGGCTGATTTTCTTAATAATGTTTCAAAATACTCTTCCTTCAGTAGAGAAGTGCAGGAATTTACTTACTACTCAATATAGAAGAAATAGTTACCATTAAGAAGTATATAGATAATAAGTAATATTCACGCCATCCTGTCAGCATCTAATTCAGTGAATACTAGGTGGCTGGAAAACAAGATTTCTGATAAGTTCTAAATTGTTTTTATTCTACATCAAGGTAAAATAAGCCTTTAATTTTATTTATCTGTCAGTGAAAAGACAGATAGTAAAAGCTACAGAAAGTCAATAAGCCCACTGATTGAGACATGTGCTTCAAATGTTAGACATGCTGATTCTAATTCCTGCCAGGAAGCATGGTCATATCATAACCTAAATGCTGGGTTGCTGGTTATTTTGGCTTTTGACTAGAAATTCCCTTTGAGCCTGAAGAATTTTACAGATAAAAGCAGTGTCCATCAATACATTTCTATGATAGCTTTTTTTCAAAATTGATTTTTAAAATTTTGTTGTTTTTTTCCCAGTGGAAAATGGTTCATCAGAAAGTTCCTGAGCAATTCCATTTAACGGGACTTCTTAAAAGTCATGGAGTGGGGAGGGGTGGGGGAATTAACAGGTGTTCAGGTGGGGGAAAAAAAAAAAAATCTTTTTTCTCCAGTTAGCTACAAACTAACTGGTTAATTGTCTTTACTATACATTAGAGAATAATAAAATCCAGTCTAATATTCCGAAGATGTGTTTTAGTTGATAAGTAAATAAAATAATTCTATGTAGAGGTTGAGAATTTGTATGTGTTAAAAGCCAGAGTGTTGAACATTGGAGGTCCTTCTCCAAATGTAACACACTTCAACATTTGTCATAGTTAATGTTAACCTACACACTTTAAATGCCAGACACAAGACTAGTTTACTGATACTTAGTCATAACTGTATCTGTTTTTTTTTTTTGTTGAGCTCCTTTAAAAACAAAACAAAACTCAACAATAAGAAGAAACCTCCATGGAAGCAATATCATTAGAAAATGAAACAATACTGCTAGTATCCCAGTGAAGCTTGTTCAGGTGAATACAAAAGAAGAAAAAAATGCCTCTAAGTCATTTTAAAGGTACAAGTATTTTAGTTTTGTTTTAAGTAAATGCATTTTGAATTGTGATGGGGAAGCAAGCCACCTAAAATCAGAAAAACGTGCCAGACAAACCTGAGAGATACTGATTCTGTAGTCCCCCAATTTCACCTTGCATGTATGAGGAAATACAGGATAATTCAGCTCAGATGGAAAACTTTAAAATAGATTATGACTCTTTGAGTCTTAAGGATCGATAATGTCATCTAATCTATATCAGGTGTGGCATAAGCCATGGCAAGATGAGCTCCCTAGGAAGAGGTGGGACAAGGAAGGTTATCTCTGCTTTTTCAGTCATGGACCTCTGTGTTGCTATGAGCCTCCGTAAGGGTTCTTATCAGCACCAGCTGTCTTGGTTGTTCTGTAATAGACTTTTAGGACCTTGGTCTGAAAATACCTACCGAGTTCACTTAGGCCACAGAACAGCAGTCAGTAAGTTCTGTTTGTCACTCTTGGTCTGGGTTTGATTAGAGGTTGCTTTTAAAAGTGGATGGCTCCAGCAATGCAGGGGAACCCCCTTAAGTCCCTCATGTGCTCCTTGGTTCGTACTGAAATGAGTTCAGGTAAGAACCCTGAAACTGTGGGTTAAATAAAATGCTTCCTCAGTCATAGTGAAGTGTTGTGTTATGGCTATGATGCTATAATACAGTTTATGGAAAACTCAAACATTTACTCTTGTTTATGTATTATCTGAGTTTACTCAGAGTCTGACATCTAATTAATATTGCACTTCGTAAGAGTTTGTGTTGTTCTTCATCAGCATTCCATAAATTTTTAAAGTCAAGTCTTTCCTAATTGGCAGTAATAAGCCAGTAAAACTTATATTGGATTAAGAAAAGACGGAAACCCACAAGAGCTCCTTATGCAGCTTAATCAGTAAAATTCTAGTCACAAAACTCCATTGTTTCAGTTCAGATAACTGGCACTGCCTCGTGGACTGCCTTGGGTGCTAAATCTGATTGATTTTGTTTCCTTCATGTCATGCCCAACAGTTATATACTCTGTAGCACTTTAACTAATGAAGTACCAGAGGAGAAATCATACACACTTTTAAAACAGAAAGTGATGTAATCTTTCAGGTAACTCAACCAATTAGTTGAATTATCATAATCTCTTTTTACCAAAGTTAACAGTCGAAGTCTACTCATGCTTGAAAATTTATTGGAAAAGCACAGACTTTTAAACTTATGGACCATTGTTAGAGACCTTGATCTTACAAACTTATCCAAATGATTCCTGGGTTTGATGGTTGTCCTGGTTTCAGCTGG
>VZTQ01008468.1:0-47824 GCA_013400755.1 Pelecanoides urinatrix | reverse complement strand
CGGCCCCGCCGCAGGAGCGGGCCCCGCCGGGGCTGGGGCGGAGGTGAGCGAGCGGGGCCGTGCCTGGGGCGCAGCAGCCCACCCCGCCGCAGCCCCGGTGCCTCCCGCTGCTCCCCGCCCTGCAAAAAGCTGCCGCGTCGTTGAGAGAGGGAAACCTGGCTATAAAAAAGGAAAAACATCCGCAGAAAGCTGGGTGATAAAACAGAGACTTGGCGGCGAATTCATCGTTGCCTCCAACCTCCTCCGCCCGCAGCACCTCCAGTAGCTCTTTGTACCAAGGGCCGCAAAGCGCTTTTGGAGGGAGAACGCGGCTCCTCAAACACCTCCCGGCCCGCTGAAAGCTCGTAACAGCCCAGCTTTTAGTAGCCGCTGAGGGAACGTGTCGGGGAGGAGCAGAAACCCACCGGGGGTCGTCACCTGAACACTCCCGGGCCGCTTCTAGCGAAGAACTTGGTGTTTTCCAGATGAATGTTTTAAATTGCAGTAAGCCTTGAAAACGGTTAAAAAGCACCGTGAGGAAAACCTTCATTCCCGCCGTGTGGCTCGCCGGCCCCTGGGCCCGTGGGCAATCTTGTTAACTAGCCACGCATGTCGCAGCTGGTCAGTGCATGGCCCCTGCCGAGAATGAGCCACGGGTTAATTTTGAAAAACCACCTGGAAATTTTGTTTAGATCCACAATTCAGGCATTACAATTATATATTTTCCCCACTACCTCATATTCCCGAGGCTGGGCTTGTAAATTTTCCCCTGATGCTGTAATTAAGCTGAAAATAAAGTCCAGATTTAGTAAAAGTTGCTAATACTTCACTTTAGCCTTTTTGCTTACTCGTTCTTTTAATATACATGTGCAGTCTGGCAACTCAGTTACAATATTATACCTTTTAAGTCAGTGATACTAATATCAAAAATAAAACGTCTTAATCCATCCAGCCACCTAAACAGCAGGTCCTGCCATCATCGTGTCTAACACTACCCCGAGCCTCCGCTCTGGGATGAGCTTATTTTGCACTTTTTGTCTCTTTGTGATATTACTAATGAAAAAAGAAATATTGGCATCACCCCATCTTTGATAAAATGAAGAGGCACCGGGAATTAAGCACTTTTGAAACGTTAAGATTCGGCGCTCCTGTTTTTTAAGCGCCATAAGGAGAAAATGGTACTAATTCACCGAAGCAGCTCATGTTATTTTGGAGCAGGACACGCATCCCCAGAGGGCTCAGGGGCAGCCGCATCCCTCTTTGCGTTTTTAAGTACGCTTCATCGTTCAGGTAGAAATGGTACCGTCAACTGATTTTTCCTCATTTGTGGTCTGAACCATCCGGGAGCTCCGAAGCAGCATCTGAATTCTGAAAAATTGTTTATCATCGAACAATTTTAGTCCAAGTAATTCTTTCGGTCAGTTTTATTAAACATGCGGATTCTCTGTGATAATCCCCTGGGAGTTTATCAGAAGAACGACCCACGTGTCGAAAGACATATGGGGGTGAAGGGAGCTCGCAGCTGACCCAGAAACGTTTTGGGTGGGTTAGGACCACCCCACCGGAGGTTTTAGCGGCCAACACTGGGCTCCTCATCCTCGACCGAGACAGGTGAGAAGCTGGACCGATTCCTGAGCACCTTATTATTAACAGAAAGCAAACGTCCTGCTTTTATTCTTGAAACTGCTGCAGCGTCTCCGGTTGGGATGAACCGGCTCGTTGCGGCCGGCTGGAGCTGGTGGGCAGGACAATACCCCTTTGTCCGGGGCAGCGGGCAGGACAATGAAGCCCCTGTTCAGGATCAGGCACAGGGAGGCACCACCCCGACACAAGCGCCGGAGCGGCATGGGCAGCGGGACCTCGCAGGACACAAGCGCAAAGCGACCTCGTATCCTTTGGGGTAATGCTGGCCTTGAGCGTGCAAAGAGAAAAAAAAACAAAGAAAAAACAAAGACTAAAAGAGCATTTTTTGGCAGGAGCGTGAGACCAGAAAAGCAACCACGTGGAGCGAGAAAGTACCAGGGTCTCGTCCTCTCTCCTGATGGAAACGGCCCCTATAATCATTCAATCCAGAGCGGGAGTATATGTGAACAGGCTTGGCATTTACCGAAATTAATAGTGCTCCTGTGTGAGAGGGCATCCTGTGTAATTCCCTTAGCATAAGCAAGCAGCATCTGAACTCAAAGTTCTGCACTAGGGAGGCTTTATTTCAAGGAGTGGGAAGTAAAAAAGCCGGCAGTATTAAGTGGACATCATACGTGCCATAGTGCAATATAGTCTGGTAAAAGGTTTTTTTTTTAGGAAAAGCCTTGAAAGTCAGAAAAAGAGATGAAAACCCCCCATCTGGGGGATGAGGTCCCCAAGGTTTCATGCTGGATTTCCCATGGCGGGGCGAGAACGCAGCAGCCCGACAGCTGACGGCCCCTTCCCCCCTCCCCTCCGTCTGCGTCCCTGCGGCAGGGACATCTGCTCTCCCCGCCGAGCAGCCGCCCCCCTGCGTGGCCCGGCTGCGGGAGAGCCGGAGGAGATCCTTCCGGCCCAGCCTAGCTAGATCCAGCAGAAATGTTCGGTCTCTCCTGTTTCAGACACGAGGGCAGAAGGACTCTGCTGGGAAAAGCTTGAAAATGCTCTGGAGCAGTTGGGCTTTGTGATTATTCCATGTTATTTGAAGAGGGAAAAGCAAATAACCCACCACGCCTCAGGCTATGGGGATGGAGAAGGATGGGGTCCATCCCGCTGCTCTCTCTTGCCCAGACAAAATTTTGCCCCCTAAGATTTAAAATTCAACATGTTAGACCCTTAAGATTTCTTATCTTCTAAACACCACTATCTCCTCTCCTAAACACCCTGTTTGTGCTTATTTTGCGGTTGGTTTTGGAGCATCCAGGAGTACTTGCTGAAAGACGCATCCAGTTGTTCCAGCAGTGAACCCCCTGTGCTCTCACCCCCTCTCCACGTCCCCCTTGCCTGCCCTCCCCCCAAGCCACCCCTCGCCCCTTTCCCCCTTCCCCTACCATGTCGCTGCCCATCCGGCAGCGGCTCAGTCCAAGCCCCAGCGTGGATGGGGAAGGGGCGTTTTGGGCACCCCGTGGGGAACCAGCCCTTTTCCCAGGGGAGAAACCTTCCTCCTGCTGGCCCGGGGTGGCTCCGTGGACCAAGAGCCACCAAAGAGCCAGGACCAGCAACGAACTGCTCCCAACGTGGGTCCATCCAACATCCCCCAGGAAAGGTCCAGGTGCCCCCAGCCTGGGTGGGGGTCCCAGCTGAGGCCGTTTAGGGCACTTTAATGCTCATTAGTGCTCTCAGGGCTGTGATGTTCTTGAGGTCAGGGGTCAGAAAAATAATTTGGACTATCTGCAGAAAACTCCATGTGTTGCAGATGGCAAAAAAAATCTGTTGGGGGGAGCGGGTTCCCCTCGCTGCCCGTCCCTGCCCCCCCAGCACTGGGTTTGAGCAAGCCACGGTGATTTTGCCAGTGAAACGGCAGGTGATTTTGCCGATGCCATTTTCCTGAGGAGACCATTACTTAGCAAGGTAACGCTGACTCTCAGGAAATAACAAGCGATTTCAGTCTCTCATCCATACGCTTATATATTCCCCGCACGCTACCTAAATAAATATATTGGAAGAAGGCAAAATGAGCGTTGCCCTGGTCACCAGTGCAGTCCAGCGTTTGGTAGCTGGAGATGCTGCTGACATCTATTGTCAGCTCTGGGTAATTTTTTTTTTTGGATGTGGATGTTTGTAAGCGTGTTAGTAAACTGAGATTAATAAATTGGTCAGTGCGGGGTCACGGCGGTGGGTCTTACATTTGCTGGCAAGTCTCAGCTTGCTCCTGTTCTCTATTTTATAAATTAAGTTGAAAATCCTAATTACGGAGGACATTCACGAGCACTGGGCTTTAGCTGGTTTCGTATTCCCCTCTTTTTTTACCCCATTAAAAAATCAAGGAGTTGCAGTGTTCACATGGATTTAACCAAAAGAGCATTGTTATCAAGTAAGTCTTTAAATTTACAAGAAAGGAGCTCAAAAGTGAAAACTACTTTGTAGTAATAATAACCGACTGGATTTCCAGCTGATGGTTCCCCTTGTACCTCTTGCCCCAAGACTCTAGAAATCCCATTGCGTGGGGAAAACCTCTGTTACGTGGTGTAGCATTACACCGAGTGCAGTGATACAGCCAATTTATCCTTGTCTTAAATTTATTTTCAACACCATACATGACGCTGCTTTACCACGTTGCTATTAATTATATTGCTATTAAACTTTGCTATTAATTATACTGCTGGATTAAAGCATTTGTAGCGATAGATATAAACTGTTCAGCAATATATTTGGGGCGGCACAGCGCAAGTATAGCTCCCCAAGCAATCGAACACCTACAGATCCACAAAACGCAGCGCTGTTTTAAGTAGCAATTTTTTTATTAGAGCAACGATAGCTAGGGAAAAAAAAAAAGCAGGCAAGCTTTGGGATGTGGAAACTTTCTACAGGTCTTTGGGGTCTTATCTATAAATTTTATTTCTAGTTGTCTGCAGCTCTTTTGCTTTAGCACTCTCTCCTTATTAGATTTTTTTTTTCTCATTTTCAGAACATCTGGGCGCTGTTCCGGTTTCCCCTACAAAGCCAAGCTCAAAGGTTACCAGGAGGGGCACAGCTGGAGCTGCATCAGCTGCCCCGGCCACAGCGCAGCATCCCCGCTCACACACCAGAGGTTACTCTCCCGTATTCCCACCGGGACGGGGATGCACCCAAGCAAACACCTTTTCCTGCATTTTGCCCAGAAAAATGCAGTTCTATGGAAAAAAATTGGGCCTTACCTAAGATTGCAGTTCCTGATGTAAACATTTAGGGGTTTCTCTCACCTGTGCGGAGGGAGCATATTTATTTATTAGAAGCAAAAGCGGTTTTAGCTGCTCCTTAATACCAAGTTTTGCTCTTTTATGAGATTACAGCAGGGTAGATGTGTACCACACAGGCAGCTATTTGACCCTGAGCTCCTTTTGTGCACATCACATCCTTCCGCATCATTTTACGTTCCCGCTCCATCAGATTTTAACATTTTAAAGTGCATATGTCACTTCAAGTGACATAAGTGCATATGTCAGAGCAATCCAGAGCCTGTTTGTTAAGGTCTTCGCCAGCATTGTTCGTTGAGCACCGGCCTGGGAGAGCAGCCTTGATTTAATTTCGTCAAGAGTAGCTCTTAGTCCTCCTCCCTTCCCCAGCTGGCAGCTCCGTGGCCCTCCCGGGGCTGCTAAACACGACTAGCACAGGAGTCGATGCAGACTTACGGCGATGCGCAGATGCGATAAGGAAGAGCGCAGCGGTTTTTGCTGGCTCCCAGGTAGTTTTAGAGGGGAAACCGTGACTGAGGACTACAGCTAGGGTGGCGGGTCAAACGGCAGAGGGAAGGCAGAGGCAAGAGCCACCCACGGCGCCTCCGTGACCTGACACAGCATGGGCACCGCTCAGCCGCGGCCAATTCCCCCTTTGGGAATGCCTACCCCAGGTCTTGCTAAGCGCGAGCATCCGAACTACACCAGCCCCTTTCCTCGTGTGAACCGCGCCAGTACTGCGCTCAGGCTAACCAAGCGGTGGGAGAGCATTTCTGCACGCTGGGAACTTGTCCTCTGCCGAGAGGCTGAGATGACTAACAAAGTTACTGAGATCGTGAAGATCTTCCTGGCCTCTCTGCACCAGCAAAGAAAATACCTGCTATCAGGGCGCTAGCCGACCCATCTCCTCTGCCACGCAGGTACCACACGGTTTGCAACAGGCAACGCAGATAAGACCGTAGGCAGCTACTCGCGGAACAGCCTGGTCAGTGTGTTACCTCACTAGCACTGTGCTTCAGTTCACTAAAAAATAATTAGAAAGTAAGTTTTTTTGTTATTTTGTGTGACATCAGGGCAAATAAATCTGCAGTTTTTACAGCACATTATCACAAGCTTATTGCCCTTAATTTACATCGTCTTTTTTTTTTTAGTTTCTATTAAAGAGAAATCTTCCCTTGCTACTTCTCAAACAACTTTAACAGCTTTTCTGTAACAACCCTCCTTTTTATTCATAGACTTTTTAGGAAGAGACTTCTACACAGTGTTAACCAGATTCCCCAGGATAAATAGATGAGGCTGATCTACTAGAGCTGCCACTAAATTCTCCTCATGTGCAAACACTCCCCTTTTCATCAGCTCAACTACACCCCGATCATTTGTGGTGCTTCTAAGGAGAGCAGAAGCAGAGCCCCTGATGGGTTCTTTTCCATAAGTCCCCACTCACTTTCCTATAAAGTACCCCAAAAGTTGTGTGGCAGCCTCAGGCCCTTCACGGTAACAAGTTTTATTTATTTTTAGCAGTTTATTGCTCCCTGGGCTTTCAGGGCTTTGATTCATTAGAACAACCCAGTTTGTTTTAATTAAACCTCACCTCTAAATCGTAACAAGTGATGCCTCCCCTTCCACCTCACTGGTGCCTTTTTTATCTGGCTTTCCCTTCTTCAGACAAAGAGGTGTCGTTAACAGTTTTTACTTCAATAAAGACACGACATGGACATATTTTCAGAATACTTCAGTGTATTAGAAAATTGAGGATCTGCTTTCTAAAAACAAAACGAGCACGATCATGCAAGTCTCTGGCAAGCACAAGGCAATCAAAAGATAAAAGCTGCATGATATGCAGCAGTCACTGAGGAACTCAAGGAAACCAAGATAAAAATTAAAACAGTGACTTATACTGAATGGTAAGCTTCAAAAAGTATATATTAATTTCACCATAATTTTACCACAATGTTCTTGCAGTGTCTCATACTTTTAGTTCTGTACAACTGCTGCACATAAGCCATCACAAACTTCAAAAAAAACTATACAAATATACAAAAACCAGCTCAAGTGTAGGAGACGTGGTCATTAAAGTCGGGGTCGGATGACATCTACTCTTCTTCAGAGGACTCGCCATCTTCTGCAGGATCTGGGGGCAGGGGGAGAGCTCTGTAAGAAGTGTTACCAATTTAAAAGAGTTAGCAGAACTCAATCAACTCTTGTTTGAAAGGCCACGAAGCCCTTTTCCTAGAGGCTGGGTGACCTAAATGACTTTAATTAGCCCCAGACTACACCCTGAGACATTAGGACTGACACAAGTGCTTTATCCTAAGTGCTAGAAGCCCAGATTAAGCAGCACACACCTACCTTTCAAATGGGAAATCCTACTTCAGTGCAGAAAACATCGCACACCGATACATCCTCGGTCATCCTCTGCGTGTCCTTCTCGACCCAGAGGGCCACATGCAGGTTCCACACAGGGGGCTCAAAATTTAACTCCCATTTCACGCCTGAATTTCACCCTGACTAACGTACCCGTATGACTGAAAAAAAAACGTCGCACAGTTAAGCAAGTACAGCTCTTGCTTCTTCCAGAACATACTGGGAAACTGTAAGTTGTTTTAGGTGGTGACACTGGGTGTTCTCTGCAGGGTTATCACCACCTGGTCCTTACTCAGCCCAACAAATTCCAAACGGAAAGCTGAAAGTTTTGCAGCGCTACAGTGAACATCTTTTGTTTCTCCAAGAGGTTGTTTGTTTGCTCGTCCTTCAAGATAGTTCAGGACTTATTCTTATGGGGGCCACCCAGACAGTTTAGGATTACCTATACTTGGTGGAAAAAAAAACTTGGCAATTGAGAATAGAGTGTCTGTAAGACAATGTTTCACACTGCTACCTTTTTAGTCAGTAGTGCGGCCTACAAGTTAACCTTTGAAGCGAGAGCTTGGTAGAGCAATTCAATTTCTGATGTACAGAAGTTGCTAGCAGTCTCCTAAGCTTTTCTGAAACAGAGCTGACAGCTACGGGGAGTCACATTGCTCTCGTCTGTATGCAAACGAAGCACATCTGAGCAGAGAATTTGCCTGAACTACCAATTACTGCACCCATTTTTAGAAAACCCCCACGAGGTCAGTGGAGATGGATGGTGCATTTCACCAGACGTTGCTGAGAAACTTTATTTCAATGAGGATGTGAGGGTTAACAGACATACCATCAACTTTTCAGCCGTTGCTTGCTCCTTCAACAATAAATTGTAACTTCAAA
Source organism: Pelecanoides urinatrix (assembly GCA_013400755.1). Classification (NCBI taxonomy): domain Eukaryota; kingdom Metazoa; phylum Chordata; class Aves; order Procellariiformes; family Procellariidae; genus Pelecanoides; species Pelecanoides urinatrix. The sequence continues at coordinate 39,761 of VZTQ01008468.1, read as the reverse complement.
GCAGTCATGAAAGAATTTGTTTCATCCAAGGACATGCTGACAGCCCTCAATACACCCCTTGCAGGCAGCCAGGCACGCTGTGCTCGGTATTATTTGAAAGTGCCAGGGATTTTGCTGTTTAATGTCACTCCACAATACTGGTGCACACTTTAAAGCAACGCCACAAAGCACCAGATGCAGCGATGACAGCTGCGTGCGTCGCTGCTGCTCTGCAGGCGGTTTTACCTGTCGCTCTTCAGACAGCTTTTTAACAATTTTTTGTTAAAGGAAGTGAACATTAAGTTCGAGCAGCACGTCCCGACCACCGAAACTCCTCAAGCGTACTTTATTATTGCATTTTGCCTCTCCGATACACCGAGCGGCCCTTCCCTGCCCGTTAGCCCCACGGTCCAACTCTTCCGCACCTCCTTCAGCCCCACCGCGCTGCAGTTTCGCTTTGTAGAGACCTGTGCTGCTGCTGCTTCCAAAGCCGAGGGGAAACCCGCCATTAAACCCTCTCCCCAGAAAGCCCCAGTGCTTCAGGGCGTGGGCTGAGGGCAGGCAGGGGTACAGCCTCCTCCAGCCCCCCCCGAGCCCCCCGGGACCGACACCTACGTTTTGGCGGCCGGCCCCAGGCCGCTGCTCCCCGCCGCCTCTCCGCCGGGCGCCCGGTTCTCCTTCTGCGGCGGCTGCAGGAACTCGCCGATGCCCCTCTGCCAGGCGGGGACGGGCCTCACGCACACCGGGTTCCCCCCGCAACGGCGGCCCACGCCTGCGGGGAGAGCGGCCGTCAGCCCCGCCGCGGGCCCGGCGGGGAGGGAGCGGAGCCCCGGCCGCGCCCCGCTCTCACCTCTCTTGGCGGCCGGCGACGGTCCCGCGTTGAGGCTGCTGGAGCCCAGCACCTTCCGGGGAGCCCGGGCGGCCAGCACTGCGGGGAGAGCGGAGCGGTGAGCGGCGGCTCCGCGGCGCGACCCCCCCTGCCCCGGCCCGGCCCGGCCCGCACCTTTGCGGTAGGCCCCGCCGCACGCCGCCTTCGTCCGCACCATCCTGCCCGCGGCCCGCGCGGGAGCTGCCGCCGCCCGCGGGGAAACGCTATTGGCCAGCGCCCGCCAATGGGAGCGCGCCGGGGCGCGCGGGGCTCCTCCGGCGCGTGAGGAGCGGCGCGCGGATCCCCTCAGCTCTTTCCCATCAGGGTCGCTCCCCTCGGACCGGTCCCCTCAGCGCGGGTCCCTTGAGCCCGGTCCCCTCAGCCCGCTCCCCTCAGCGCGGGTCCCTTCAGCCCGTTCCCCTCAGCCCGCTCCCCTCGGGCCGGTCCCCTCAGCGCAGGTCCCTTGAGCCTGGTCCCTTCAACGCGGCTTCCCTCAGCGCGGGTCCCTTGAGCCTGGTCCCCTTAGCGCGGCTTCCCTCAGGGTCGCTCCCCTCAGCCCGCTCCCGTCAGCCCGCTCCCCTCCTCGGGACTCCTCTCAGCGCCGCTCCCTTCAGCCCGCTCCCCTCAGCCGCCACCGAGTGTCAACAGCCGCGGCTCCCGCCCGGGGCAGGGCAGATCTGTCCCGGACGCACAGGACCGCCGAAGGCTGCGCGGCCCCCGCCCCAGCCGCTGTCCCCGGGAAGGAGGTGGCTCACGGATGTCGCGGGCCTCCACGCCGTGGCAGCGGGGCTCTCGCTGCCCGCTGCTCCCTCCCCGCCGCCCTCCTCGCTGCGGGGGCTGGCACCCACGTCCCACAGCCCGGCGCTGGCACTTATTGATAACGCAGCAGTCCGGGGGGAGAGGAGGAAGAGTGATATTGTTCCTTCCCGTGACAAACTGTGATGGCTGTGCTCAGCTGCGGGCAGGGCTGCCGACGCCACCGAGCCTTTCCGAGAGAGGGAAGTTTGTTCCCTTTCCAGGTGCTCGCAGAGATGAAGCCTTGGCTCCCAACAGTTTGCTGTCTGCGTACAGCATTTTGAAAAACGTATCAGCGAGCGACAATGGCTGGGAGCACGGAAACCCCCACGACATGTCATATTTTGGTCCAAGACTGCTGTTAGATGTGGTTTTTTTCAGCACCAGTGTGAGTTCAGGTGGGTTCAGTGTGAGTTCACAGGGTGGGAGAACTGCTCTGGCCAAAAAATGATGTTTCTTCGTGGTCTCTTCCAGCAAGATCTGCTCCTGGCTCAAACGCACTGCAGGACTGGGCAAGCATCGCGGCGGCACGTCAATGGACGGGCAGTGCCAGAGGGTAATCCAAGTGCCCGGGGAGCAACGTCCGTGGCCCCGGGGAGCAAGGTGCATGTCCCCGGGGAGCAAGGTCCGTGTCCCCGGGGAGCAAGGTCCGTGTCCCCGGGGAGCAAGGCAGCAGGCCAGGAGGGACACGGAGGCAGCTCAGGAGCCCAGCTAGGCATGGAGCCGAGACGCTGGTAGTGCAGGGATGGGACCACTTGTTATGTCCTGCCTCCAGGCTATGCCTGGAGCTCCCTCTGACGTGCACGTGAAGTCTTGCCTTATGAAGATTTAGCCAAGCAGCACATAGGGAGGAAGGCCAGGCACCCCCAATTTCAGCAAAAGATCGTGTTATGACAAATTAAATCACGGTCTCCCTGATGTGAGGCTCCTCCGTGGCAGCTGCACCCTGCGAACATGACGTGAGCTGCGTGGGCAGCTGAGGGTCTCACTGTACTTCAGTCTAGCAGCTGCTGGGGCTGGAGGCTTTCGCCTTTGCGGAGGCGATGAACATCACTCTCCGATACCCAGCTGGAGCTGTTTTTTCTAAGAAATCACGTTATCCTTCTCCAGTGTGTCCAATGTCTCAGCAATGGTGGCCCGAAATACATTCCCTCCCTTTCCAACAGTTACTGCTCCCTTTATCTTTTAATGTTCATCCTAACGTGTGTTTGCTTAACCAGGCTTTTAGTGATGGCTCTTTTTTTTTAAACGATGGCATAATTCTCCATTCCCTTTTATTTTGTGGCGCTGGCACATGTGAAACATGAGCTAAGAATAATATTATTACTCTGGGTTATGTTTTTGTTTGGCTTTTGAAGAGTAGACCCTAACCCTAAATATTCCCTCCTCTCCCTGCAAGCCTACGTAGAATGGTGAGCTGCATTTTTTCTTTCACGCAAACTTACACCGCTTCTGCCCTTCGACTTCAGAGGAGTTTTCCGAGCGAGGGAAGAACTGGCTCCACAGACGTTTCCTGACTGTGAGCAAAGGAAGGGAGCGGCGTTCAGAGCTGGGTGTCCTGGCAGAGCTCCGCCATCATCCCTGCGGCACAAGCACGGGGACCGGCGTTGAGGAGGTTCAGGGACGCGGAGAATCTGTCTGCGGGTGAGAAAAGCTCCTTATTAAATAGTCTGCAGTGCACCTGGAGATGAGGCTGCAGGCAGCAGGGAAACACCCCCCGCTGCCCGGGGGGAAAGGCGCTGGGGCCTCCCCCCCACAGGACACCTTTCCTGGGTGCAGGCAGGGGGGGAGAGCTGGTCCTGTCCTAACGGAACCCTCGCCCCTCACCTTCAGGCCGGGCAGGGGGGAGGCAGCAGCCAGCTCGGGGCACCTTCCCTGTACCCCCCCTCCCCGCCGTGCCCCGCCAGACCCCTCCGTGCTGCCCGGCTCAGCCCCCTCCCTCCCAGCCGGGCCTGGAGAGGATGCTCAGCGAGGGCAGGGGCTGCTGCTGGTCCCCCAGCCTCAGCTCATCTTCCTGCCCCCTTTCCTCAGCAGCGAGGGCGGGACACGGGCCGCTTTCGCTCGCCTTCAGCCCCGGGGACTCCCCGTGTGGAGAACCGGGGCCGGGGCCCGGAACGCTGGCGCCGCGGCCGCGTTCCCGGGGGGAGGTGGGAGGGTGTTGGGGCGGTCCGGTGCCGTTTCCCTTCCCCCGCGCGGAAGATGGCGGCGCCCAGCCCGCTCCTGGCCTGGTGCGTCCAGCACCTGCGAGGAGACTTCGGGCTGGACGTGGGCGAGGAGGTCGTGAGGTGAGCGGGGCCGGGGGCGCCGGGGCGGGCAGGAGCCGGGGCGGGCCCAGCTCGGGGCCGTACCCTCCGCCGGCGCCTAGCGGATCCCTCCTCCCAGGCCCGCTGTGACAGGCGGCGGTGGCCTCTCGCGTCGCCTCCGGGCCCCCCACGACCCCATCGGCCAACAACAGAAAATGTTGTTTTCAGAGCTGCTCTCGGGGGACCCGGGGATCTGCGCCCTGGGTTGTCCCGCGGGTGGGTGTCCCGTGAGGGGACCAGGGGTGGGAGGCGTGTGGGGTCATTGTGGGTAGGTGAGGAAGGGCACGCTGCTGTCTCCTTGGGTTTAAGCAGGAGCTTGTTGGTTTATGGTTAGATTTTTTTACATGACTCGGTGGGAACCGGAGTCTCAGGGTGAATTTTTTAGTGTTTGGCAGAAGGGTCGGGGGGATGTCACTCTGGAACGGGGAGAAAAATAATTTAACTTACTTTTTTTTCAGTGAAACAGCCACAGGGGGTTTCCCAAAGTGTCTGTCTCAAAATTTGACTCATGAACCTGTTTCTTACCATGGTCTCTACAGAAGCCTGGTCTGAAGAGGAGAGATAAATTGCACACGTGTGCGATTAGACCACTGTGGTGGTTTCCTCGGAACAAAAGCCTCCTTACCCATTTTTCTCCATCCCGTCCTCTTGCAGGTACATCTTGTCAATAACAAATGAGGACGAGATCCGGGAGTATGTCGTTGACCTCATTCAGGGGACTGATGGGAAGAAGAGTCGGTTTGTAGAAGAACTGCTAGCCAGGTGGCGGAAATCCTCCCAGCTGCCATCTGAGCCTTTGCCAGCATATCGGAAAAAGGATGGTGAGTGGTATGGGGAGGAAGGAATTAAAGACTTAAATAAGCTTGTCTTCAGTTATTCTGTTTATAAACAATTACATGCCACAAATGCCCGTGGCTGGTCCTGTTTCTGTTCTTCGTGACAGTGTAAAGCCCATTTTCATTCACCATTAAGAGTCCAGGGACATCTTTCTCGTGCTGGTAGTTACCCAGCCTTTCTTTGTGCTTACGCACACTTCCAGAGACTTCAGAAGTGCCTCGGGCTGGAGACCAAGCCAAAAAGGGTAAACGCAAAGGAAGGAACAAGCAGGAGGCGCCTGCGTACGCTGAGCCAAGTGCACACGTAGAGGAAGTAAAAACCCCCCTCGACCTGGCCAAGGTGAGTGTCTGGTACGCGAGGGCAGGCTTCGCCTGGCTGCGTGTCACTGGGTGCTGAGGGCGTGCTTTGAACCTGGGTCGCGGGGAAAGGTAATATCAAACACTCCAACAAAAGACGTGATTGGAAAACGGAAATAAGCTTTCAGAAATACGAATCCTTCGTTATCAGAGTCGTGACGAAGGGGATTATGTACCTGAAAGCATGTTTGTGTTTCCCAGTTACATCACTGTGTTGAATAAATGCTTGCTTCTCCCTGCAAACCTTGTCTGGTCTTATATACAGCACAGCCTCTGTGAGATATACGTTTGTGTGTCTTTGTTCGCTCATAGATAGCGTGCAGAGTGGCAGCCACAAGCTATAACCTGAGCAAATACTTTGGCAGCCGTTGGGATAGGCAGGGGTCCCACGCTGCAAGCGCCCTGCCAGCGAGTTGCACAGTTGCCCAGTTGCAATGAGAGGGTGGCTGTTCTGTGCATCGACTGTTCAGAGCTGACCGCGGATTTGGACAGGCCGTGCTCGTGCCCTCTGTGTGTGTCCGGGAGCCTCACTGCTGTGGGGCAAATAATATGAGGATGGGGAGAAAGGTTGTGTATGCTTGTGTCTGTAACGGGGAGTAAAATGATCATCAGGTAGCGACTATGTCAAAATGGATTTTGCTCCCCCCCGCAAAGAACCTGGATGAGAGAGTGGACAATGGAAGTAGACGCTGTAATTAATAATAAAAGATATTTCATTAAAGCAGAGGTGTGAAGGTTGAGGAATTAAGGAAGCCACCAAGTGGGTAGAACATTCCTTCTTGCTGTATTTAAAACTTCCCAGTCACGCTGAATAAAGCTTTAATTGGCAGCTGAAATATTTCAGACTGCTTCAGGGAGGAGGCCTTAGGCATTAGATAGAGGAATCAGAGCTGTAGTGCCTTTCCAGTGGGCAGCACCTCTGGTTTGGCCGTTTCCCTCTCCTGTTGAGCTCCACTTTAGTGTTGAGATGAAGGTGTTCAATTTTGTGGAGAAATGTTTTTGCAGTATTCTGAGTTGCAGTCTGAGTGGCAGTGAAAGAAACTACAAAATAAGAGCATAGCAAAGCTAAAACCCAAGAAATCCTGCTATTTTCAAGCAGCACAAGGCCATGCAGCAAGCAGTAGTTGCCTTTCTCTTAACTCACTTTTTGCAGCAGCCTTGCTTTCCCTTCAGCAGAACAATTTCCCACAGTCAGCACATCAAATATGACGATCCTTGCTGTTAAACGTCATTGTAATTCCCTAGGCTGAATATCTGGATTTTATTTCTGGTGTAGTGGGTTTTGACTCGGAGCCACCCGCTGCGAACCCAAACTTCTTCCTTAGGTGCGGATCCAGCTGTACAACTGCAGTCCCAGGTTGCATCAAATGCAGCAGGTCACTCTATTGCTGTCTGAAGTGTAAGTGCGCTCCACAGAAATAAGCATTGATGTGCTGTGTGCTTGACTTGCATCGTTAGACGTGCGGTGGGGTCCTTCATGCTATAAACATCGAGCACTTTGCACCTCCCGAAATTAAATTCCATGATTTATCCAGGTGCAACCCTGACTGAGCAACATCGAAATCCTGAGAGTCAGGGTTGCACCTGAATAAGTAGTGGAACTTAAATTTATGTTTCTAAATTGAAGTTTTTGTAGCAGGGAGGCTGCAAATGCTTAAAGTGTTTGTACAAGTATTTTTAAGATAAAAAAACCACATTTTTTGAACTGGAGGGTTAAAAATGGACAGTGATGTTCCATTTTCTTGTAGATATCTTCTAACTTAGTTTAAAAAAAACTGAGAAAACTCTGCCAAGGTTTGCCAACGGAAGTTACTTTATCTGGTTTTGTTTTTTTTTTCTTTTTTCATGACAGTAGTGTTCAGATCTGGCAGTGGCAATAAAGCCAGCTGGGTGGAGCTGGTGGTACTGCGAGTGCTATGCCCGCCTGTCACTAAACCAGTAGCCTGCTGCTATTGAGAGCAGGTAAAAAGAGCCAAGGCGAGGTGTCCTAATGCCGCAGCACGGCACTCTCACTGAGAAAGTCAGCGTGGGAGGACGTAGAAGCAGTGCTCGGTGAGGTGTGGGTCAGGGAGCAGGAGCGATCCTCTAGCGTGCAGAGGCAGAGAAAGCTAGTTGTTCTGTGGTGAACGAAAACAGGCTTTCTGGGAAAGGGTTTCTGAGAAATCCTCTTTTCTATTGTTGAGAGAGACTGTGGAGAGGAGAGGCAAAGAAAAGCTGCGCTTGAGTTGCAAGAGGATTTTCAAGTGTCTCACAGATACGACAACTGAAGGCCAGAGAGTTGGAGTACATTGGAGTGCTGCTTGCTGAAATAGATAAGGGTAATAAGTCCTAGTCTTTCTTGGTCACGGCTAGCATGCAATTCATGGTTGAAACCAGTCTCATCTAGTGTTATGAGGTAGATTTGTGCCTGGAGCATGTTGTGCTTGCTTTTCAAAGCATCTGGTTTTGAGCATTGCCAGAGAAATGGTAGCATTTGGCTTTGTTCTGTTCTCCTGGAATGATTTCTGTGCTGTAATTAATTCCTGCAATTAACTTCTCAACAATTCACTTCTCAGCCGGAGATGTGCCTGCTGGAGATGTCGGGTGGCAGGAGGAACCCTTTGTTTCTTTGATCAAGGTGTGAGGTCTGAGGGAGAAAACAGAGAATTCCACTATTAGGTTATTAATCCAGCCATCATCTAAAATATCTTGCTTTGTTTCTGATCAGGGTTTCTCTACTTTGGCCTGACCCAGAGCCTGACCCAGTGCAGTCCCTGATTGAAACTCAGAGAGGTGGATGACAGAATCACTGATGCCAAGTCATGAAACGAGAAGAATTTACATTGCAGCTCAATACTTGAACATGCAGTGCATGGCAAACCTCTGCTCGGGGTGGAAAATGTAAAAAAAGCTGGGTGGTGAACTGGCTGTGAATGAAGAGGTCCTGCTGCCACCAACAGCTCTGTTTCTGGGGATAGGCACACACAGGACTTGATAGTTACAAAGAGGGCGTTGCTGTAATCTAAATAGCCCTGGAAAATAAATCTGGGAGTAGCTGAGCTGCTGTTTGAAGCTGTTAAAGACCTGTGAGTTGATATTGCAGGTCCGGAGGACTGACAGCACGCCTGCCATCTGGACCCAAGCAGTTTTAGCTTTCAGAGGCAGCAAACGTCAAGTGGATCAGCAATATCCTTATGTCCTTGCTTTGTTTAGATTCCTTGGACCTTTTCTGGCAGGCCTAAGCTTGTCTTTCCATTGAATCTGGGGTCTGGTCCAAGTTTCATTCCAGTTAGGCAGAATAACACTTCAAGGGTCAGTGTTTTCTCTTTGCTGATGGTGTTACATTGTGACTACAATTTGTTTCTTTATTTTTTTGCTTCTCAGGCCCAGGAGAACAGCAGTGGAATCAGCAGCAGTAGCAATTCCTCTAAGAAGAAGCCCAAATATGTCAGCCTTTATACCAAGGAGGGGCAAGACAAACTGGCCGTCCTCATCCCTGGGCGTCACACCTGCGAGTGCCTGGGCCAGAAGCACAAGCTCATCAACAACTGCTTGGTTTGCGGGCGCATTGTCTGCGAGCAGGAGGGCTCTGGACCCTGCTTGTTCTGTGGTGCTCTGGTTAGTAACGAGGTGTGCTTGAACGTGGCGTAGTTTGCTCAGGGCTTTGAAATGGCATGGGGCTGAACTAGCCTCTCAGATCAAAGTTCTTCCAGCAAAGTTCTCCAAGCTCTAAAGCTGGGCAGGAAGGAACCTGTACTATCTCCTTTTAGGGGAAGGAGAACTGCTGTGGCTTTAAGTCACTTCGTGTTTCTTTTATGATGTGCCACATTGGAGAGTGGAGAGGTTTCCCTCATAATGTACATCACTTTGGAGCTTGCCTGATTTATTACGGTCTCCTGTGGCTGTCCTGTGCATCAAACTAGCGTCCAAAATGTGTGCAAGGCTTCAGCCCCAAACTGGGCAGAGCCCTGGTAGCCTTGTAAGGGGCAGGAGACATGGCCAGGGCCAGTGTGCTGACTTTTCTTCAACACTTGTGCGGCATGCATCATTTGGGATACCTGTTACACCCTGTATTTGGTTGAAAGGGCACCTTTTGCAGAAAGGGGGCAAGTTAATGACTGCAGATTCAGTAAAGTTAACTTCAGGAGAGAGGAAAATATTGGTTGGTTGAAGAGAATGTTTTAAATCAGATTCGTTGCTGTTTTTAATGATCTGTTTAACTCCCAAGTGGCCAGCCAAGAGAGAGGACCTCTGTGCTAAGCATTGCTCATCTGCTCGGGGAGGTTCTGAGTGCGTTTCTCATCCTTTGAGATCACCTAGCAGTGTGCCCACCCACAGAACCGAGAAAGACATTTCTCACGGATTGCTTTTAGTAAAGAACAAGCTTTCAGGCTTCTCCCCGCGTAAATAACACCGAAGGGAAGGAGGTGTGGGCTATCTTGGCCATTTTAAACAGCTTACCCTGAGCTGTTGTCCAAGGCTCTGAAGCTGGTCAAGCATGTGATGTCCTTCCTAAGTCTCCATTTTCTTTTTTTTCCTTAGGTGTGCACTAAAGAAGAGCAGGACATTCTTCAACGGGACTCAAACAAGAGCCAGAAGTTGCTGAAGAAGCTCATGGCAGGTCAGTAGCAATTACATACCTGTAATATAACGAACCCAATCAGTTATGCAACAGCAGGAGCCCTCCTCTGCCTCATTGTGCTACAGTTGCCTTGATGTTGTGTAGGAATGAGAGTGTGTCCGTCCTGGTGTGTAAATTGTCTAGATCCATTCATCTGAATTACAAAGAATTGCTGCCAAAGTCTAAAGGTAATTCTTTCTTGGGAGCTGGCACTTGGATGTTTCTTTGGGCTGTAAATTGCCAGGACAGTTTGTGAACTCTGCTTCAGACTTACTGAGCCACTTGCCCCGTTGCTGCACGGTATTTGTGGTGGATGTTAAAAGGATGGCTGGGAAGCCGGCTCCTTGTATCCTCTCAGCGAGCACTCGGCAGCGTTTGTGGGCTTCAACAGAGGTGATAGCTGTGAGTGTCAAATGGCAGCGTATAATGTCCTTACCCAGAGGCCCCAAGGCTGCTCGTTAGGCATTCCTAAATAATCACATGAACCGGATCATTGTAGCGGTCCTTGAAAATTAGGATAAGTCTCATGTGGAATGTGTGTTGTGGAAGATGAAGTGCTGCTATCTGATTTGCTGGGTCTAGAGAGGTGGTGGTTAATATTTTCTAATGACTCTTCTTGTCTAACACTTATCTTGGGAGCTAAAAATAGGAGCAGAGCCAAGGAAAGCAAGAGGAAATAATACCCAGTCTCCCAGCGAAGACCTGTGCATTATGGGGATGTTTTTCTGAGTTTAGCTGAAATGTAGCCAAGGTCACAGTGTTCTTGGTTGAAAAATATACTTTGCTGAAGAACTGGGGAAATATTTACTCTGGGTCTCGGTGTCAACTTCTCTTTAGAGCTGCTGAGATGGCAGGAGGTCCTGCAAGTCCTTGAGAGTAACAGCTGATCACAGAGTCGGTCTGTTTATAATCTTCCTGTAGAGATCCTGATATACTTCAGGATCCCCTTTTCGTGTCCATTTTGTCAGTCTTCCCTTCTGCCCCTGCCAGGTCTTGCTTTGTGCATTATCTGTGTAGCTGAAGTGTGGATAGCTATTTGTCTCAGGACAGAAAAAACGTGGATCGGCAACGACAGGGAAATACAGGCTTTTTTGTTTCCTTGAAATAAAGGCGTTAGCCCACGTGGAGTCTTCTGTGAAATACATTGGTTTGTTCCATTGTGGCTTTGACGCAAAGCTTTTTTTTTGTTCCCCTTCTGTTTGGTTGGGTTTTGGCCCCTTGCCAGAAATGGTAAGAAAGAAGAGATCGTTGCTGGGAATAGATTTCTCCTTCTCTAACAATAGCTGGTCTGAAAAACCTGCTGAGGTGTGTTGGGGGAGGATTTCATTTGCAAGAGGCTCAAACAGCAGCAGAGAGAAGGCTTGCTCTGCGCGTAACTGGCAGTTGTCAATGATCAGCGACCAAGAGTCTCTTTGTGGAGGTAAAAACACTTAGGAGAGAATTTGGCTTTTAGGAGGGGGCTCGAGGCCTGTACTTGGTGATGGGCAGAATTTGGACTGCCCAAATTGTTAGGGAAGGGTGAAGGAGAATCAAAGACCAAGACCTTCTCTCTAAACACTACCTAGACGTTGTCACTGTAGTATTTAAATATTTCCTCCTATTTGGAGGAAGGAGTCTGTGAAAGGGGCTAGAGGGAAAATTGGGCCTTGAACCTGGTTTGGGAAGGTGCTGATCTTATAGAATCATAGAATCACTAAGGTTGGAAGAGACCTCTAAGGCCATCGAGTCCAACCGTCAACCCAACCCCCCCATGCCCACTAAACCATGTCCCCAAGCGCCTCATCTACACGTCTTTTAAATCCCTCCAGGGACGGGGACTCCACCACTGCCCTGGGCAGCCTGTGCCAAGGCCTGACCACTCTTTCTGTAAAGAATTTTTTCCTAATGTCCAAAATGTCTTGGTGCAACGTTCTTCTTCTAGCTCCTTGAATGGCATTTGTTTTAAGGGGCGTTTCTGCAGCCAGCCCCACCAGGACTGGGCTTGAAACAACTGGCCCGTCCCTGACTATTGAGTTGTGATTTATTTTCTATCTCAGGTGCTGAAAGTTCAGGGAGTTTGGATGTCATAAGCAAAGAATTACTGCCTCGACAAGAAGCTAGACTCAAAGCAGGCCTGGAGATGGCTGTGAAACACAAAGAAAAGTTGTTGGAATTTGACAGGACAAGGTAAGATACTAGCTGTGAGACTATCACGGAATAACGTAAATTATCTGGCAGACTAAGCTGCCTTTAACAGAGATGTTAGAGAGTTCCTTCTAAGACCTGGGCTGTAGCTACCGACACCTTAACATTGGGGTTTGGTGGAACAAAAGTGAACCCCTCGAATGGGTCCTGTTTGGATGTCCTTGCTTTGTGTCCCTGGTGGTCCAGCTCTCCAGAGAGAACAGAAAGGAGCCGGTAGGAAGGCAGGTTTGGGGCAGGCCGTGCTGTGTCACTGTCCCGCTGTGCTCATCTTCTACCATTCCGGCTGTTTCTCACCAGTGTGCGTCGAACCCAGGTCATTGACGATGAATCAGATTACTTTGCCACGGACTCCAACCAGTGGCTCTCCAAGCAGGAAAGGGAGGCCCTCCAGAAGAGGGAGCAGGAACTGCGGGAGCTGCGTCACGCCTCTCGTCTTGCCAAAAAAATCACCATCGACTTTGCTGGCAGGCAGATCCTGGAGGAAGACAACAGCATGGCTGAATACCACAGCAAGTGAGTGAGAACTGGCAGCGCAAAGGCATGCCCGAAAGGAGGGAGGTGAAAATCGCTACGGATGGTGGTCTGGCTGAATCTGGAAGAGCAAGTGTAAGGAAAGCGGGGCAAGCCGATCCCTTGAAGGGCACCTCCGATACTAGGATGCAGTTTTACATCCTTTTCTTCCTTGAGGGTCTTTTTGGCTTGCAGCATATCTCTTTCAGCGCAACTCTGCTGAGACCCCCTCCAAAGCCCAACTGTGCGAGGCTTGCACGGGGTTTCAGTAGCTGGCACGTCTGTTAAATATAAAGCTGCCCTGGAAAGAGATGTTGCAGAAGGCCTATCTCAGCAGAACCAATTCATCTCAAATTCAAACCAGGCTGAGTTTCTGCAGTAGATAAGAGTGACTGTTCAAATTAGAAATTGGACCTAGCAAGGAAATTGTTTAGCTAGGGGAGGTGGTAAAAAAAATGCTTTGGGTCAGAAATTTTTGTGTGGGGAGAAGGGAGACATTGCCGGGGGAAGCAGGGAATTTTCATGCCTCTTGTTTGTGCTTGCAGACTGGATGAAACCATCGAAGCCATTAATTGTGGCACGCTGAGCAAGACAGCTGGGAGCCCAGAAGCAAAGACAACTCTGAGTTCTGGTGTTTTAGTGAACCCCCGTCTTCTTCAGCCTGCTCCTTTGGTCAGTATGGGTTGAATGATTTATACCAGAGTAATGACTAATTTTGGAAGAGCTGAGCTTAAGAATTGTGAATTCTAGCATGTTTGTAGTACCTCTTTCCTCCCCTGTGTCTGGGTGATCCTCATTAGCCATTTGAGTTGGGGACAGAAAAGGTTTGCCAATGCCCTGCTCTGTTCCCTGCTCTTGGGAGGTTTGGTTTATCTGAGTTTTAGTCTCCTTTCTCCTCTTCACGAACTTGGAAGGGTTTCTGAGAGTCAGCCTAAGGTTGTGTCACTTTTTCAGCTCTGTTTACGAGGCCTTTTCTGCTAGATTTCCAATTTCCAAAGGGCATAATCTCTACACTCTAATTCCACTTTAATCGTGGTGTTCTTGGTGTATGCTAAGCTTTTGGAGGTTGGACGATTCCCAGTTTTGAGTGTTGATGGCTGTGAATGTGCTTTGAAAATTGTATCTTCCTGTGAATGCTTTGAAACACCAGCAGGTAGATTTATTCTTTAAATCCCTAGTTTGGCTGTGATGCATAGAAAGGAAAAGCCGCACAGAGTGGAACATGACTTTGCTTTTCCTCCTGCCAAAGTATTGCATGTAAGCGCAGTGAGCTTGCAGGGAAGGACGAGTGATCCCAATAAGAGTAATACCTCTGTCCTTAAGTGAAGGAAAATTTCAACTAGGATTTGCACTTGATAAACATCTTTCCTAGAGAGGTGCTAACCTTTTTCTTGTTTCTTTTGAACATGCTGAAGTGGGTGGACCAAACTGGTTTGCCTCCGCTCCGGAAAGCCATCCGTTCCATGGATGCTGGAAATGAGTCTGGCTCGGAGCGGAACAGATTGCGGATTCAGGATCGAGAATTGCAGGAGATCTCAGATGATGGTTGGTGCCTCAGCATGCACCAGCCTTGGGCTTCCTTGCTCGTCAGAGGAATCAAAAGGTAAAAGGGTAGACTGAACTGTGTTGTATCCTGACCAGCTCTTGCTTCGTAGGCGAGCTGGGAAGCTGTGTTCCTCAGAGGATACCTGCTGATGTACCTGCTGATGTACCTGCTGATAGCTCCAGCTTTGGAAGCCGTGCTTCCTCATCCGCTGTGCTGATGGTCTGAGAAGCCTGATGAGTTGTTTTTTCATGAGAGTAACTAACGTGGAAGGTGCCAGTTTCTTCACAGTGGGTAAATTTAGAGAGAAGCTGAGATTTCTGCACTATAGTCGGGGCATACCTTTCTGGAATTTGAAAGGTAAATAAGCCAAAAATGTGAAATATGTTCTTCTGGTCTTTTTGTCCATCATAAAGAAGCCGACAGTGGCACCAGGCTTCGTTTAAAAAAACCAACCACACGCACACACCCCTTGACACCACCTTCCCCCTCTGGGCCAGGAATCAGGTTACAAAGAGAAGCTCCTTCAGCACAGCATCCCTGACATGTTAATTCACCTTTCCTACCAGTAATCTAGAACAAAGAATCTTCTTTAGTCTTTTTTTTCTTTTCCTTCACAGAATTTTTCATTTTAGAGAGCAAAGCTTTTTCACTTCCCAAGCTAAAGATGCTGTAAATCTTCACGTGCCCAGCTTCTGCATCCAGGTGCTCTGGGGATGCTGTCAGCCGCTCCGATACAGCTGCAGCCTTGATGCCCGGTGCCCGTGCTGGGATCCGCAAGGGCTGCAGCTAACAACCACTTCATACAGATGCATGGTCTGCCATTACTCCCTAGGTTGCATGCTTACTGTGCCTAGCTTTTTAGGCTTGTGAGGGAATTGCATGAGCAGATTGTCCTACACACGTGTCCGACATACTGCTGTACTTGCAGGGGATTGAAGTCCTTTTTTGCTGTTGCTCTGAAGCAGTGAGGACATGCTCCGCTTGTGGCATTATTCCTTGCCCATCTCAGCTTTTCTCTGTAGTGCTGACACGTTACTTGAGTTTAATAGTCAGAGCAAAGCTTAGCAGCAGGAATTGCGTAGCGAAACGTTCAATTGAAAAATGTGTCCATGTGGGTGATTTCTGCTGAAATTTAAGTCCTTTGTTCTCTAGGGTGGAGGGCAGGACCTGGTACACATCTCATAGAGGGCGATTATGGATTGCAGCTACTGCTAAAAGACCTTCCCCTCAGGAAATCTGTGAACTGGAGACCACCTACAGAATGCTGCTCCGGAAAGGTGAACTTCTCTCCTTGGATCTTTGTATTATTTGGTACATTGAGCCACGTAATGAGCAGTGTCAGAAAGCCCTCTCTGCTGAGCAGTTATTACTCCTTCGCTTTTTAACCTTCTGTTCTTGAAATTCTCTTCATCCTTTCTGCATTTCGTCAGCCGAATGAGCATGGTGGCAGACTTCAACTCCGTCCTTTAGCTGGTCACGTACTCCAAGCACAAACACCGGAGAATTGCACCTGACTTCTGTGATAGCTTTTGACAGGAAAAGGCTTCATTTATTCTTGGCTCAAGCAACAAGCCATCGAGTGTGTGCTTGCGTGCGTGTGAAGTGGCTTGTGCTTCAGTCTGTTTACAATGATGTTAAAAGCTTTTCATGTATTCTGGCCTTGCAGAAATCAGGATTGAAAAGCTGCAGGTTCTCAGGAAGATGTTATTCTCTCGCATGGGTAGGAGGACGCTGGTGGCTGCACTGCACGCCTCTTTGCGGTGTTTCTGCACATCACCCAGCTTAAATGTCACAGCAGGATTGCCTGCTCCCTTGTCAGAGCCGGGAGCTCTTCCTGCGCTATATGTTCCTCCGCCAGAAGCTAAGCAGGGAAAGGTGTATATATAATCAAATCTCCCAACCTTAGTCCTGTCATGGTGAAGATCCTGAGCTGGAAAAAGAACGACAGGATGTTAAAATTGCAATATGTTTTCTTGTGCCTCAAAAAGTAGAAGTGCATGGAGGAGGGGGAAGGGCACCTGGGTGTTAGAAGACCCCAGCTATGTGTGTGGGGATGTGGCCCCACTTAAGAGATATTTCTTTTGATGCAGATGTGGAATTTCCAAGCGATTATCCCTCAGGGTGCCTCCTAGGCTGTGTGGATGTGACCGACTGTTTATCGCAAGAGCAATTTAATGAGCAGGTGAGTACAGCAAACAAATCAGGAGTCTTTGAGAAATCTCAGTCCATACAAGTCCATGGGTGCTGATGGTGTGCATCCAGATGTGCTGAGAGTGTTGGCAGGTATTTTTTTTGATGTCACTCTCACCTTGGAAAGGTCATGGAGATCAGGAGAGGACCCTGTAACTGTAGAAAGGTGACTGTTACATCCATCTTTAAAAAGGGAAGAAAGGATGATCCTGGACACTTCAGGCCAGTCATCCTCACTTTGGTCTCTGGGAAATTCATAGTGTGATTCCTCTTGAAAGCCAATTTTGGGCACATGGAGGAGAAGGACATTGAGAATAGTCAGTGTGGATTTACCTAGGGGTAAAATCATGCTTGACTAACCTGATTACCTTTTAGGATTCAGTAGTTAGAGTGGTGAATAGCTTTTACTTTGTATTTAGCAAGGCTTTCAGCCTGGTCTTCTGCAGCATGCGTGTATCCAAAATGAGTCATTATAGTCTGGGTAGGTGGACTTCTAGGGTTGACAACTGGCTGGGTCATCGGGCTTCAAAGTGCAATGGTGGTTGCCTCGTAGTCTCCTTGGAGGCTGGTTTGCGGTGGTGTTCCTCAGGGCTTTTTCCTCGAACTTCTCCTGTTTGATACACTTAGCAATGACCTGGAGGGGGAGATGGAGTGCCCCACAATGAGTTTTTGAATGCTGCTCTTGTGGGGAGCAATGGGTGTGCTCAGCAGCATGGCTGCCATTCAGAGGAACCTTGAGGAAAGGTCTGGCGTGATATTCCTGAAGGCCCGATGCCAAACCCTGCATCGGTGCTGCGGGGCGGCTCTGCTGAAGAAGCCAGCGAGCTGAACGGGAGCCCTGGCAGCAAGGAGGACTGGCGGCATGATGGCCCAGTATGGCCAGTAGAAGCGATTATTCCTCTTTGCTCAGCATTGGTTAAACCACATCTGGAATACTGCGGTCACAAAAAAGATGTTGGTGAACTGGAGCGAGGCCAGTGGAGGCCACCAAGATGGCTGGGGGCTGGAGCACGTGCCCTGTGAAGAGAGGCAGGGGAAGAAGAGAGACCTTCTGCTTCCTGCAAGGAGATTGCAGAGAGACAGAGCCAGGCTTTTTGCGGATGTACACGGCAGGAGGATGAGAGGCAAGGGTCATAAATTGAAAGGGTGACTTAAGGTTCAAGGTGACTTAAAAAAAATTCCCCATGAGGGCAGCCAAGCACCGGAGCAGGCATTGCCCAGAGGGGTTGTGCAGTCCGCACCTGTGAAGATTTTCAGGACCCGACAGGACAAAGCCATGAGCAATTTCGACTGAATTCAGTGTCGACCTTGCTTTGATCAGGAGGTTGGACTAGAGACCTTCTGAGGTCTGTGATGCTGTGACTGACTCCATGCCCAAAATCTGGAGCAGCGGCTTTCCTCAGTGTGTCTTTTATTAACTTACAAAGCCTGTGCTTAGTACCAAGCACAGCACGGCTGTTCTCAGTACTGTTTCATGTCTGGTCACTCCACTGCACCTTGTACAAGTCAGCTTTGGTCTGATGAGAATCATCAGACCATGTAGGGCTTGACAGTGAACCAAGACCATCTTGTGAGATGGAATAAAGGGATTCCTTGGGACGGAGGAAGAGGACACACCAGGCTGATGGGCACCTTCTTGCCATGAAGAGTTGGAGAGGCATCAGCAGCTGGGGGCTGTTTCTCTTGAAGTGCTCTTCTGGCTTTCCCAAACCCTGTGAGTTTTTTTAGCAGAGAGAGATGCCTGGAAACTAGAGACGAAGAGAGTATTTCTGATGAGGTTGTGTCTCTTCTTAGTCACGGGCGGAATGGGGAGAGGTTGGAATGCAAGCAGCAGAGGGAGCTTTGGGACTGGAATACAATGAAATCTGCAGGAGTGTTTGGCCTTGTATGGGAGCAAGCCTTGGGAGAGAGAAGAGGAAAGGACACTGGGGCCAGTGTAGGGTTTTTTTTTCCTGTAGCATCCACTGATTTACAATTTGGCTTTAAATGGAGAATCTCATCCTCCTTCTTGTGCAAAAATATGTCCTGCTCTCTCACAAGTACTTTTCTCTCCCTGACAATTCCCCCTCTTCCTTTGTGGACGTGTTCTTCAGGCATTGGTAAAATGGCTGTGGCAGCTTCTTACAATCTGGAAATTGAGCTGTAGGTAACTAGTTTTTAATCTTCCCATAAAGGAGCCTCACAATTACCTATGTTCTCTATAAATTCCTCCCAGATTGCTGGCACCACTTGGCCACAGAGACACTGGAGGAAGAGTAGTGTATTCCAGTAGCACTGTTATCGGACCCATAGGCGAGAGATTTACCTCTCTTCTCAATGCCACAATGCCATGGCACCTCCCAGTTTATATCTCACTAGCTTTTTGCTGCTTCTGTATTGCAAACTATTTATAATTCCCAATTTGTTGCCTTTTTACAATGGTTTTGTCCATTTTTTTCCCAGGCTCGCTTAATGCAGTGTTCCTTTCCCTAGCTTGTAAGATTGAATTTAGAGATCTGAGCATCCTTCTGAAGCTGGTTTATGAGGAAATGTATGTTTTTGTGGACTATCATGAGCAGCAAGCGCATCTGAAGGAAGCTGAGATTAATTTAATTGCGAACGCTAGCAAGATGAAAAAGTCTGCAGCGCCAGCTCAGAAATCCGAGTTTGATCTCACTGGGAGTCGGAAATCCCTGTTGCTCACGCTGATGATTCAGCGCAGGTTCATCAGCAGCTGGCACCAAAGCCACTTGTCAGCAGTGTAATCCAGCCATTTCTCGGTGTACAAAGACTCCTCCTCATTTCAGGAGGAGAGGGGAAGGAAGATGATGTGTTTTTGCCACTTACGGCATGCAAAAAACATTGAATATTTTCTAAAGATCTGCAGTGTATTAGCAAGTAAGGTAATCTGATGCGGCAGCAGAGACCTCTCGGAGCTTAAGCCATCGCAGAGCTCTTTTCAGGCACTGTGCTTTGACTCACACCTCTCCACTTCACCAACTTGTATTTGAAGCTTCTGCATTTTCCAGAAGAAATCATTTCACAAGTGCAGGGCAAGCCACATTTGCAGATTATACCCACCACCCGAAGATGAAATAGTTCCCTGTCTTGCTCATTGTCTTTTGATGGCGGCCCTGCCTTTTTCAGCAGCTGCGGAAGTTTGTTTTGACTCTTGTGACCGTTCGTTCCCGTAGGCAAGGGAGACTCTTCCTGGTCTGTCCATCCTGTGACTTTTCTATTATTTCTCAGTCCTTTTGATGCTGTCACCCACTCCCTATTTAGTACCGTCTGCAGATTTAATTTTCTTGCTGTTTGCATCCTCTCTCAGGTTGCTAATGAAGATGTTAGTGGCACCCTGCTGGTATTTTTCTATCATTATCCTCATTTAATATTTTTTTTTACACTTGTGCTCAAAAAACAAAATCAAGCAATGATGCCCTGTTTCGCTGGATGCTGCACCAGCAGACTCGGACCAAGTCCCTGCCCGAGAGCTTGCATCGTTATTAGGGACTGGTTATTTATCCGCATTATTACCAGACACGTAAGGCTGGCCTTGTGTAACCCCTTCAGAAGGGTCAGTCTTGCATCTCTCCCCTACGTACAGTATTTGAAGACCGACTGACGTTGTTGAAGTGGTTTGCAGATCTGCAGGGCCACGTGAGAAGTGATGACAGAACAGGATCTTGCATCCAGTAGCTGGCAGGGAGCAGAGGATGAGCAGAGGAGAGATGTCCTTGTGATTAAAATCAGCATCAGGTCAGATGACATTGCCCTAATCCCAGTTGTGCTACTAATTGCATGAACTAGTTAAATCCGTTCCTCTGGGTCTCCTTCCGACGTGGAAAATAAAGCAGTGCTTCCCCATCAAAGGTTATATATGCCTAATTTTACTGCTGAAAGCTGTGATCTTTGGATCAAAGCTGCTCTAGGAGCAGAAGTTATTATCAGGTAGGAAAGTCCACCCCAGGTACCAAGTGTCACCTGCTTTGTTTGCAGGGGAGTGAAGCAAAAGCTGCTTTCTGAATTCAGCCCTGCTGCTGAGGGCGGGTGGTTGGCTGGTGCCAGGAGATCCCTCCGCATGGCTCTTAAATCTCAGTATTTCCAGTTGAGCTTTGCACATCTTACACCTCCTCGGAGCGCCTTCTGGGCTCGTTTCCTTCTCTTCATGGCAGCCACTCAAAAAGCCTTGGTTGAGACCAGAATGATCCCTTTGTTACTCTTTTCGACGCTAAAGGTGACCTGGAAATTTTTTTCCTCCCGTTGAGATCTGAGCGTTGATGACGGCTTTTCCTTGCTCCGGGGCTGACGTCACCGACACCTTGAGCAGAGCAAGGAGCTGCCTTTCTTTTCCTGCATGAGGTGTCGGTGACTTCAGCAGCACTCGCTGGGGAAACATGGGATGGTGCAGGCAGGGCTTGGCAAGAGTCTAAAGCAAGCAGGGAACTATTTACATTTATGCTATTTTAATGTGCTCTGAAGTCTATGTTCATTTTGCTAATGACTGTGATCCGAGAGACTATTACTTTAACTGGAAAAAGAACATTTCCGCTGCTGCTATTTTAGTGGTCGATAGGTGTGTTTGGTCTTATTTTGAATGTGAGCGCACACACATGCTAATATCTAGAGGTAGCTATTATCTCAGGTTGAAATATTGGGTAATTATGTTTGACGGGAGTAAAGTGTTTATTTTTCATTTCTAGGTGATCACTTAGTGTCCTAAATCTGCACAAGGGAACACGTCTAAGCTATTTTTGTGCCACGAGATTGAAACTATCATTTAAATAGGCTCCATCGTTCCCTCTCAGGAAATCTGTGTTTTATCTCTCGTCCTCCTCTTCCCTCCCCGGTGAAAATAACAGCAAAAAAAATCAGACTTGGGCACCAAGCATACAGGACTTGCTTTAAATTCTCTAACAGGAGTGAAGAAGAAGGGTAGAAATTTTCTATATTTAGACTCCAGAAGGTGCCTGTTTAGATTATCTCCAAATAAAGGAACAATAGCCCACTGGTAATATTTGCCTAAGAGAGAAGTTAATGAGAGGGAGAAACACAAACATATACATTGACATCTACTTTGAAGAACAGTATAAATACGTAGAGACTTTTTACGAGGACCTTCTCCCCAAAGTAAAGGTTTCCTAGCACAGGCTCTGAGTGAGACAAATGCTCGTTTGTGCGATTCTGTGGCTGTCCTGGCACCTTCGCTCACCCCCGCTCACGGGATATTTGCCTTCTCATTCCTGAGGCTTAGTTATTGCACCTCTACCAATGAATGGTTTTTAGCAGGGTTTTGAAGGCTAGATCCGATATACTTCCTTCTGCAGCAATCTAGGTGGTTGTAAATGATTGCAACCGACGAAAGGCCTTTGAACTTTACAGGTCCCTGAATTCTCCTAAGCTGAATTTGTCTTTCACGTGTAGTCTGATGCCAGATCAAGAGATATTAGGCGTTAGTCTGGCTTGCAGGGACCTACGGGTGATGCATCTCTCTATTCGGTTTCTCACCACATAAAGCCCCCCTGGTTTGTGGTTCTAGGAGCAGAGCAGAGCAGGCCTGCAGCTGGTTTGGATTATAGACGGTAAGAGATGGGGGCGTTTTTCCTTATGTGAAGTGCTTTGGTTTTCATCAGAGACTCTTCTAAGGCTCCAGCTGCCTTGCATAAGCCAGCAGGTTTAGTAAGGCCACTGCTCAGTCTGTTAAAGATGAAGGAGAGATTGTCACTTGATGATGATTAATTTAGGAATGCATTAACATGCCAAAGAAATCAAATGATAGAGGCTAGCTTGCCCTCTCCTCTGGTTTCCTAGACCCTAGGGAAAAAACGAAGCCAAGGCTGAAGCATATGACTTAATTAATGATGACTGTGGACTTAGCCTCTGCTACCATTTCAGCAAACTATTCAGTGATCTGGGATTTTTTTTCTCTCCTTTCAGATGTGGTCAGTGATACTTGCTGCCTTCTTGGTGTTTGGTTTTTATTTAATCCTGAAACCAAAGGTTAAATAAAATTGACCTTGAGCCTGGCTGCTGCTCAGGTGCCCCACACCCTCGCTATCTGGTTGTAGCTCCACCAGGTTGAGCCATGACCACCCTTTAGGTGGTGACCCCAAATGACAGGGGAGCTGGCAGCTACAGAATATAACCACCGTGGTAAATGTACGTGTGCCCAAGGACTATGCTTGCTTAAGCTTTCTTCAGCATGTCATCGATTTCATAACCCCAAACAGACCGGTCGCTCAGATGTGTATCCTGGTTTTGCCGCACATTGGGCCATGAGAAATCCCATCACGTTGGTGGGGTTGAATCAATAGTTGGAAGCAGCTGCCGGCATCACGCCTCCTCGGGGAGTAGCAGCAAGGGTCAGCGCGGGGAGTGGCAGCTGCCGAAGTAAACCAGGGCAGGGACGCGGGTGCCTTGTCTGCACAGGGCTGTGTTCACCAAAGCTAGGTTTTTTTCAAAGTTCAGCTGATCTCTGACACCTGCTGCGCTTGGCTGTGCCGTTTTTACCCCTTGCTTTGCAGCTCTGATTTATGAAAGGACTTTAAGAAGCTGCTTGAAAATGTCTGGCTGTATCTAGCGGGGTGCAGGCGTTCTGAGCTGCTTGAACAGAAGCAGGTGCCCTGGTTTCCTCTCGTCTCCTCCTCCCCGTCGCCTCTTTCCTCCTCCTTGCCAGCTTTCGTCCAACAGCGCAGGCGGTGGGGCTGCATTGCAGCTGAGGTCTCCGTGTCCCTTGGCACAGGAGGATGAAAACAGCTCTTTCAGCTGAGCCTAGTGCACTACCGAATATTTTTCCGAGTCCACCCAGTTTCCCCCGATGGTTGTCAGGCACTGTATAAATGTCGCAAGCCCTTCTGTAGGGTTTACCGAGGCTGGGTGTTTTCTCAGGCTGGGAGTTGAGCTGCAGAAGGGTGTTGGTGGCTGTAGGTCTTGTGACGCCAGTTTAGGGAGAGCAGGAGGGGTGCCCGCCGTGCCCAGCACCGCTGAGTCCTCCAGGTCTCCTTGCAGACTGGAGCCCTGGCAGACTGCTCGGCATTTTAAAAATCTGAATGCACCAGCACGAGTTTGAATATTAAATCTACATTTCAAAGTCCTGTTATTACTTATTACGTTCTAATTGCTTCCCCTGCCCTTTGAATCAAAGTACAGCTTGTGGTGTAGGAACACGACGAGAGCCAGGCTTGAGGCTGGGAGGCGGAGAACACCCACCGGATGGATCCAGCCGGCCAGGGGAAGGGTCCTGCAGCGATCCCAGCCTGCTGCGTCTGGATCTGGTTGCGTACCAGCTAAGCATGCGAGGGGCAGAGCAGGCAAGGGCGGACAGGGCGTTGTGGGAAGAAGGGGAAAGGAAGGCAGGCTAGCAAAATTCCTTGCGCATCCTCGCGAAGGGAGCCTATGCCAGCACATGATCTGCCAGCAGCAGATGTAAGCTCTCAAAAACAGCAGGGAGGATGTTGACTGCAACAATGCATCAAGGCTGCGGTTTGTAACCTCAATAGTAAGGCAGTTAACTTTTTTTTTTTTTTTTAACAAAGACATTTTGATTGCCAAATCCATAACCATTAGCAGCTGTGGTTTCGAGCTGTTCCTTCCTCACACGTTGCAGTCTAGACCTGACAGGCTTTCAAACAAAAGTTTGGCTGCCGGCTTTTGTTTGTGTTTCTTTGCGATCCTCCTTTTTTTTCTTTTTTGCCCGTTCTGTTGGTTTGAATTGAACATCGGCACATATCCCTTTTCTAACCCAGTCTCCACAGAGTGGCTTCTCTGCATCCATGTGGTCTTCTGTGGCCAAGGGCAGCGTGTAGAGTTCCTCGGGTGCACGCTCACAAGGCTGCAGTACTGGATATTTCTGGCTCAGGCTAGAAAAATTGGTGTTTCTAGAAAGTTGGATCTGCTTTGGAGTTTCTGTTTAGGAAAATGTTATGTTTCTCATGGGCCAAAATCCTGGTTGGCCAGTGCTAAGGCAGAGGGAACAGGTCCTTAAAAGATGATGCCTGAAAATGTGCTCGAAGTTGAAAGTGTGATGCAAGACCGTGTCATGAGGGAGATCAAACCTCAAAGTGAAGCGCTTGGTGCTCTGCAAGCTCTTTCCAAAACTGGAGGTTTGAGTCAGGAGAAGGTGACACAGAGCAGCGGCAAACCTGGATCTCCTGGCTCAGGCGATGGCTCCTGTTGCCAGTCATGTGTCACCTTTGGGTGAACGTGCCCTGGAGCATTTCAGGGTGAAGGCTGGGTTGGAAGATTGGCTAGATAATCCCCAAAAGTGAACATCCGTGTAAAGAGGCGATGTTAGAACAGCAGATGGGGAAACGATGCCTCAACACCACTCTCCTTGGAAAAGCGACAAGGATGGATGCCACTTGGGCACAGCGGTTCTTGAAGGCCGGTCCTGCAGACTGCGAGAAGGATGGGATTTTTTTTTTCCTCTTGATGTTAAATAATCTTACCTGCAGGTGGACTGCAGAGCCGATAATTGAGCTTCAAGCGCTGGATCAGTTTTGGCTGCAGCTGTACCCAGGCAGCTCCGCTGGGTATCTGCAGGCAGGAACCGGAGTTGTTGCTGGTGCTGCCGGAACTGGAATCGGGGAGTTTGCAGCACCCACAATCAGATAAGCATCATGCCTCTCATTTCTGAGGGCTCCGTTTCTCCTGCATCCATACGTCCATATTGCAGGCGCTGCGAATGCCCCTCTTTGGCTGCGGCACCCCCGTTGCTTGCCAGAAACTCCTGACTTTCTTTTCCCCTTTGCAAACCACTAAAGAAACATTTTCTAGCTGGATGGTGAGCAATTTCCCTCTGGAGAGGAGGAGAAAATGGTTGTTTAGTAGTTAATTACCTGTTACGTTAGTCTGACAGCTATGAAGCTTATGAGGCGTGAAAGAAGAGCGGATCTGCCTTTCCCACAAATCACCAAGAAAACGGGGTGAAGGAAGCTGCGCCCGGCTCCCAGGGGGATGCCTCGCATCCCGCTCCCCTCCCTTGCACGTGGCCAAGGGGCTTCTCATAACGCCCGGGGAAGAGCCCAGTGCGTGTTTTTGCCTGCTGGGGTAAGCTGATTTATTGCCACTGCTGGTTACAGCAGTCCTGCTCTTTCGGAGGGGACGCTGTCTCCGCCAAGATTATTTTTTTTCCCTTTGAATGCATTTTACGGTGAGCTCTCTTGCCAACACATGGGCTCCGCTTGCTTTTATTCTTTCCAGACAGCGTTGCTTTCCAGCGCTGCCTCTTTTATTTCAAAGCTCTTAGAGAGCAGCGGGGAAAGGAAGGCTGGAGCTGGTGTCCTGGCCCAGCGCTGCCTGGCAGAGCGAGCTGTATTTCCCCTGTTGTTCACCGAGGAGGCACGCCAGGAAAATGATTCAACCCTTTCCATTATTAACCTTGCAGAACATCTCAACCACCTCCTTGCCATTCGGTGCCAGTGCCCCAAGGCCACCTCCCAGCAGCTGTAAGATGGAGAGGATGGCGGCAACCCTCTGAAGGACTACAGGTTCCAGCGTGCAATTCTCCGCCGCGCTCTGGCTAACCAGGATGTGCGCCGGGGCCGGGCGGTCGCACGCTTGATGGGCAAGAAGAGTGGAGGAGAGCTCAGGCTGCATTGCAGGGCTCTGTAGGCCAGCCTGTGTAAAACGCCAGGGCTATTCCCTCCCGGTGTTAGCATTCAGTCTCTTGCTCCGCGTTTGCTTGTCTCCTTTTGTGTCTGGAGACCTTAATGAGAGCGAAAGATGCTCTTGAAAGGTCGCTAACGAAGCTGCCAGGGAGTGTTTTGGCTTTGTGCTGCACAGAGCTGCTGCTCCGTTGCACGCGGTGCCTTTGTTCCCTCCTCGGATGCACCAGAGCAGAGCTCATCTCGTTAGTGATGGTTTGGCTCCCCCCCGGCATGTTTTCCTTTGCCTCTTTTGATTCCCCTGCCTTCAGTTCATGGCACTCGGGTTCAAGCGAACGCAGCTTACCAGGGAGGGGTGAAGAAATTGAGGGGCTCGGGACAGCCCTTCTCTGTGTTTTTTTTTTTTTTCCCCACTGCTGAGATGGAATCGGGATGAGCTAAGGGTCCTGAACCCTGCATTGTTACCAGCAACGCTGGGCAAGCTTGCACGGCCCCCGCATCCTACTGCAGGCTTTACCCAAATCAGGGAAAAACATATTTACTTTAACAGATTGGTGGTGGTGGGGAACAATTAGCAGGATTTTTTTTTTTTCCACTCAAATGTCAGAGAAGGTGGGTTCGTGTCTCTGCTGGCTCCGAACTGGCTTGTCCCCTCCTTTGCTCTTTTGCTGTGGGCTGCGGAGTGGGGAGGCTGGGCAGCCCTGCTGCTATTTCTGGTGGTGACGAGCTGGTGATGGGAGACAGGGACGGTGAAAACAAAGTGTAGGGAACGTTCATTAGCAATTATCCCTGCTTGCAGCTTGATTGGGGTGGCTGTTGGGGACATCTGATAGCCACTTAATGTATGTTCAAAGCGCCGGCTACAGCGAGAGGGCAAATCTGGTGGCCGGTTTTTGGCGGAGCCCAGCGCTCAGCTCCCTTTTCTAGCTTGTGCTCAGATGCTCCATTTAACCTCGAGCTCTTTCTGCATGTGTTGAGCTGCCTTGAGATCTGCTTTCCCCCTCCCTCCTTTGCTCATCTCTTCACAGCTGGGATCTTACAAACATGTTAGCAGTAAATTGAAGCTCGACTGGTGCGGTCACAGAGGTGGGATGAGCAAGGAGGGTGGTGGTTGCATGGACGCCGGTGTATGGAGAGTGTACGTGGGGTTTTCGACTGTGCGAAGCAGCGGGCTGGAGCAGCAGTTGGTAAGCTGTGCCGGCTGTTCACAGCCCACAGAGCCCACCGTCCTCCCAACTGCCTCGTTGCAAGCCCACTACGAGGTGGCAGAAGGTCTGAAAGGAGCCTGAATCATTTTTTTTACACCATAGTTACATTGCATAACCCCTCTCTCGAGCTTTCCTGCACATCTGCAGGGTTGGAGGAGGGAGGCTTTTCTCCTTCTTGAGGGACAACCTGGCCTCTGGACTTTTTTTGTTATAGAGGGCCTTTTTAGCCACCTTCTCCTAAATGCTGAGTTGGTTCTCGGCAGAGGCAATGTCAAAGCCTGGAGTACTGGCACCTGCCCTATTTACCACCCTCAAGATTATAACGATGAGTGGTGTTGAAATTAGGAAGGAACATCCCCCATCAGACTCCTGGCTGGGTTTGATTCTTGGTCTCTTGTAGAGAGGGAGTGTCGTTTCCCTCTAAATCAACCTTTTATTTAAAAAATTGCTGTTGCAGATCCTCTTTACTGGGGATATGCTCTGTCTTCTCTCTCTGGCACACTCGATGTAGCTTTTGGGCTTTTACTACAAGTCTCAGGTTTGCTGAAGCGCTGATGGGCAGTGGCCACTGTCTGTGGGGCGTAGTAGTTGGGAGTAAATTTGTTCTCCATCTCCTAAACTTACTGCCTTGCAGATTGTAGAGTGACTTGACTGAACTCTTACAGCAGAGACATTGAGAAATGAGTTTTTTACTCGTTAGCTACTTTGGCAGCTTTGGAAAATGTAACGGAGACAATTGTTTTTGGTATCTTGGTGGCAGCGTCTCTGCTGAAAGCGTAAATCAGCTGCCAATAGGAGAGGCATCTTCGGTACGGGGCAGGTAGATACCGATGTCCTAGTGCCGAGCTAAACTGCAGAAAGAGCTGTAGAGGCGGAGGAGTGCTGCTGTTCAGTCACGCTGTCTGTCTTGATCTTGTTGATGACGAGACAAGATAGCGTAGATACAGTCCGTAGGTGTTCACAGGCGATGTTGCTCATGGTGATCATGCGTGACATTGAGAGTGAGCGCTGTTTAGGGGACTGAGTAGCAACATGGAAAGATTTTGGGTAGGAAATAGTAACAGCTCCAGGGACTTCTAGGAATGAGGTCCATGGAGGTGGTTTCTAAGCATGTTAAATATTGGCGGCTTGTTACAGGTCCGTTGGGGAGAGGCTGTGCTTCTGGTCCTGCTGATGTGTTGTGTGGCAAAAGAGTATCTCACTGTTTCTCTGCTCAGGTTGCAGGCAGTGGTTTCAGGAGGCACAGCGGGCATGTCTAACCTCTTGCTGCTCTCTGAGAGGAGTCTTGGTTCCTACCAACCTCCAGCCATGTGCTCCTGCCATTCACTCGCTTCACTGGACCCTTCTTTGAGCAGTTCAGCCCATTAACCCAATAGAAAACTGACTTTGCCCAAAACCTCCCTAAATTTCTTCAGGGTGAATGAGTTAAATTGACTTGTGGAAGGGACGAGGGGAAGAGGGGAGCCTGGCCATTAGGTTGGCTGAGCATCTTGTGAGGACTCAGCATCTTGTGGGAGCTCAGCCCCATCTTCTCCACCTGGGAGCATCTTGTCTCTAGGCAGAGGAAAGGGTTACGGATTTTTCTCAGCTCCGGCAGGCAGGAATATTCTGCTTTTGTTGTTCACCAGGATGGGATAAGAGGTTTCCGGGGTAGGTACAATAGGAAGCCTTAAAGGTAGCGGCTCAGCAAGGCACTCCTTCCCTGCCTCCCGGGAATGAGATGCCAGAGGAAGAACCAAGGCTTTTAAAATGCAGGACACGGATGGATTTGGTGCACATACAGAAACATATCCTGGGAGTGAAGATGAAAGGCTGTGGCATGGAAGCATAAACCCAAGTTGCAGCTGTGGCATCCGCCTCAGCCTTGGGATCGGATTGAGCTGGAAGCTTTTGGACCTGAAGGTTTGATCCTGGTTTCGGGTGAAAGAAAAGAAACCAACCTGGCTGTTGCTTTTGCTGCCGATGCCTGGGGACCCGTTACGGGGATAGTCCCTGTGTGAGGGCCTGAAAGGTGCGTGAAGGGGGACACAATGATGTCCAGGTCCACCTAGGAGATGGTGGCTGAGGAGATTTGAGAAGCAGCTGTTCTCCAGGCAGCAAGACCTCTACGGCACACTGGTCCCGGACACACAACCTGGCTGAAGAAGCCACTGGCTGAAGCACGTGTAGTAGAGCGGGGATGGAACACCTCTGTGACCGGGTCTGGATGGTGGCTTCGCCCCACGCTTTATGGTGTGACCTTCGGAGGCCATGCTAGTTGGGAGCTGCTGGGTAAGTCAGGTCCTCTGGCTATGAAGGGGCCACCAGTCACCTGCGTGATGCCGAGAGCAATAAAGCAGTGCCAGCATTTTGCACTCACCAGGCGTTGGCCGGGGATATTAACACTGGCTCTTTCTAGCCTTCCAAGATCCTCCTTCCCTGCAGATGGGAAATGAAAATCCTTGGCAGTGGCATGGAGCGGTGGAAGCAAGTCAAGTAACGTGGCTCAGCCAAAAGAAAAAAAGAGGAAGAAACCTCTCCAACCGCAGATCGGTACAGCAGGGTATCCGCATGCGATGCAGATCAGTGCGGCTCTTTCTGCCCCGGTACGGGTGTTGTACAGAGCAGCTGAGTGCACATACATCTCTGTCTCTTGCTCAGTGAACAGCTCTTACACTCTGTTGTAAAGTGAGAGGGGCTGGAAATGCTTTCCCTGGTTGATCCAATCCTGGTGTCAGGCTTCTGTAAATCTCCCCTAACCGCTGGCAACGCTGCCAAACCCTGCTACAGCGCAGGGAGAGCGAGTTGCTCCCTGTTCCCCTCTCCATGCCCAGCTGTTCCAGGGCAAATTCAAACTCATCTTGGCAGGTCGGTGAGAGCTTTTCAAACACTCAGCCTAGGAGTCATTTGTTAGTAACAAATGGGGGATTTGCCAGGACACGCTGCTCCATCTGGTCTGGCATCCTGTCCCCTACAGCAGCCTTGACGGATCTGCTTGAGGAAGGCAGGGGAGCAAAAAAAAAAAGACGGCAGTTTTCCCATGGAAGGGAAACTACTTCCGCACTCTGTTTGAACTGGGTTTCCTGGGCTGGAGCACCTTCGTGGCATGCCCTCGCCTCTGCGCCTGTCAGCGCAAGGTCTGCAGCTAATGGAGAATCTGAAGTGATGGTTGGTGTATACATTTTTTATTACTGTTTTGCATTTCACTTCTGAACATCGGTGAGGCTGAGCTGCATCCAGACAGGACTTTGGTGCACTTNGAAACCACACCTTTTAGGTGGCAAAACACAGGTCAGTGCTAAAGGGGGCTGAAAAGGGTTGGGGAGCACACAGGGAAGCGGCTTGATGAGCAGATCAGAAAAGGGAACAAGCTCTAGCAGAGGCGCGATGGTAAGAGGCTTAGCGAGGGGCTCACTGATTAAGACCCAAACCTGCAATTGTTTTTTTTGGGGTTTTTTTTTTTTTTTTCATTAAAAGTTCTTGAACTGGTTTAGTCTGAGCTGCTACAGCCTAGTTATAGCCCATCTCTTAAATAACAGTTTCTCTGCTCCTGACCGCCGAACTCTTTTCTCACCCGTGGCAGTCGGTCTGACTCTGTTTTGTGTGTGTGTCTGTGTTTCACAGTATCCGGATCTGAGCCAGGAGTCTGGGTCTCCATTTGTCTTTATCTGCACTAATCCCCAGGAGATGGTTGTGAAGTTTCCCATCAAAGGAAAACCCAAAATCTGTAAGTAGTAAAGTTTCCACAGATGCCCCCCTTGGCCTTTCGTGCTTGCTCTCATCACCAACTCTGCTTGCCTTTGCCATATGAGTTCGCAACCTTTGCCCTGTGCTCTTTGATCTATAGGTGTTTGTTTAATGACTTGAATACATCTGTAATATTTTTTTTGTCTTCGGTTCCCCTTTCCCCAGATGTTGCTTCCTTCCTGCCTCTGCAAACACTCGGGAGTCAAAGAGTGCTCGTGTCTGCAGCTGATCTGCTTCTGGCATCAGCCTGGGTTGGGATACAAGCCGGTGCCGCGATGCTCAGGCAGATCTGTGCTAGTTCCTTGCCTGCGGTCCAAAATTGCCCTCTTGCCCGTGAGGATGGTGAGGGCTTGAAGCAGCAAGAGCTGCAGGGCCAGATGGATGTTCTCCATCCGCAGGCCGGCAGGATGGGATGTCCTGGCAGAGCTTGCAGGGAAGCGCTGCAGCATCTGTCTGTGCTCCGCTTGCCAGCGTCGTTAGTCCCTTTTATGAGCCACCAGCCCCTCCGCAGGCTGCCAGTTATTCCTGCCCGCTGCCGTAAAAAGGATGGAGGAGGGATGCAGCAGCTGGGGAGCCTGCAGTCAGCTCCGTCCTTATTAGCAGCCTCCCCACCACACAGCCTGGGGAAGGCACCGTACACACGTTCAGGGGATGTGAAAAATTAATTTGACAGGCTAAAAGCAGCATAAGCAGAAATAGTCTTGGCTGTTTGTCTAGCAGAGCTGACGACTGGGTTTTGTTTCTCATTTGCAACGTGGTTCTCCAGGAGTAGTTGTCTGGCAGCACAGGAGCGGCAGGATTTCTCAGGACCGGTTAATAAGGGGTTTTGAAGCACAGTGTAGGGTTATTTTTCTTGGTTTTGAGGGTTTTTTCCCCTCTCCAGTCAGAGAAGCACTGTTCTCCCATGGCCTCAGTCTCTCCCTGGGCGTTGGGAGTATTCCTGCCCTGTCGGCGTATTGAGCAGGGCAAAATGATTTGGTTTCTTCCTGCCTTTTGTAGCAACATCTGGGAGGTGCGTTCGGCCGATGGTGACAAACGACGCTTGGTGAGCTGCAGCGCTCGGATCTTGCTAGCGGCACCGTCCTCCCCCAGGGACGGGTCTTTCCCAGCCCACCAGTGAGCGGGCAGGGCTGTGCCGAGCTATTTAGGATGCAAACGTCTTTGCTGCGGTAGAACAGCCTCGTTGCTGTTGCGTGCTGAAGCAGCCGCTGCATCTTTTTTTTTTTTCCTTGTTTCTCTCCTTGCTCTCGTACAGGCTCTCTCATGCCCCTTCACTGCCACATCTGCCTCCATCCAGCCGCGGTTAGGAGGAGAGCTGCCGGCGGCGGCTGAAGGGGGAAGCTGCTGCGTGGTGTGAGCGCAGGGCAGCCGGCTTCTGCACGTCTGCCTCACCGGGTGCAGGCGCTGCCGGTCCCTTCCCCATCTGTCACATCGTCTCCTTTGTGTTGTGACACTTTCGTGCTTGGGAAGGATCAGTCTAACAGCCTGGAAGGAAGCCGGTTGTGCTGGCGGCTGCCTGCGCTGCCCGCTCCTGCTGCTGGCCCTGCCTTTCCTGCCCTCCATGCTGACAGGAGCCGTCAGGAGAGCAGCGGCGGGGGAGACTGTGGAGTTGCACGTTCCCCTCCCAGAGGGGACATTGTCCGTCTGGGTGATATTTGTGACTGCCTAGGGAAGGAGCAGGGAAGGCTTTGACCTTTCATCAGGGTAAGGCGCTGTTTTAATAGGAGCTGGCATCACATCCGAGGCAGTCAAAAGCTTAATTCTCCAAGCTGGAAGCAGAGCAGGGGGAAGGTGCCGGCTCACGTCCCCACCTGAGCTCGCTGGCTGCCCCAGTCTCCTTGAAGCCCGGCTCAAACCATGACAAAATGCCAGTTTGTCTTGTTGGGAAGCCAAGCCGGAGCAGTTTTCCTTGCCAGATAACAGCATGGACCTCGCTGCGATGACATCCAAATGCTTCTCCATTGCAAATTAGTCATTTCTAGCAGCCCGGGGATGGGGAAAAAAAACCCGAACATAGCTTGATTTTTGCTGCCAGGGTTATTGTTTGCGTGGAAGGGACGGGCACTGTGTTTGCATCATGTTTGGGAGCACGGCTGTCCCCAAACACATTCCCACTTAGTTTCAGCGCATGAGGACAAAGCACGGTGGCGGGCCTCGTGGGAGATTTCCTTGAATCCGGGCAAAGCTTCTCTGAAGCCTCCCTGGAGCATCGCTCAGAAACCTCCCTTCAACAGCCGACGGCTGGAAGAGCACGGAGGAGCGGGCAAAGGGACACGTCGCAGTGTGAGATGAGAGTGCTTAAATCATTGAGCGGAAAGAGAAGGGGACCCTGGGGCTGTTGCCTTATTTTTAGCCTATTCCTAAAGGTTACCCACGTGGTGTTTTATCTTTGCCAGCAGATAGAGCTGAGAAGCCTCCTGATCACTTTTGGGGTCTGGGAGGAGCAAGCAGGCAGTTAAATATGAAGTTTACAGCCCCGGAGGTGACACAGTGTTGGTGGTGGGGGACCAGAGCATGGAGTGAGTGTGAACTTGCCACCTTTCTCCTGCTAAAAACCCCGTGGCTTGGCGGCATGGTGGTCTGACACGCCGCTTCCGGACAGTCTGGCCGTGCTGGCTCAGCCTTGTTGGGCGCCCATCGCTGTTGCCAGCCATTGCAAGGAGGGGGCTTATTCCCCATCTTTAGGTGGGTGGGGAAAGTCTTCTCCCACATCGGGTGGTAGAGAGGATGGTGGGTCTCCCAGACCTTGTAGGAGAGCATCTTCCAAACTGCAGCTCAGGGCAAGAACACTGTCTGAAAACAGACGCTTCAAGTAATACCCTGTTTTGCTCTTTCACTTGGCCTCAGTTTTAATTTTCTTATTTGTGATGATGGAAGAGTTTTGCATATGCCCTTTTGTGTCCCTTTGGGCTGCAAGTTGGCAACTGCTGCACCGAGACACTGGCAGCGTCTGGTTCCTGCTTCCAATTTTGACCTGACTGTAGCTGCGTTTCAGTTTGTGCATCTATGGCATGGTGACTTGCAAACCCTTGCTCACATGTTTTTTTGCACATGTTATGGGTTTGGTGCATTGAACTTCCCTCTCAAGCTCAGACAGGAGCAAGGCTGGCCCAAAACTCAAGCTGAAGGAGGAGGACCGGTTTCAGGGAGGTTGGGTTGTCCTGGTGGGACATCCTGAGCAAAGCAGTTTTGTAACCTGCCTCTCCTCCAAAAGCATTGTTGGACTCTTTGTTGAGCTGAAATTGAGAAGTTTTCTCGGTTTGAAGAGGAGGTGATGGTCTCCGGCTGGTTTGGAACCATTTTCTCTGGACAAGTGCCCGCTTCTCACAGCACACGGGCATTTACTGGCAGTTTTTGGAACAGTGGCCAAAGCGGGACTGGTTTGGAGCCTGGTGGATCTGGTCCCCACCAGGGACGAGATCTGCTGTGTGCTGTAGCTGGGCTGGAGCAGTGCAGCTCCCCCAGGGACCGCATGGGCTGTGCTTCACCCACGGGCTTGATTCCCTGGAGGGACGATGCTGCGGGACCCGGATGAGGTGCCTGCCAGCTCTGGCTCCATCCATCTCACTGGGATTTCACTGGGATGGGCTCTGTCTGTCCATCTCCCTGGGATCAAGCTCTGATCCCTTTGCTTCCCCTCCTGACGGTGTGACCATGGTGGACACCCCACGTCCCTCCCGAGGGATGCAGGGGATGCTCCCCAGGGACTGGGGCTGCCGTCCCCAGCTCACCGCAGGCTCTGCTGTTTTTCCTGCTGGCTTCCGCAATGCGGTGGAGCCCTGTCCCTGTTCCCAGCTACAGACAGAGACAGGACGAGGCTGGCGTTTGGAGGATGGCAAGACGCAGGGGAGCGGGAGCAGGGAGGCGAGTTCCCCGGGAGACGTGGCATTAGAGGAGGTGGCCGGTGCTTGCTGATGGCAAAGCCAGGAGGCTGGCTCTTTGCCATGTTGCCTCACTTAAGGTCATCCTCCCTTTCTTCCTCTCTCTTTTGGAGGTGGGAGCTTTGCCTGGGAGAGCAGGAACATCCTTGCCTTTTTACAGGCAGGGAGAGGGGAACGGGGACACTCCTCCAAGGCAGCACATCACCCTCCCCGCTTGCTCGCCGTGCCTGGTTTTTGGCTCCTTCTGCAGGAGTTGCCCAAATCCCATGTGTTGGTGTCCTGCTCCTCTCCCAAGAGGGAAAGCAGAGGTGGCAGCGAAGCCACCAAGGGCTGTGAAGCTCGGTGGGATGAGGGGAGGTAACTTTTGCTCTGGGTTCCACCGGAGCTGCCGGCCGCGGGCGCCTGGGCTCCCCAAGGTGCTCCCCAGTGGCAAAGGCAGCATGGCCCTCCCAGCTGGTGGCCTTGGAGGCCACCAACCTGGCGCTTGACAGCACGGAGCTGTCGGTCCCCATCACCTTCTATGCTCCATTGCATTATCATCCCTAAGCTGGGGGTTTATTGTCCCCAAGCCCGGCTTTCCACCACGCCGCGGAGAAACATGTCCCTGACATGGTGCTTGATGGTCCCCCATCTCTTTCGAACGTGTCGACACACATCCTGCGGGCAAGCAAAGGGATCGATTTTCCCCCCTGGTAGTGGCAGGCGAGTGCTGGATGTTAATTTACTCTCCTCCTTGCTGAATTTCCCCTGCTCCGGCGTCTCTTTGCCACGTCGGACACGCTTGCCCCCGGTTCCCTGGTGTCGTGCCTGTGGAGGGAAGCCACGGCGGCTGGAAACGCCTGACTCCTCAAGCACGATAATTGAATGTGACAGGAACACACTAACTAGGAGACCTTGCTGCCTCCAACTGATTTGCATTGCAAATAGCATTTAAAAATAAAGAGTGATGAGGGTTTGTTGTGGTTTTTTTTTTTTTTTTAATCCCCTCTTTACAGGGAAGCTAGATGCAAAGATCCATCAGGGAGCAAAGAAGGGGTTAATGAAGCAGAAAGCAATGGGGTGAGCCGCGGGGGAGCAGCGCCGCATTCCCACGCAGCACCCGACTGCCACTGAAGAGTGCCAGGATGGTCCTCGACTCTGGAAAGCAGGTGCAAGACGGATCCTAGTGCTTTTAGGTATTGCTTTATCCGTTCTATTCCAAAACCATTAAAAGAGATGTGTTTTCACTGAGCTTTTGCCTAACAGCCCTGTGCTTCCCGGGAAGTCACACGCTGCGAACGAGGGTGGGTGGGAGATGGAGCTTGGCGGGAGGGGATTCAGCCAAGTGCTTGCATCTCCGCATCTCCTGTGAGCGCCGGATCCCAGGACAGCGGACAGCCCAGCTCCATCCATCCAGGCAGGCAGGAGGTAGCTCCATCCTGGCTTTGGCAGCATCTCCCTCCCCAAAATGTGCCTCGAGGTCTTTTGGCCGGATGGGGCCAGACACATCGCGGTGCCGGCCTCGCAGGAGAAGGGCAAGAAACGGGGGATGAGGGGGATGGCTCCCGCCAGCCAGAGAGCCCAAGTCCTGTTGAGCACGTGCTCGGGGACGCAGGGGACTCGGGGTGAGAGGTGGGCTCTGTTCCTGCTCGGAGGCTTTCGGCTCACGGGAGCGTGCCTGTACAGCTCTTGGCATTGCCGGGAAGTGCCCAGCCTTATATCTCTCGCTCCTGATTTGTATCAAAGCAGCAGCCACCCCGCAAAAGCTGCCCCCCCTTCCAGCAGCTGTGTGCATGAGTTAAAAACCCGCTCTGCCTTATGAATAAGATTAATTTCTCCGTTTTCTTTAATCCTTCATATTCAGCATCTCGCCGCATTGCTGCGTCTGTGCTCATTACGCATTCGTGTTCACTGGGCTGTGAGCCTCTCGTGCCACGTTGCTCCAGGCTCTGCCCCACCGTGGCCTAAGTGCTCCTCGTTCCCTGGAGCCTGCTCCGGAGGGGACCCAGCAACCCCCAAGCACTGCCCGCATCCCTCCTCCTCCCTGGGGACGCAGCGGGGAGCAGAGCAGGGCTGCGGGCTCAGCTGCTTGGCGCGGTTACTAGTTGCAGGTTGTCCCAGCTCTCCGCCTCCGTTCCTGTCGCTACCCCATCAGAGAGGAAGAGGAGGAGGGTGTGAAGCCTTCGCACCAGCTCCTGCCCACCCTGAAACTCGGCAGCGGGACACTGCGCTGGTGTTTGCCCTGGGAGTCGTCTCTTTTGTGGGACCTGCGGGATGCTGGAGATGGTGGATCTGGATTGAACGCCCACCCGTGTCATTCCTCGTTTGGAAAACCCTCGCGGGTCTTTCAGCTCTGAGGCGCCCAGGCTTGGCAGGGAGGTTATGGTATGGGAGCTGCTGTTCGGCGTGGCAGAGGGAGATGGGCTGCTCCTGCTTCCTGACTCCTCTGGCTGCATCCCTCCATCCACCAGCCTGTCCCTGTCCCTCGTGTCCCACCAGTATGGTTCCAGTCATCTGTGCTGGGACTCCTGGTGACTTCCCTGCACATGTTTCTCTTCTTGTATCATGGAGGTCCTCCTCTCTTGGGTGAATGTGCCTCAAGAGCGAGGGGAAATGTCTGCGGTGCCCATGGGAGTGGAACTGGAGAAGGACGAGGGGCTTGGGGTGGCATCTTGGGGTCCTGGTGCCGTGGGGAGAAGGAGGCAGGAGAGGACTTGGCCTTGGTGGCCAGGTGGGAGAGGCAGGACGTTGAGGTTGCTTTGCCCGAGCTGCCTGCAGCTCCCTGGAGCATCTCTCCTAGAGGTGGAAGGGGCTGACCCCCGAGCAGCCTGAAGGCAGCGCTTGTGGGATGATGCGGGGGGAGATGCTCTTCCAGGCCGAAGACAGGCGCGTGGAGAATGAGCAGCCGGTTACGTGGCGGACGTCTCACAAAACATCGCTGATGTCTCTGCTGCCCTGCCCTGTGCCTCACTGGCATGGCCTGGGATGAGCGGGATGCTCGGAGCACCGAGCACGCGGGGTGGAGAAGCCACCCAGGGGGGACGTGCTCGGCACCCAGGGGTTGCACCCAGGCTGGGCTCCACGTGCCGCAGCCCCGGGCTTTCCAGCTCCTGCTCGTTATCGCTGGAGCGCAGCACCGTCGGACAAGGCCGTGACAGAGTGGGATCTTGTACCATCCCCATGGGACAAGGGGGCCGCAGGGCTCGTGTCCTGCCCATCACACCTAATGCCCATCAAAATCCCCGTCTCAGAGCACTGCTTCCCAGGACGGGTCGCCCACCCCGTACCTAAGCCAGGCTTTTCATACGAGCCCGCGATTTGGCTTCGTATTAAACCAGATCCACCTCCTGCATCCACCTCCGTGAGAGCGACAACTGCTCTTCGTCACCTCCCCATCCTTTATATCGCTTACAGCTCACATCTGCATGTCACCTGAACGTTTCATCCCCAAGAATTTCACGTTCTCCACCAGTTATTGGTAAAATCCATCGAGTCCCGGGGCTCCGCCGGTGGGACTCCAGCACCCCCGGGCAGGCTGGATCATGGGCACCGCTCATGGTTGCGGCACAACACGCCATCGGAGGGATGCTGAGATTGTTTCCAACAAAGCTGTGTTGCCCAGCAGTGTTTTTATTTTCCTCCTGTATTAATTACATCATTTATGGTTTTGCTGGGGAACGAGCAGGCTGATGCACCGACCCATCCCTGGTTTGTTCTGCGTTCCCAGCAGAAACTGGTTTTCCCACCCTTGGGAGCATCATTCCTGGTCTGGGATGCACTGAAAATCAGCACTGAATGCCCAGAATGCCTTTTACCCAATCCTTTTAAAAAATTTCATTAAAAACTGACCTGAATTTGTTAATATAGGTCGTCTTGGGGCCCACCAGCGTTGGGTTTGTGCCGTGCGAGGACAGTTTCTCCATCGTGACAAGGAAGAGTTTCTCCTCTTCATCTCTTTTGGGCTAAATGAGTGCTCTTCTCACCCCTCTGTTCCTACTGCTTCAAACCTCTTCTGGCTCCCCTCCCACCTGCCCCAGCCCCAAAAGCCAGAGAAACAGGGTGATGGCACCCAAAAGCCAGCCCTTCACGGCGTCCTACCTCCTTCGCCAGGGGTTTGGGTCTCGCGTTGTCCTCGTTTGGGGGCAAAAAGCATTGGAAGAGATCGGCGTCTCCTTCGGGGTCCTCCTGAAACCCAGCCGGAGGAGGACACCCGCCGTCCCCAGGGATGGCACCTCTCCAGGCTGGGATGCCCCACGCCGGAGCCCGGGTGGGTGGATGGCGGGGGGGTCCCCGCTCCATCGCCTTCGCTGCAGGACCGTATCCCGGCTCTGAGCTCGGCGCTGCCGCCTTGCCGGCTTGGATGCGCGCCCCGTCTTCCGTCGGCACAGCTTGCCACGCCGCTTCGCCTTGCTCAGGGCCGGCCGCTCTTGCGCTGATTTTGGGGTGTCCTGGGGCCAGGGCTGGGACACCCCCACACTGAGATGAGCCGAAATTTCCTCACCAGCGGGAGCGGGGATGGCACCGGGGCTTTGGGGTCGGGAGCGGAGGGTTTGGGGGACGTGCCACCTCCCGGGGACGGGGAGGGCCGGGGGTCAGGGTGCTTTCGGGAAGGACGGTGCTCCAGCACCGCAGGCGGTTCTGGGCAGGAGTGGCCGCGTGGGGCGCGGCGTCGGGGGGTTTTGGGGTGGGTGCGGGCACCCCCGGGCGCATCGTGGGAGGTGCCCGCCTCCCGCCCGCTCCCGCACCCTGCCCGAAAACCAGCCTGGGCGGTTTTGTGCCCGACCGGCCGGTGGCCGGTGCTGATGCCGGCGTCCCCCAAAGCACAGCCGTGGGGGGACCGTGCCGGGCAGGGGGTCTCACACGACCCTCCACAGCGTGTTAAACACTCCCAAAAATTTGCCCTCCCCCCCTTTCCGAGGTGACACCGCGGCGGCTCCGGCTCCGCAGTGGGGAAAACACTCCGCTCCAGGCTTTGCCCGCCGCTCCTGCGCCCGGCTCCCGATGGCGATCCGGTCTCCGCGTTTTCCGGCCGCGGCTGCCTGGCGCCCCCTTTGTGCGGGTCGCGCCGCGCCGGCCTTTCCTCCCCGCCGGGGGCGGTGCGCCTCGCCCTCCCGCTCCGCGCTCCACCTTCCGCGTTTTGCGTCGCGCCACCCCGCTCCGGCTGCCGGTCGGGCTCCGGCTCCGGGCTGCCGCGTGCCCGCCGAGCCGAGCGGAGCCG